>CM060901.1:1422799633-1423399633 GCA_030737815.1 Allium fistulosum
ACTATTTACATTTATTATTCAGTAAATTTACCAACTCCTGCCGATACTGCTGAAACGACTTCGATCCTCCGCGATGAGTGACGGGATTCTTATTTCTATTTGCAGAGTTTCTATCCGACTCTGCCTGTACATTCAAAATTTTATACGTTATTTTTCGATCACGTCAAATTAATAATTCAAAAAAAATTAGTATACTTGCCTTCGCCTCGTCCGTGTCCCAGTATCTCAACCAAGCTTGCCACACGCTCTCTCCCATCCACCGTGGTTTCTTACCAGATTTCTTAATCTCAGATATCGTATCCCTGTAGTTCTTGCGCATCTTCTTCATCCAGTATGCTCGTGCCAGCATCATATCATCTGTCTGGATGTCTATCTCAGCCCGTGTTAAAAAAAGATTACACTTTAAACGATATAAACAGTAAAAAAACGACAAAAACGAATTAAAAATGGAAAACAGAAAAATATGCATACTAGGACATCCTGCCATATGCACTCTATGATGTGAGGAGGGATGTTATCCCACTTCAGCCAGCAGGCACTCATCCTACTGCGATAAGAAGCTCTAGAGACGTCCAACACAACCTTAGAAGGAAGTAGATCGAACCCCCTGTTTTTAAGTACGATATAGATAAGTACGTACGTATATCATAGAAAAAATAAGATGCCGAATAAAATTTAATTCTTACACATCTACTCTAGGGACTAACGATACAACTGCACGTTGTGGCTCTTGCGATGGGCCAATGCCATCGCCTCCTGACGATCGGGAAGAGCTCCTACCTCTACATGACATATTGATAAACCTGTGACATATACACATCATTATATAAGAGAATAAAAACATGATAATTAATATATTTCATATGAAAATGACATCAACGGTATAAATTGCTTAATTAATAACTGAAATGGAAATAGAAATGGAAGTGTGTTATACCTGATTCATAATGGATGTACTATTCCAACGATAAGCAGAGTTCATTGCATTTTCAATAAAAATTGCTAAATAAATGTCAAATGGAAATAACATAAAACATGCAAAAAATAGTAAACGGATTTGGTTTCATATAGTTACATCAATTTCATAATACATCAAGAATTCAACATAGTTACATCAATTGCAAAAAACAGATTCAGATTTATATCAGTCATCATCGTCTTCTGATTTAGATTCGGTCTCGTTTTCGACGATATTTTCTTCCGCACTGTCAAACGCTTCTACCAAAACATTTGTTTCATCGATCAAAGGACCAAAATCTGTATGATCGTCTGTAATTATTATTTCGTTATTTTGCTCAAGATCTGCCTGATAAGCTTGTTCATCCGGAATATTCTTCTCATCAAATGTGAATCTGGCCTTTGTTTTAAAAACTACAGACCAATCTGCTTTATCTCTTTTTAGAGACGGATAAGGAGCGTAATAAACTTGCAATGCTTGTTTGGCTAGTACAAAAGGATCATACTTGTGATAGTGCGATGTATGCTTTATTTCGATAAGATTATAATCCTTGTGCACATTAATTCCAGAACCTGGAACATTGCTAAACCAATTGCATCTAAATAGAAACACCTCCTCCGCGGGTCGTGAGAAATATGTCAGTTGCAAAATTTGTGTCAGAACGCCATAAAAATCATTTAAATGATTTTCTGGATCGTCACTACCTTTAACAAATACACCAGTATTATTTGTTAATTTTTCTGCACCGTATTCTTTGGTGTTAAATTTATATCCATTGACGAAATATATTGGATATGTCTTGACCACTCTTTTTGGTCCCATCGCTAGATGTTTCAACCCTTCGTCAACAACACAATTTCTCGGCTCATAAACGTAATTTGAAAACCAACCAGAAAATTCTTTACTGAGATCTCCGTTCGGATGTTCACGTTCATAAACACTGTTTATATAAACAAATTATTACATTAGGTTATACACGCGCATGCATTATAGAAAAGAATAAAACACAAATTATTATTTCAAATTACCTAACAAACGGTGCAACCTCGGCACAATTTAGAAGAATATAAGTGTGTGCTACATGAAGATCTCTATCGTCTAACCATATTTCTACACATTTTCCAGAAGGCCGACCATATTGTCTAAAAATAGATAACATTGTTTGAGAGGACTCTTGTTCGTCGCCTTCGTTATTACGAGGAACACTTTGAAATGAAATATTCACATGGTCACTGAAATAGTGAGAGAAAAAGAACGAAGCTTCTTCTTCGATGTAAGATTTACATATCGAACCTTCAACTCGTGCTTTTTGCCTCACTTTTTTCTTTAGATGATTCAAATATCTATGCAAAATTAATTTATATTAACTTCATCTTTCACATTGGTCAGACATCCTACTTCCCATTACAAACACAGTAAGCATTTACATTTCGTATATTACTTCGTCTCAAACGATTCAACAAAATTTCGGCAGCATTTCCCTTTTGTTCCCTGCATTGTACACAAATGCGTGTACGCAGGAAACAAAAAAGAAAAGTTAGGCTGAAATTTTATGAACCGTTTGAGACGAAGTAGTATACAAAATGTAAATGCTTACTGTGTTCATAACTTGTCCAATACAGGGACAAATCCGACAAACATTGTACCAGATGAATATAAATGGTCGTTTTTCGAAAAGAACGACTATTTATACAACGATCATGTACAACACTCGTCAGACGGGGCCAAAAACTCTCTAAGGGACATTTGTAAGTTACATGCGCGCATTTTACAAAAAAAAATACAGTTTTACTCAATGTTCACATTTACAAAAATATATATTAATTTAACACATTTATTCAACGTATTACATCAACTTAAGGCTGTTTTAACATTTTTGTCATTTTTCAATACACACAATATAATTTAGAGTAATGCATTTTTTTGTTTCATAAGTAAATACGCGCACAATATAATACTCCTAGTTCATTCAATCAATTTATCTTATTCCAAATAACGTATACAATCGTCGAGTCAAGGCATACACAACAATTTACATATACATGAACAACGACAAATTATACGTATTTTTCACAATTTCACGATAAAAGATGAAATCGGTATACCATGTGATGCTATAAACTGTTATTACGCTATTGGAAACAATTGCAATCACTAATTCGTCCTAATTTATCAATTTATGCAAATCTAGAATTAGGGTAAAAACTGATTTTTTCACAAAAATAAGAGATTATACCTGAGATTAAGAGTAACGGAGGTTGATTATGGAGCCTTGGAAGATCCGGAAGCTAGAAATTAGGGATTGGAAGTTTGGAGGTTGAATTTGGGGGTTTTTTGGGGAAATTTTCGTATGAAGAGGAGGAGGAAGAAGGCTCTCGGCTGGAGGTATAATCGCAAATTTCCGACGGCTTCCGATGGCCGCCGACGGCCCGTCGGAAGCTGTCGGAAATTTGCCGTCGGAAGCCGTCGCCCCATGCTGCCGGTTTCAAGCCTTTTTCTAGTAGTGTCAAAATAAGAAGCTTAGTGTATGAGAATCTATGATCCTTTGTAATATTTCTGAACAAAAATTCACGAGTCTAAAAGCAGGCAGACATCGTTCGGAAAATAAAGCAACGAAGTTTCTTCATGTTTCCAGAATTTACCTCCACGTAATTAATTTATCTCTTTAGGTTTCCACTTATTTTAGAATCACATTATGCTAATGGCTATCTTTCTCTTTAGTTTGTTGTTGGAGCAATTTCAAGTTGTAAAATGAAGATATAATTTTATATGCGACCGATCCGGGAAGAAATGTTTTTCTAGATGGAGTCAGAAGAGTTCTGTTTCTTTAATTGGATTTGGGAAGAAAGAGACGAGCGTTAGTGTATAGGTTTGTGGGACCTTAAAAAAAGGAAAGTGGGATTGTGGTTTAATTTAATTTATTTTGAACTATGGTTTATGTCTAAACAAATAATTAATTATAGGTTTGATCATGAGGATTACTAACTCCAACCGTGGGATTTAAATCTAAGAGGGAAATTAGATAGTAAAATATTTACTTAGTAAAACAAATCTAATGATCGAATTAAAAACCGAATTTTGGTATTTAACAGTCTTAAATTGTACGGACCGACTAAAGACAAAATCTCCGTCTTTAATTTTTCATTTATTTAGTCTTTGAACGGTCATTATTTAAAGACTGCAAATTTTTGGTCTTTCCTTTCCAGTCTCTAACTAGATGTTTTTTGATAGTGACAACTACGAAGAGTTGGTTGAGGCATACTTACAAAGTGGAAAAGGCAATTTAAACATTTTTCGAGGTAAAGTATTTCAATACAAAGCTAATTATTCAACACTAGAGACATAAGATAGGAGTAGAACCAATCTCGATGGTAATTTCATTGGAGGAAGCCGATTCAATGTTTTAAACCAAAAGAAACTCTTGTTAGGGAAGTTGAAACAAAATTGGTTCTTATAATAATAATTTTAATAATAATAATAATAATGAGATTTTTAATTTTAACCATTGTTTACCTGATTTTGGCAAGAACTACCCCACACCCAATATCATGCCAGATGAGAAATTCCTACAACAATACAGAATTTCGTAATTTGATTTCAATAATCAGAGGACAAGTGAAAATTACTACAGAAGCAAGCTCAACAACAAATTATATCACTTATCTGTATGGAATTTAGGAGGAAGCATCAAATCCCAAGGACTAGAGGAGACACTCGCAAGCAAATTTGAAGCAACTCCCAATATTATCGCAAATTCGAAGCTCGGCAACAAAAATCAACTACTTTCTGTAGGGAATAAGGGAGAAAACGGCAATCTTCAATGTCAAGAGGAGTTACTTGCAAGCAAAAAAAAAGCAACTCCCAGTATTATACCAAATTCGAAGTTCAACAACAAAGATCAACTACTTTCGGAAGGAATAAGGGAGAAAGCAGCAATCGTCAAGGCCAATGGAAGTTTAATATACATGAAGCTACAGACATCGTAAGAGATTTTATCTGAAATTTGAAGTCTCAAATGGTGGAAAACAACAAGGAAAGGATCTGGAATCCCCCTTGAAAGCAACCACAAGCAAATATTTGGAAACTGGAACAAATCGCCATCAAATCAACGAATTTTCTCTAACCCTAGCTTTCTGTTTAGGGTTATAATAGAATACGAGTGAATGTTATAAGAAGAGTCGGCTCATTTTGTGTATAAGTGTAAAAGTTGCAAAATACAGGTATAGCTACTATACCCGGTTTGTATTGGGCCATGGGCGTATTTTACTTTATTCAAAAAAAACATTTTGTTGTTTCTGTTTGTAAAAATATTTTGTTGCATAAGCCAACAACTTATCTATTTTTAAGCTAAGCTTGTAAATGATTTGATGGGTTATTAGAATGATGTGCATAATAAAATCACACAGTATAAGTTTCAATATGTTTTCTAAATAATGTGTCAAAATTGGGTATTTGTCAGGAATGCTGCTGATGGCATGCTCTCAGGTCAAAATGCAGGTGTTGTTGTCGTGGTATTTGTTCGTGAGCTGGTATAGGACTTCATCCATATTCATTTCCGAGTTTGAATTGTAGTTACAAATGTTTCATGGGTAAATTTAAATGTAACTATTTTTCCTTTAATAATGAAAATCTCATTCCAAATATAAAAGTTTAGGGTCCGTTTAATTTAAAACTGAGTTTTATATCTTGTGTTTTCAATGATTATTTTAAAATGCACGGTAGAGTAGAAATGGTGGAAATAGTCAATTTGAAAAATGGTTTTAACATATAAAATTAAAAATGATTTTTTTCTTGTTTTCCACTATTTAAAAAATATCAAATGCTATATTCTTCATTCTCTTTCTCAACTTTGTTGAAATGACTAGTACATTTTACCCTCCTAACATCCAAACTTGACATAACCCCATCTAAAAAGGAAAAGAAAAACGATGGTGGTTCATCGAAAACTATTTTCAACGGGGCCTGATCGAAAAGAATGTCTAAATATGAGGGAGGATCACCGAAATAATTAGGGCAATTGCGAATTTGTGTTGTTGTTAAAGAATGCAACATTTTTCCACACACTCCATAGTAGTTTTAAGAAAATTGAAAAGATGTTCCCCTTACCTAAAAGAGTCCACATGAGTTTGGCCAGCAATGTTGGAGATATTTCGAATTGATGGGTATAGAAAGGTTAGAGCATAGATAAGCATTCCCCTTCTCTATCTTTAAGAGTACTCAAAATTTCCATAGTCCATATTAACTCAGTCGGATAGTCTGCTCAAAACCTTGTAGTTGACCTCGGTAGCTAATGATATGTTAGTACCATAAGCATTTAATTCGACTGGTTGCAATTTTCTCAGTGGTATTTTGCGAAACATCTCATTAACATCGAACGTTCTCGAGAAAGTTACGACCAGCTATGGTGAACCCATGATCAAAACACCAAACCAGGGACATGAACAGAAGTTGGAAGGAAGGACGATTCTAACTGCACAGGCGGTTGCTGCCTGCTCGGGCTGGTTTGGATGTGCATGTGCACATGTGCACGTGATCATTTTGAAATTAAGCAGGCTGGATTTAATAGGCTTTAATGATCAAAATCATGAATAATTTCAAGATGTTTTGGCTGCAACTAGGGGCTTAGATCCTCAATAAAATAATAGTAGAAACAAGGATGTAAAACATGTTGAATTAGAATTTATAAAATATCTTGTTTCATTTTCCTAAAATATGCTATCTATTCTTGTTATGCATTACTCTTCTCCTTCTCTTCTTGTTTTTTTAAGGATAATTGGAAGAATTTGTTGAAGATGATTGAAAAAATGAATTATTGAATATATGAATAGTTCATTATAGCTTGATGATGGTTGTACAATTCATAACTAGCTATTTATAGCCACATTGCTTAAAGCTTAAGTAATTACACATTAGTTAAAACTATATTAATATTTGAAAGCCTAGATATTGAAATATCTTTGATATATTCTTTAACATATAATTTGATCTCTTAACATCCCTCCCTCAAACTCAGAATGTGGCAGCCATAAGCATCGAAAGTTTGCTAATTAAAAATCAAAAACGAAAAACTGAGTGTAACTTAGTAAAGTGGTTTGCAATCTACATGGAAGTGGGGAAAAAAGGTAGAGTTATAATGAATTTCTCAAGATGATAACTTGGGATGCTACAATCAATCTCAATATGCTTGGTCCGCTCATAAAAAACCGAGTTGTGAGAAGTCTGAACAACGCTCTTATTGTCAAAATACATAGAAGTAGGATCAGAAAGAGAAACTCCATATCTGCAAGTAACTCATGCGGTCAAACAATCTCTTTGGTAGTAGAAGTTAGTCGATATGCACTGGATCAATGGTGGCCAAATATATAGATACAAAATTAAAGCGCAATAATCTTAGCAACGGCAGTATAAATATAATGGCAGCCGGAATAAATAGTAAAGTAAAGCAAGAAGTAATCACACCATACTTTTTATATTGGTTTGGACCTCCAATCCTAGACTCCTTCTGGAATTAATTAACAAACACCCTCACTTCGTCCAGAGGAATAGGCACCTAAGCAGCAGAACATGATTTCAGTACACTTTCGCGAGCAGTCAAACGAGACTTCAATCTTTTCTTTTACAAAAAAAATTTGACTATATAATGTGTCCTTAATAGACTGAGTAGTCGAACTGGAGTACAACTTCTATAACCTTTAAAAATGATGTAGAATGAGTGTGCAGAGGTTAGGAAATGGATTAAGACTAAACTCAAATATGTGGAGTGAAAGAGCACTGGTCTAAATTTGCTTTTGGAATAAATATGGAGTTTAGAGCATTTGGAAGCAATATGAAAATGATTTGAGAGAATAGAATTGTATTTGCCTTTGGGATGGTGGGGGACTTATATAGTAGTGGTAAGATGCCATTGAACAGAAGCAACACTTCAGCAATTCAGTTCGGATGAGATGCAACTATTGGAACTTCGCATGCTTAAAGGAGTGGCATTAAAAGGCACTATAGCTATTCATTTCACAATGGTCAAATATAACCGTTACCACACATCTATTCAAACGCAGGCGTGGTGTAGTAGAAAGGTTGCATGCGTTTCTCCTCAATGACCTAGGTTCAAATCATGCCTCTTCCCTTTTTTTCCATTTCTTGATTTCCTTGTCTTTATCATGTTGGTAGCAAGTCTTAATTTAAATGTGGGTGTGGTGTGATGGTTATGTAATGATCCGGATTTTCGCGTTCGAAAATCAACATCCGTACTTCACATTGTACTAGAATGCCGCAGATTCGACCGTTCAAATCCGATTCGCCGGAGCTATAACACAATTAAGTAAACAACACAGCGGAAGAAAAGAATAATACATTGATATACAATATCTGATACAACAGAGTGATACAATGAATACCAATATACATCAGAGATATGATACAAGAAATAGCAGCGGAAAGAAAATAGATAACACCGGCAGCGGATAGAATGTTTCCAATCCATAGCTAGCTCGAAACACCAACCAATGCACCAAGATAAGCAAGGTCAGACGTCCAAGGACTGAACCAGCTCCACATAATCTACTAAACCTGAATATCTGAGAAACCCAACTCTAGACTGCCCGTGTGGAAAATGGTGGGCACCCAGAGTTTAGGAATGGAACAATAAACTCCGGATCAGTCATGGGACTGGTGTGAGCAACAAAAACAGTTTATCTTTAAAACAAGCAACAAAGGCTTTTAAACATTGAAACCCACAATGCTTTTCGAAAATGAAACTACCATAAGGCCTCCCGCCACACACACAATGCAATCGCAGAATTGGAGAAGATTTCTCCTTATGATAGTCAAACATGCTTACTACGCAAAATCAAAACTCTTTTGATATTATTACTAGTGCATAGTGTAGAAAAAACATTTCGAAAATATAATATAAATCTTAGCCAGCATACAACTATTGTTGTATGCCTACTATAGCTACTACGTTCAATAGCAGGTTACCGCCACATTCCATAGCAGGTAATACAACTAAAAATCGTACAGGGTTCGTATTGTTTCTTTGGATTTCCAACAAATGATCAGGCTAAGGAACTTCCTTACCGAAATAGAAACGCCTCTGGAAAGACGCCCCGGATCCTAACCGGATCTTTGCAAACAAAAGGCCGACGCTACCTCACACTGTACAGCTGTAACTAGGTAACTAACACACTGACGCTACCTCACGCTGTACAGCTGTAACTAGGTAACTAACACACGAGCTATGTCATCCCCCGGTCGTTACCGACCTTTATCCGAGCGCTCGATAACCAACATCACACATAATAAATAAAGTGTATCCACATGAGTAAGTATCTGGGCTCCATACCATGATACCACCCTTCATCCAGAAGGAAATGACATACCCTAGGGGCGCTACCCCTACAAACCTTTGCCGCAACATTCCTGTTTCGACCATTACCGGGTTGTGAGGCTCGATGAAGTCTCGTCCACAAAGCTACGCTTTTTCACAAAGCCACGCTTTTTCACAAAGCCACGCTTTGATCAACAATGATCAATCAGCACTTCGTGTGCCACATTACCAAATTGGGAATGTATCACTAGTAACCATCAACTACATAACCTCTGAGCTCGTACGTCTCAGAGAAGGGTGTTAAGCTAAGAGAATAAATTCTCCGCCACCAACAGAAATGTATTTGATAGAAACCAGCTTTACATCTCAAAGTGTAACGTCAGACACACATCCATACAAGTCTGTTCCGGGTTCGAACAGAACCGAAGGCACTTCCGAAGAAGCCCTTGCAAATCCGGGTATTCACAATCTCGATCGGACTTCCCATTACTTAGGGAATCTCTATACCGGAGCCATGATGCAGAGAAAATCGATAGGTCATCCTATCACTCTCGCAAATACCCGGTCTTCACCATCGGTCTTCAAATGCTATCCATATCGTCGTATCACTATTCGGAATGGGTTATATGACACAAAGGTCCTCTCCCGGCTAAACCGAATAACGAGCGCAATTAAAAATCATATAGATACTGGGGTCTCAGTTAAATCACAGCTTAAAGCCAAAAACTTTTCATTCGAATGGTAAAACAAATGACCATTTCCAATCTTTTAAACAAAAAGATTCATTTCAAAAAGTTAACCCCGTTCACCAAGATCCATTTATGGATTTCAAAACAATTTCCATTTTAATTGAATTAACTCGTTAAATCCTTAAATCAAGATTTAACTTATAGCTTTCAAAACTCGTTTTCAAGATTCATCCATAGTCTTCCAAAACAATTCCATTTCAAGTTAGATTAACTCATCCGGTCTTTGAAATCAAAGACTCATTTCATAGTTTTCAAAACATTTCAATTCCATTTCAAACTTGAAATTCTTTTAACACAATTTGAAAATCCTTTCTTAAAATGAAAGCTATTATTATTTGAAAACAAGTAGTTTTCGTTTCGGAAAAATCCGGTTATATTTACACGAGTTAAAACCCTTGAATTAAATTCAAATTCCCAAATTAATACTTTAAAATGGTTTAACCCATATATAACTTGTACAGCATCTTTAATCCCTCGTTTCAAATCATAGAATTCAATTTCAAACTTGAATTCAAATTTAAATCAAATTATTTAAATTTTCAAAACTCGATCAAGTTATTCAAAATAACTTTTATCTTTGAAATTCCATTTCAAAAGCTTTTCATATTAAACCCAAATTTCAATTCAAAAACATCAAATTTAATTTATCTGTGATTTAACCGATTTCCACGTGAAATCCATATTTGTGTGTGTATGGTGTAGTCCAGGGGTTTTACACATAATAGTGCAACATCAATCATCACAGATATATCGATAAGCGGTATAACCCATAACGCTTATCTTCATTCACAGATTCATAGATAAAATAAATTTATCAGTCACAAAGATTCATTATTACAATTCGATGTGGGTTTCGGATATCCAACTGGAATCCGACTCCCTGTCGCATCGAAATTCGAATGCCGTGTTACGGGTCAAGGGTTTTCATATTCTAGTAATATATCACAGAAACAGAAATCACAGCTCAGCACAGAGTAATTTATATCGCAAAGCATCATAATCACAAACATGGATATCAAACTGCTCAAAGCATTTCAATAATAATCAATCATCTAACAATTAGATGAATTAATTCAGTTACTTTAATTTCCTTTAAATCCTGCTTGTTAATTAATTATATATCAAGTAAATTTATCATAGAAAGAAAAAAAAATCATATATCTTAATTTATTCTTCTTGATAAATTATTTTTAAATTTCATTAAGTCATTAACAACTTAATTAATTAAGTAATTAATCCTTAATTTTAAATAAATTAATCCTTAATTATTAATTTATTAAATCTCTAATTACAATTTAATTCATCATTAATTACTAAATAAATTAACCCTTAATTATAAATTAATTAATCTTAAACATTATTAAATTAACTAATTAATTACTCTTGACTTAAAATTGAAATTTGAACACTTATTTAACATTATCACTGGAAAATTTGCCTGGGCTTAACCCATTTTTAACACAAACCCGAGCAACACAAGGTTTTACTCGAGTGTTACTCGAGCTTCTCTCGTTCCTTCCCCGAGCCTATCTCCTTTCCCCCATCTACTCTTCTTCTTCCTGTCCCTTTTCTTTTTCTTTTTCCAGTTTAAAGTTTAGAGACAAAACTGGTACAGGAACCCCTCTACAAACTCGAGCTCGACCCCGAGTATCTAACCCAATCGCACGAGAACCCACCTGATACACGAGATTGTCGTACACGTGCACAACCACGTCGGCGAACTCCGACCAACTACTACCCCTCCGTCAAACCACAAATCGCACACCTACTTGAAAATCAAGTTCGAATTGCCTTCAAAAATTTCGAATCGAAAATTAGCATACGGTTCGAAATCTGTAGCTCCACCCAAAACGACATAATTACTTCACCACCCCTGCTAAGACCACCGGAGTCGCCCAGCCTTCGTCCACACCACGACAACACGACGAGCAACCATCCACCAGAGATTCGTGACACTCGATCACGTATAGGAGTCGTACTCACCATGTTACTGACATGAACCAAAGCTTGAAATAAAACCCTAAAATGGATTCGATCCAACAGTATATGCAATAGAATATTTATCTGATAATTTTCTCAAAATCAATGATGTTTATATTTGCTTCGATCCAAATTTCAACATTTATAATTAGATTGATCACTAGGAATTCAAAAAAATTGATTTTGTTTTCAAACTCAAACTGCTCTGTAAATACCCAACTAAAAATCTTCATTTTTGTTTTAAAAAACATGATTTGCAGTAAGAATTTAAGTTATTAACTTGGATTAGCTTTTTATAATACTTGAATTCATCACATTTTTTCTTGATTGCCTGTAACCAAAGTTACAGTGATGATATCCTACAACCTAGTTTTAAATCATCTTTTAAAATCTAAATTTAAATGTCATCATCTTATTTGATTTAAAACTGAAAACTTTACTATGATTCGGTTAAAACTTCTTGAGTTTGAATGTTTATCACCCTGTAATTTATACAGAGAAAAAACAATATACAGAGTAACCTGTATATATATACATACACCAATTTATATTCAAAGATAAACATATACAATGCCATGAAACAAAAGAATCATCTTTACAGTTAACTTAAAGCCTTTAAGTAGATGTTTACTCACAAGCATCAAGAAATCAAAATAAGGTAAGCTTCTAAAAATAAGAGTTGCTCACCTTTGCTTTTGAGAAGAACAGATCTCATCATTTATGTTGAAAACAGCTTGAACATTTAAAACTGGAAAATGGTTTGCTTTGATCTTCCTTTAAATCTGTTTGTCTTTATTATTGTATAATGCTTCAATTTTAAAGATGGAAATGTTGCTTTATTATTCTCGGGTTTGTTATGTGTTGAACGAATGAAAATAGGTAGACATAAGAAGATGTCTATATAAAATGCTAAGTTTGTACAGAGGTAAGATCTGAGTTTGTATACAAGCACAATTATTCCCCCTTTTTTTATTGATCAGAGATCTTTTATAAAAGGAGGCTGAAATGATACTTCAACATTTCGAATGACCTATTTGCTGCTAAGAGATGAAAGCATTTATTATTTGAGTACTTCATGTCTCCTACTAACCTTATTTTATATAGATATTTTCCCTTTACTTGCCTTTACAGGCCACATATCTTATTTCTACTTGCCTAGCATATCTATTTACAGGCTACATCATTTTGCTTTGTAATTGCATGCTTCCGGGTTTGATTGTTGTTTTAGGTTTTAAATGAAATTGTAGCTTAGTTTAACTTGGCTCGAATTGGAAATGAAAAGTGACAAAGGAAAAATAGTTTACAGTTTGAAGTATAAAAGAAGTTACAGAATATATTTCCTTTTTTCTTTATTTTACAAGTATACAAAGATATTCTATGTTTATAATACTGCATAATTTTACTCGGCTGAGAAGAGGAAGATGGTGTGATGGCTTTAGTGATTTTGTTATGGTGGCTGGGGACATTGCATTTATGACTTATACATTTTTTTTAAATTTAAATGATCGTTCAAATAAAATTGTGAATCGGGAAACTCGCTCAAATTTTCTAATTAAATTTACAAATTTTTATCCAAAAATTTATTTAATTACTCAATTTAATTCAAAAATTCAATAAATTATTAATTTAAATTAAATAAAAATCTGGGGTCGTTACAGGTTAGGATGTGCACTTCATTCCATGCGACTTAGGTTTGAATCCCAGCATTCATATTTTTAACAATTTATTTTCCGGCCTATGCTATAATTTCACAGACCAATTCATGAACATTAGCTGTTGTGGTAGGGTGGTATATGACGTGCGCTCCAGCCTTGGTGTGCTGAGTTTGAGTCCCACTTTTGGCCTTATTTTTCAATTCCCCAACTTTTCATTGCAATGTTGTGTTTCTACTTTGCTACCTAAGATTGATTCCTCCTTGGAATATTTTCCAATGTTTATTCAAAAGTCCTTGCTTCTTCATTCTTTTTTTCACTCTTTGGTATAAACTTGTATAAACATTATTATCCATCGTATAGTTGCTTAACCTTTTTATAGTCATCATTTGTCGTAGCTCTAATAGTTTTGAGCTTTATTCTTGCTGTATTTCGACCATATCTTTTTCTGGCCATTATTGTATGATGTTGTGACGATCGACAAAATTTCAAGGCTCTGATACCAAAAGAAAGTCTAGTGGATCATATCTAATATGACTAGTTTATTAGTATGTGAGTGTATTCCGATATATGAGCTAAATGTGGTAATATAAAAAAATAAAAATAAAGTACAAAAATGAGCACATCAGAGTTTTTACTGGTTCGGACCTCCCGTCCTATGTCCAGTCCCGAACCTTCCCTTCGGTATTTCACTAAACAATAACCCTCGCTTCGTCCGGAAGAAGAAGTTGATACAAATAGTATTTCTTTGACAATCATGTATTCGATATAACACATATATTGACTGCTAGTACAATTCTTCTTATAATCTCCTTTGAATGATAATGAGTGTGAGTTGCTTGAATTTTGTAGGAAATAGTTTAACCAAAATATATAGATTTTGGTTGGAAGTGATTGAAGACATCAAGTAAATGATAGCACAAGGAAATCTGAATATATACGTTAGAGAATAGTAAAACAAGTTAAATTAAAATCTCAATCGATTGAAGTATTTATAGAATCAAAGAGTTGTTTTTTGATAAGTTATGATTCTTGAAAGATTACTATATTGTGTGAATATAAAAATTATGGCAAGAAAGGAGAAAAATCAAGAAAAGAAGAATATTGCTTTTCAAGCAATTAATGATAGCTCCGATTTGGATGTGGAAGAAATTGTACTCATGGCTAAGAACAACAACAAATTCAAAAAATTGAAAAGGATGACAAAATTTCAAAATGGTGGAAATTCAAACTCATCAAACCAAACATTCTGAATGTGACAAATTCGACCATATGAAGAAAGATTGTCCACAACTCAGTAATGACAAAAAGAAAAGCAAATTCAAGAAATTCAAAAAGAAATAAAGAGCTTTTCGAGTAACTTGGGATGACTCCGGTTCCTCTTCTTCCTCTGACAGTGATAGTGAAATTGACTCAAAACAAGCTAATGTCTGTTATATGGCTAATACTGGTAAGGTATGCTTTGAATTAACATATGATGAAATTTTGGAAATTAGCATAGAATTAGATGATAAATATAGAGAATCCAAGAAACTAAACAAAGAATACATAGGAAAGATAAACAGAGCAGAGATAGAAATTGGTTTATTAAAAGACGAAAAAACAATATTAGAAGAAGAATTAGAAATAGCTCAAAAAGAATGCAAAACGTTATCTTCTCAAAATTCTACTCTATTACATGATTTAGAAAAAAGTAGATTAGAAAACACCAAACTCGAAAAAGAAAAACTAAAATTTTAGGCAAGTGTAGATTCTAACAATATTGAAATTTGTCATCTTAAGAACAAGTTAGAAAAAATAACTAATAATGTATCAAAATTTAATAAAGAAAAACAAAACATAGACAATTTGATCAAAATATCAAGACCATCATGAAATCGAAATAGATTAGAATTTAAAGCTAAGCGAAAACATAGAAACTATAGTACACTATATACTAAGTTCAAGAAACCTATTTCAAAAATTAAGATTAATACTCCTAAAACAAGTAGTGTTGAAATATGGATTTCTAAATCAAATAACAAATTTATTAGGCAAAAACATATAGATGAATACTTGAAAAATATTGTTTATAATAAAAATTATGTTTTTAAAGGTCCCAACCCACTTGGGTATGACTACCTTCACCCAGTAACACATAGGACCCTAACAAGAGGAAGTGGGTACTAATTATTAATTTTTACTATTTTGTAGGTACTCAAAAATAATATTAAAAGTAAAAAGAATTGGATAATCGACATGGGATGCTCCAAGCATATGATGGAAAATGCACACATGTTATCAAATACTACATATATCGATGAAGACACTGTGACATTTGGAGATAACTCAAAAGGATTTGTCATCGGCATTGGAGATGTTATCAATGTCGATATATCCACTTCTCCTCTTATTACTAATATTTGTTATTAGAAAATTTAAAATATAACCTACTAAGTATAAGTCAATTATGCGATAAAGGTTTAAAATTGATTTTGAAAAAGATAAATGTAGTATATTTGATTAAAATAAAATTTTAATTTTTGAAGGAATAAGAAAACACAATATTTATGTTTTAAATATGAATATTAAGAATAATAGTGATTTGTGCCTGACCGTCAATCATAATGACCCTTGGCTATGGCACAAACGCTCTTTTCATGTAAATTTTAAATATATAAATAAATTAGCATAGAATGATTTAGTAGGAGTATTACCCAAAATAAATTATAAAGTTAAAAATCTATGTGATGCTTGTCAAGTTGGAAAATTAAAGAAAAGCTCCTTTAAATCTAAAAAAGAAATTACTACCAAACAACCACTTGAATTACTTCATCTAGATTTATTTGGCCCAACTCAAGTAAGATCAATAAATATAACAAATATGTATTTGTTATCGTCGATGATTTTCACGATATACTTGGACCCTATTTTTAAAACATAAAAGTAAAATGTTTGAAATGTTTAAAATTTTTGCTAAGAGAATTAAAAATTTAATGAACTTAAAAATTAAAAGTATAAGAAGCGATCATGGTTAGAATTTGAAAATGACGTCTTTGAAAATTTTTGCAGTAAAAAGGGAATTGGTCATAATTTTTTTGTTTCCACGAACACCATAACCAAATGGCATAGCAGAAAGGAAAAATCGAACACTACGAGAATGTGCACGAACACTACTTAGTAGCAGTAGTTTACCAAAAAAGTTTTGGGCCGAAGCTGTAGCTACCGCATGTTATGTATTAAATCGTGTAACAATTTGACCTATAACTAATAATACATGTTACGAAATGTTTTTCGAAAAAAACCTAAAGTATCATATTTTCGTATTTTTTATTCTAAATGCTTTATTTCAAACACTAAAGATAATCTTGGGAAATTCGTTCCAAAAGTCGATGAAGGAATTTTTATTCGATATTCGGATCGTAGCAAAGCATATAGAATTTTTAATAAATGAACTAATACCATTGAAGAAAGTCTTCATCTTTCTTTTGACGAAGATTTTCATAATACCAAATATAATGACGACGACGAAGTTTATAATAACATTAGTATCAATAATACTTCTGTAACTGAAAACAATAATACCATAAATAATAGTGATAATCTTTTAAACACAAGAGTTTCAACTAGAAATCAGTTAATAATATAATTGGTGTTTTAAACACAAGAGTTTCAACTAGAAATCAGTTAAATCAAATAAGTCATGTTGCATTTATAACTAATTTTGAACCTAAAAATTGTAAAGAAGCACCAAAAGATGATTTTTGGATTATCGTAGTGCAAGAATAAATTAATCAATTTGAAAGAAATAATGTATGAGAACTTGTACCAAGACCAAATGATCAATCCGTAATAGGAACAAAATGGGTTTTTAAAAATAAAGCAGATGAAAATGGAAACATTGTTCGTAATAAAGTAAGATTAGTTTCTTAAGGATACAACCAAGAAGAAGGAATTGATTATGAAGAAACATTTGCTCCTGTAGCACGTCTTGAAGCTATACGAACATTACTTGCTTTTTCATGTCATCATAATTTTAAATTATTTCAAATGGATGTTAAGAGTTCATTTTTAAACGGTTTCATAAAAGAGAAGGTTTATGTTGAACAATCACCCTTATTTGTTCAAGAGAAATATCCAGACCATGTTTTCAAACTTAAAAATGCATTATACGGATTAAACCAAGCACCCCGTGCTTGGTATGAGAGACTAATAACACATTTACTAAATTTCGATTTTCAAATTGGAAAAATTGATTCTAAAAGCGAAGAAAGTAATGTACTAGTTGTACAAATATATGTTGATGATATCATATTTGGATCAACTAACGAAAAACTATGTAACGATTTCTCTAACATAATGAAAAATTAATTCCAAATGTCACATATGGGAGAATTAAATTTCTTTTTAGGTTTACAAATAAAACTACTAGAAAATTGAATTTTTATAAACAAAAAAAATATTGTAAAGAATTATTAAAATGATTTGGAATGGATAGTCCTTCAAGTAAACCAACTCCAATGAGCACAAATTTACATTTAGGTAAAGACGAAAATAGGAAAGATTTCGATCAAAAATTATACCGAAGTATCATAGGATCTCTGTTATACTTAACGAGTAGTAAACCAGATATTATGATGAGCGTTTGTCTATGTGCAAGATTTCAAGCAAAACCTAAGGAGTCACATCATCCAGCGGTTAAAATAATTTTACTATACTTAAGCACCACCAAAGATTATGGACTTTTCTACCCAAAAGGCAGCTCATTTGAACTTGTATCATATAGCGATGCAGATTTTGGTGGTTGCAAGACAAATAGAAAAAGTATGAGTGGCACTTGCCATTTCATTGGTCAATCTCTGGTTTCGTGGTTCTGTAAAAAGTAAAATTGTGTTTCTCTCTCAACATATGAAGCCGAGTATATATTAGCAGCCTTAGCCTATGCATAAGTAATTTATATGCAACAAACGCTTCAAGATTTCGGTAAAATTATAACAAAATCTCCTATATATTGTGATAATACTAGTACTATAAATTTATCTAAAAATCCAATTAACCATTCTTCTACTAAACATATCGACACTCGTCACCATTTTTTAAGAGATAACGTAGAAAAAGGAATTATCTCTCTTGAATTTGTTAACACTAAAAATCAAATTGCCGATATTTTCACGAAACCACTATGTTAATCAACTTTTATAAGCTATGACGAGACCTTGGTATATATTCAGTTTCTGAATTAACTAACTAATATGTGATACATTTTCACCATTAGAAAATTTTAAACATTATTTCTCTATATTTTAGCCAATTTTTAACAACCATAAAAACAAAACCATTAACAAATTTATGGTTAAAACAATTCTACCCATACAAAGTTTCACTATAAATAGACTATACAACCTATTCATACATGATTGAAGAAAAATAAAAACAGAAATATTATTTATAAATTTACAAAAAAATAAACAAATATGTCTTCTGATCACGATTCCACTTATTCAACTATCGATTTTAGCTCAACTTCATCAAATATCACCTACGTATCGCCAACAAAAACCACCCCGGCCTCACTAAACATTATGACATTACATACATATCCCATTGGCTTCTCTCCTAAGGAAAATAAAACTAAACGAGCAATTGATCTAGAATCAACATCTCTCAACACTAAAGTTGATGCAATATATCACTATCAACAAGAAATGAGGGGAGTTCAACGTGAAATGTATTACAAGCAACGATGTCAAGGATCTCATCTTAACTTTCTCTAAAAATGTACTCTAGCAATTTGTGGTCATTCACCAACAAAAAATTGTGTTTATCAAAAATCTCCTCGTTTAATACAAACTCCTGTAAAAACTTATAACATTACCCCAAGAAATTTATGCAAGGCAGGACCATCAAACCAAGACTGGATTGATGCTCCAGCTCATCCAAGTTGGTTCCACTTAAGCCTCAAGATGAGAAAAATGGCACAGATTCTTGAGATCAACCTAAAATCAAAAATTCTTCGGTGGATAATTAATTATATTTATCTATATATACACACATATATATAGAAATAAATATGTAAACCATATAATATATAATTTATATATGTTTATTGATTATAATAATCATTTATTATGATGTCTCTATGAAAATATTCAATTAAAATAAAAAATTCAAACAACAGACTTAAAAATTCACCTCTGTTTCTGACAGACATTTGTGACGAAGAGACAGACGTCTATCATATTCCATGGGAAAACATTCCTGAGTGATCTTAGACGTCTGTCATATTCTATAGGAAAACGTTCCTGAGTGATCTCAGACGTCTGTCACTCTTCCCCAAACGTCTGAGCTAAGTTTCGGCTGTTATCAAAAGGAACTTCATATATATTTTTAACCTATCTCTTTAACTATTAACCAATCTACTTCAAATCTAAAACTCCAACTCTAAAACCCTAACTTCCCAAAAACCATAACTCATCAAAAATGGCTCCCAAAGCAAAAAATCTCATTAACAAGAGATGAACGAGAGGTCAATCTTCTTCTTCTCAAACCCATCTTGTCACCGATGCTCATATTCAAGAATGGCTTCGAAATAGTCCAATTGCAAACAAAAGATTTGAAGAACTGAAGCAAAAGAGACTACATTCCGATTCATTGTACCGATTATGCAAATTTGGAGAATATGATCTTTAAGAACTCACCATCGCCTCCGGTTGTCGAGAATTTATCAATTTTGATGAAAATTAGATACAAATTGATCAATTGGCCATCTTTCTTTTTTATGCAAACTTATATAGTAACGATATTTGGACATCTGAAAATGAAGATTGTTGGTTATGGATTAGTGCGTACGGTCGTGTTTCGAAAATTAGCATAAACACAATTGGCCATTTACTAGATTGTTTCTCTACTAGACTTGATTTAGAGAAAATTCCTGACCAAAGAAATTTTGCGAAGTGATTAAGTGACACATCAAATTTGGGAGGATAGAATGCCGTAATTGAAATTCGTTTATCTACAATCAAAAGCTAGGTTATTAAATCGTATGATAATTAATACGATAAATACCCGGTTGGGAAATCATGATCAAATATATGAAAATGACCACATAGTCCTATATGCAATATTTGGTGGAATTCAAGTAAATTGGGCTAAATTTATTCATGACAAAATTAAAAGCTTTTGGTCTCACCACCAATGCACAATTATATATGCTCCATACATCATGCGTCTTTTACAAGGTCTTGGGGTCCTTCTTATATTTCTTATTTCGAAGAAATTCCTGTTAAAGAAAGTAGTATAAGGTTTTTATCCTTAATGTATCTTCCCGAAAGACCACCTCCAATCATGTTCCTGGCTTAATGAACTACACATCAACAACAACAAATGCATCCAGTCCCTCCTCAACAGGCTCAAACTCCTCCTCCTCCACAACAAACTCATTCACCTCGACCTCCACAACAAACCGGTTCCTCTCATCATACTACTGAATATTATTCTAATACAGAGATTCACGAAGCTTGCACTGAGCCGACTCAAAATGAATCCATCCGTGATTTAACACTTCGAAATAAAAAATTAATCACGTTCAATCAGAGAGCTTTGCATACTAAAATGACCAGTTTGGAATGATATTTTTCTACAAGAATGACAAAAATGGAGAAACATTTGGAAAAGGTTGTTTACACTTTAGGCAAAGTAATGAGAAAAGTTCATAGCAGATCATCTTCTAGGTCATCCTTCTCTCCTTATCCAACACCACCTCCTTCAGCACAAACTCTAGGCCATCATCCACATAGATCGTCGTCTTATGGAGGCAGTTCTCAACAAGATCGAGGAAAGATTATAATGCAAGAAGAACCAAAGGAAGAACGAGAAGATGGTGATGATATGTCTTGGCCCGATCCTTTAGCAACATAACAAATGAATCTTGCAAAAATTTAAGGATTATCTATTCAAGAAAATGAAGAATATACGCAATAGCAAGAAAACTATCACTCAACTTCATCCTCCTACCAGGACTACTCTAATAATTATGGAAATTTCTTTAATTACAATTATCGTGACTATCAATAACGGTTCCTTGCAATTTTAGGACTGTTTTATTTTCTACTCAACATTTTTCAAGCATGCTAGTACTGATATTGTTATTTCCATAACTATTTCCTTTGTTTTTTATGGCCTTGTCTTTAATCCATTTATGCAATTCTTATTTTTGATAGTGCCAAAGTGGGAGATAAATATGCATATACATTGGGGGAGATAACGTTCAGGGGGAGTTATCTATTCATTACTTATTACTAACCATTGTATAGTTGTCATCATCAAAACAGGGGAGAATGTTAGAACCTCCATTATGAGATTTCAATGACAACAACTATACAATCACATATACATAATATATCTTATCATATTGTAGGTATATATATTAGAAGAAGATTACGGTGCATAAAAAGATTATGGATCATAGACAACTGAAGAAAGATGGGTCATACTATTTAAAATTAAGGTCATATTTTTGTATATAGTCATAGATATATATTGTACAATCTCCTTAAGTGATCTAAACACATATAATTTCACATTGACAAATCTTACTAACAAATGTTTTAAATTTTATATTTCTCAGCATGACAAACGTCTATCACTAAGTTACAAACATCTGTGACAATTCTCTGTTTATTATTTCCAGAGATCCACAGACGTCTGTGATAGAATGATAGACGTCTGTGAACTGTCTTGGCCTAAAAACAACATGCAACTGTTATTTTTTGAATGGATGCTTCTCTCTGTTTAAACAAACTTCTTCCTCCTTAAACAGTTGTAATCATACATCAAAGAGCAATCTTTCAAGAAGTCATAACTTTTCGAAAAACAACTCTTTAATTCTATAAATACTTCTATCGATTGAGATTTTAATTTAACTTTCTTTACTATTCTCTAACTTATATATTCAAATTTTCTACTTAGTATTCTCAATCACATCCAACCAAAATCTATATATTTTGGTTAAACTATTTCCTACAAATTCAAGCAACTTGCACTCATTATCATTCAAAGGAGATTATAGGAAGAATTTTACTAGAAGTCAATATCTGTGTTATATCGAACACAAGTTTGTCAAAGAAATACTATTTGTATCAACCTATTCCTCCGGGCGAAGTAAGGATTATTGTTTAATGAAATACCGAAGTGGAGGTTCGGGACTGGATGTAGGATGGGAGGTCCAAACCAGTATAAAAACTTTGGTGTGCTCGTTTTTATACTTTATTTTTATTTTTTTTATTGCCACATTTAGCTCATATATTGGAATACACTCACATACTAATACACTATTCATATAAGATACGATCCACTAGACTTTCAGTATATGTCATAGCACAATACTCTGCTTCGTTTAAAGAATGAGAAACAATTGTTTCTTCTTACTTTTCCAGGATATAAGAGAATCACGTTAAAAGATATAAAATCCAGTAATCACTTGTGATCTATGAGATCGCTGCTATAATCAGTGTTAGAGTAGGCACGCAATTCCAAGGAAGAGGTGGATGAAAATAGAAAACTATAGAAAATAGTACCTTGAAGATACCTTATAATACAAAGGACGGTTACCTAATGAAATGTAGTTAGGGAATGTACAAATTGACTAACAACTTGAAAATAACATATGATATATTCTGATAAGTGATGGTAAAGTAAACTAAGCTTCCAACAATGGTTCGGTATAAAGCAGGATTAGATAGTGGTACGCTATCCGAAGGAGAGTATTTTGCATTAACTTCATTAGGAGTATCAATAACCTTATTATCAGTAAATCTAGCTTTTCCAATAATATATGTGACATATTTTGACTGAGAAAGAAGATAACCTTTTTGGTGAGTATGTCTCCTCAATTCCTAAGAAATATTTTAAAGGATCAGGATCTTTCATTTGAAATTTTCAAGCTAACTCCTTTTATAGGGAAGAAATTTCATGCATATCATCAATTTTGATAATCATACCATCAACATATAATAATAGTATGATACATCCTTCATTAGTGTTTTTAACAAAAAGGACAATATCATGGAAGCTAGACACGAAACCAAGATTAATCACAATAGAAATTTTCTAAAATCAAGCATAAGGTGTTTTCTTAAGTCCTTACAATGGTTTCTTAAGCTTGCAAACATACCTAGATTCATATGGAACACCTGGTGGAGGTTCCATATACACTACTTCTTAAAGATTGCATTCAAGAATGCATTTTTAACATCAAGTTGTGAAATACACCATTTCGAACGGAAGCTACAACAATGAGAGTACGAATGATAGTCATTTTTACAAGATGAACAAACGACTTCTAATAATTCATGCATATTGTTGAGAGTAATATTTTACAACCAAACTAGCTTTATATCTTTCAATTGATCCATCATATTTGGTTTTGATTTCAGATACCCAGCGACAACCAAAAACACTCTCACAATGAGATAGAGGAACCAAATCCCAATTACTTTTCCTTTGTAAGGTAGAAAGTTCTTTGTCCACATCATCTCGCTAATAAGGGTTAAGAGCTACCTTTTTATAAGAAGTTGGCTAAGAAAGATCACAAAAGAAGGTTAAGAATGAAGAAAAAGATGAAGAGTGGCAAGAATAAGAAAAATTGGTTAATTTTGTAGACTTACGAATGCATGTGGAACAAAGAATAAGTGGATCTATAGGCTCACTTGAAGATTGAGGGGTCATAAAGTGGAGCGGGCTGCTTCAGGCTTTCTAGTTTTTGTAGAGCTACCGGTATTATTATTATCCTCAGAAAAAGGGTTAATATAAACTAGATAAAATATGGTTAAACTATGAGATTTGGATGAAATAGAGTAAAATGGTATGTGTTCAAGAAAAACAACATTCGAGACAAATAACGATTTTTAGTGGTTGGATCAAAACAACTATAACCCTTTTTACCCTCACCATAGCCAAGAAAAACACAAATAGTAGACTGCGAAGATAACTTGTTACGCTCTATGTGAGGAAGGATAACAAAAAAGTTACACCCAAAACACTTTAAAAATAGAATAATAAGGTGAGTGTGCCTATAATATTTCAAAAGGTGAAATACTTGAAAGCGAGAAGATGGAATAGTGTTAATTAGTCTAACAGTAGTGAAAACAGCATTATCTAAAAATTCCATAGGAACATAACTAAAAAGTAACATAAATCAAGTAGTTTCAAGAATATGTTTATGATTTCTTTATGCAACACCATTTTGTTGAGGAGTATCAGTATATGAGGTTTGTTGAATAGTTCCATCCTAAGAGAGTAATTCATAAAATTTCTTAGAGGTGTATTCTCTACCTAAACAACACCGAAAATATTTTATAACAACGGAGTGTTATGTATTGACAAGTGCTCTAATTTTTTTGTATATTTCAGAAATGTCAGAACGATGTTTCAATAAGTAAACTCAACTGTAGCATGTATAGTCATCAATAAAGGACACATAATATCGAGACACTCCTTTAATGAGAACTGAAGATGATCCCAACACATCCAAATGAATCAAATGGAGTAGAAGAAATGAAGATGCTACTGTTAAAGGGTAAAGTGGAAAACTTTGTTGGTTTACATCCTCTACGGTCAAAATATCATGATTTTGCAAATTTCCTAACACACCTGCAGATTTCCTAACACACCTATGGTGCTAACAATATCAAACGAGAAGAAGGAACATGCCTCAAACGAGAATGCCATAAATAAAAACTAGTGTAATAAGGACACAAATGAAAGGAAGATAAATCAATACTAGTTGCAACACTAATTGGAACTTTTAATCCATTCAAAACATATAGTCCCCCTTCCTTATAGCCTGTCCCAATCAGTTTTGACACTGTAGTTCATACACAAAAACAAGAATCAGAAGTAAATGTTACTATATTACTAGAATCACATAACCGATAAACATATACAAGGTTTAATGTGAGATTTGGGATATGATAGACATTGGAAAGAGATAAGTTGAGAGTAACAACAGAACTAACTCCCACCAAAGGCATCAGAGTGCCATCAACAGCCATAACAAGAATAAAGAATGATGAAGATAAAGAAGCAGAAGATGAAGGGTCTTGAGTCATATAGTGGGAAGCACCAGAATCCAAGACCCATAAAAATGACTTACTTGAGAATTTATTATGTATTTGACTTGAAAATGAAGAGGTAGACATATCCTATTACTGCGGACAATGCAAATTTTGAAAAGACCTATAGTCGTGAAATGAAAAGTTGCACTTGAGGGATTATGAGACAATTGAAACTTCTTTTCAAATATTAAATTATGACATATCTGAGTACATTTTTCATCAGAAAGAGTTTCAATAACAAACTTCTAATTGCCAACTATTACAGATAGAATAACATTCTCAACTGCTTCCTTTGATTGCATGAGCATAGTCAGAGAAATATGTAAATATTTATCAACACCTAGATCACATTTAAGAGTTTATTTGGGTTTCAATTCAGAAACTCAAAATTCCTTTTTTTTCCTTCTGTCCTTCCCTTTTCTTTTTTTCCTCTTCTTTGTTTTCTAATTTTTTTCTTTCTTTAAAAAGAAAAAAATAACAATAATAATATTACCTAAGCTATATAATGATTGATCTCTCCCTTTTAATTCACAGCCCAAACCAAAATAACTTATATTAGCAAACGCAACTTGGAAACAAAGATGAATTTTGGAAATCATGGAGGCAAGGGTCGAGTAGTAGTTGTGGAAGCAGTTTGTAGGCCTGCATTTTGATGAGTCGCCTGAGGTGTATTTTGATATGGTATCTGGGTCAAGTCATAGGTTGTAGATCATATATCTAGTTAGAATTCTTTAGTGTAGATGTTAGATTTGATGGCTACGGTTGTTGGTAGCAGATTTGATTGAGGTGGAGTTGTGATGTTTGTGAATTAGGCAAGATGATGTTTAGGTTGTGGTGTTTGTAGAATTGGGTTAATCTGATTTATGGAGTCGGGTTTTGGTGGTCGGTGATGATGATAGTAAACAAGGATTATAGGGTTGTGATTGTTGGAACTGGGCTAGCACACAACGGGATAAATGGATAAATTTCAATTTTTTTTTTCCATTTTGGATCTTATTGGGCCTATGAAGTCTAAATTTGTTTAGGTTTTATCTAAATTTATTTTAAATAAAATCAATATTTTATATAACTTATAATAAAGTTTTAAATTAATGTTATATTTATAATATATAATATAATATAATATATGTATCATATACACTTAGTGTGTATGTGCACGTTCAAAATAAATAGTATAAATGGTTTAACATGCTAGTGTATAAGTGCTGGGATTTACACTGCAATAGAGACGTCAACCCCTCTATATACATGTGTGTTGTCCATATATGTGTGCATTTACACACACACATAGTTCAATATTATTACAAAATAGTATTAGTAAATGTAAGCGTTTGTTTGTGTGTGTGTGTGTGTGTATAGAGGGTTAATGGCACCCTTTATTTAGCACCATTTTATAGCCTCTTAATATCAGTCACAAGTTTCTATTTAAATATTCATGTTTTCTTTCTCCTGTCACATAAACAAAATATTTAAATATAAACTTGTGGCTGATATAAGGGGGCTATAAATGGTACTAAATAACGGATGTTATTGATCCTAGCTTATTATAGTCTTACATTGTAATATAAAATAATTATCAAATTTAATATATATCATTATGTATTTCAAATTCGCATTTAAAATTAAAATTTAAAATTTAAATCTCGATCTGCAAAATAAATTACCCAATAACTTCAAATACAAATTAATATATTAATTTTAAATAAATATATATAATATATGTATAAATTTCAAAATTATATATATATTAAACATATGCGTATAATATATATATTAGAATAATATTTAAAATACTATATAATGTGTGTATATATGATCAATGTAAAATAATAATTAAATATATGTATACATATATACATACATACATATACGGCCATACAAAAAACGTTTTTTTACTTATGGTTTAAAATTAGTTTAATTAAAAAAAGCTTTTTAATATTGATTTCCGTATAGAAATCAATACAAAATAACTTTTTCCAAAATAATTCTAAACTTACACATATTATATTAAATATTTATATACATGTATTTTACGGCATATATATATATGTATAATATACATATAAACATATACATATATATATATACATATATATAATTAGATACATTATTTCAATTGAATAATATATATGCATATAATATATATTCGGATTTTAAAATATATATGTATATATAAAGTAATTATTTTTTTATTTTCAAATACTATAAATATATGTGTATAATATATTAATAAAATATAAAACTACTTTGTTGAAACAATCGACATATTAAGGGAAGATACGACAATACTTTATTTTCGAATACCTTTTGTTTCCCTCTCTTAACATATACAATTAATTAAGGGAAGATATGACAATATATGTAGAGAGAGAAATCTTTCATTTCTCTATCTCTTTAGTTGTAATAATTGACATATTAAATGACATTTATAACTTATTAACTAAAGTTACATATGACCTTATTGTCTAGGTTTTTGCCTAATAAAATATAAATGTACATCTATAATATTATATATGTGTATGTATGTATGTATGTATTGAAAACCTATTAGTTGTTTTAAGTAATTTGAAACCCAAAATTGAACTGATTTCAATTATAGAAAGGTTTGACAATAAAAGGTTACATATTGCATAAAATCCTTTTAGAAATTTGAATTAAACTACCCATGTATATTTCCATATACATGACTATTATAATTTAATAATTTAGATCTAAAACAACATATATTTGAAAATATTATGGTATATTATATATGTATATATACTATAACGACCCGCCTTTTTAACCATCGAAAGTCGACACCAAAGGCTTCCACTATGTTCCAATGTCGCTCATCCAATCGACAAAAGGGGATATTGTTAGGGTAAATAAAATGAAAAGAACAGAAAACAGAGAAAAACGGAATCTCATAGCGGAATTGACGACTTATAATATAACAAGGACAGTAGAAACTGTCACTTCAAACAGACAGTGTATATCAGAGTTAAAAACAAAACTTATCAGCTGGACAGTTACAAAATCTTGACCTTACAAATGCCGATAGGTATACTATATAATACAGCGGAAAATAAAACTACGATAGGTGACTCTTCAGCTTCCCTTCTTAACCTCCATAACTCCATGGACAACCTAGGAAAATACTCGGTCTGACCGGAGCATTATAAATAGATAACATCTGGATCAGTTTGGAAGTACCAGCGTGAGATAACTCAAATAATAGGGATCATATAAAAGTTCTGTAAGACCACGCCGCTAACGCGGAACGGGTTTTTACCTCACAAGAATAACATCCATACAGGCAAGAGCAGAAATAAATATCAGGAAACAAATCCAAATAAGAACGGGCTTAATTAATATTAAAACCAGACTTAAAAGAATGGAAATAAATCGAGTAAAATCCAAAATGGACAGAATGGATAGAACAAGGAAAACAGTCCAACTTGATAGAATGGACTAAATAAGGTAACCGTCCAACTTGATAGAATGGACAGAATAAGGTAATAGTTCAACTTGGTAGAATGGACTAAATCAATATTTAAATGCCATGATGAGGAGTTAGCTCTACTCGAGGCAATTTAAAGATAAATAGATTCAGGGATTCGAATCAAATAAGGAAAGGAAATTTTTCAAAAAATGACAAGGAGGGTGCATCCCCCTTAAAAGAAGTATACCTCTAGTAATATACTTAAATACCCTGAGAACTCCAAGCCGGACCCCACCAGACCTTACCGAAAATCCAAATATTTCACATCTAAAAATTCTCAAACATTTTTCTCATGACGGTACATAAAAAATCTAGATGAGATGTGAAAATATCCTAATAGGAGCAACCCCACACAACTTGGCCCCTAGAAACCACGCGCTTTGGTTTAGTCATTTCGAGCAAAGGATGATCAACGCTCAATGGAGCAACAAATCGTCTTAGAATGACGTTAATAAAGTTGCTGAAGTAACCGATAGCTGAGATACCAACTATTGAGGATATAAAATGATCGTACATGGAAATTAAGTCTTGTATACTTATCACCACTCATTGAATTCAAACTTGTACTTTTTCTTGGTTAACAATAATACCGGAAAAGTCAAGATAGTGTTACCTCAAAGTCATATCCAACGATTATTCTTAACTTTTGGACTAGCGAAAAGTTTACTTCTTCGATGTTTAGTGCTAATTACACAAATAAATCGTTTCCATATAAGTGATTCGCTTTACGGAAATATTTCATTTCCATAAAGGAATCAAACGTTTTCTTTTAAAAACAAACTAAACTTGTGCTTGATTTCCATATTTCCATATTGGTAAAACAATTTTAGAATGAGTTCCTAATTGTTAAAATATTAAGGGGATAATATTTGTAAGTGCGCGACCCCGAAGGCCTAAACCAACATCAGACCGAACATGCAGAAGATCATCCAACTTAACAATCCCAATAATCGAGTTTTAATTCCTTTTTATAACTTTAAAACAATATTAATTAACTCGAAAGATAATTAATCGCATTTAAAATTCTTTTAAATAAGCAAATTCATTATCTTTAATAAAATAGATAATTATTTCCAAACACTTTTATAACATTGGTAAATTAACTTTAAAATCTTTATTAAATCGGTTTATTAACTTTAAATCAGTTTATTAAAGCAATTTTATTATATTAATTAATTTACTTTAATCACTTTTATTAAATCGATTGATTAACTTTAAATATCATTAATTATAAAGATTAATTAAGTTTAAATAATCATTAGTTAAAACGAATAAGTCATCTCAAAAATCATTTATTAAAATGAAAAGTAAAATTTAAAATCCCTTTAGTTAAAACAACTAATTAAATTTAAATAAATCATAAATTAATTTTATTAATCAAATTCAAACTTCATTAGTCAAAATGATTAATTAAAATATCATTTTTTAAAATGATTTATTCAATTATAAAACATCATCAATTAAAATGATTTAACTACATCCCAAACACCATTAGTTACAACAATTTATTAAATTTAAAAACAATGATTAATTAAATTCAAATATAATTATTTAAAATGATTAATTATTTTTAAATATCATTAATTAAAATGATTATTGATTTCAATTATCATTAATTCAATTAATTAATTAATTAATTAAACTCCATTATCATTAATTAAAATAATTAATTAATTAATTAAACTCCATTATCATTAATTAAAATAATCAATCAATTAATTAAACTTAAATAATCATTAGTTAAAACGATTAATTAAGTATAAACATCATTAGCAAAAATTATTAATTAAATCTAAAGATAAACCTATTTTAAAACTCCATTTTGGTTAATTAAATATCAAAATCATGAGTTAAAATGATTAATTAATCTAAATTATCATTAATCAAAATGATTAATGAATTTTCAATATTCCTTTTATCGGAAACACAAGCTCTAGTTCATATGATAGGGTTTGGGGATGGAATTTAATAAATGACGATATAGCGAAATCGCTATAACGACAATTAATAAGTTAAATGGAATATTCGGATTCACTTCAATTATAACAGCATAAAGATGAAAATAAATAATTTATCGGCGAGAAACCCCCTTGGGTCTCTCTATAGATTTTTCCTGCAAAACAATGGTTATGGATAATATATCATCCATTTTCCAAACAGGATTTTCAACCAAAATAAACAATCAAACAACAACAACAATATTTAAACTATCAACCAAACATTCAACAATTAATTTATAGCATCATAGATATTATATAGTTAATTTAAGGGTGAGTGAACTTACAGAAATTCCATTTATCGCCAAATCATTCCATTCTGAACTAAAATCGAGCGGGCATTAGATTTCAGCTTGAAATTATACAAGCTCCAACCTCCTTCAATCTAGCTCCATAATGTATCCTCCGTCGATTCGATCGCAATGCATCTTGTCGCGTTCGATTTAGACCTTGTATGAGCAAGATAATTAGTTTACAACATTTTGAATAAATTAAAATAATTAATTAACTTAATCCACACCCTAATCACCATTAAACAAATCTAGGCCATTGATTTTCCTTGCTACAAATCAGGATGCTCCAATAACTCTTCATCAAAATCGCGTAACCCATGACAAACCAACAACAACTTCGATCCATCGACGTTCGCTACCGCCACGGAGTATCTCCGGTCACCGCGCCGCCTTGGATGGAAGCCCACGTCTCAAGCGACCTCTCGCCTCCACAGCCACTCTCTAATGCGACCCCGATTGACGCTCCGAACCTCAAAACGCTGACGCCTTCACGGCCCAATCCACGGCCAACTCCGGCCAACTTGGGACAAATCGACCAATGGATGTGCTCGTCTCCTCATCCTCAACACCTTCCTAGTTGATGCTTTCCTGAAAAACGGCCTCTAGAGGCCCCATCGAGTTTGGGCCATTGGATGATGATATCCCTAAATGGCGGCTGCTGGTTTATAATTTAGGGTGTTGGGCAAGTGAATGGGTGTAGGACCCTTATATAGATTTTCTAACCGGCACTATTCACACCTTAAAATTAACGAACTCCAAACGAGATGTGCCTCCTGGCATTCTAAATGTTATACCCCTACTCCGAACGCTATGGAACTTATCTCGAGCCCTAATTCGATCGTATGCAAAAGATAGCTTTTTAGACCCAGTTATAATATTAAAATTTCGATATAAATTTCAATGCGTTTCTATCTCGCACGACCAAACGTTAGGTCCAATCGTTACGAAACTTGACGGCGTAATATAATTCGCTAATACGGATCCAATGAAACTAGTTTCGTCGAAATCCGAGATTGTGCCCCAAACGACAATTTCACAGATTTAAATATCGTTTTTATATTTAATTATCGATATTTATCCAATCTATTGGTATTTGTAAATAAATTTACAAATTGAATTTACCAATATTATTTATTAATTAAAAGGAGTTAATTAAAATAATTAAGTCCGTTTAATTAACATTTAATTCCATAATTCAAATGTTAAATTATTCCTATATTTTAATTATAAGTTATCAAATTCTAAAATTCAATTATTTAAATATTTAAAATTAATTAAATAGTTAAAGTCAAATAACCAGAATTTTGGGTTGTTATATTCTCCCCCCTAAATGAATTTCGTCCTCGGAATTCCTAAGGAAGAAAATGCTTCCAAACCCTAAAGTTTAAAACTATAATTAAGATGAGTTATTAAACTTATTTTCAAAACCCATTTAGCTGGAATAGATTTTAAAAATTTCAGGTCCTTTAAATTCATTTACCTATACCCACTAATTCTCTTCTTTTCATTTATTCCAAGATATAACTCAGAAAATCAAATTTTTAGTTTTCAAACATTTGTCAAAATTCTTTAAAATTTTCTAACACCTAAATTTTCGTAAAATTTTGCCAGCGTATCCTTTGCGCGGCTCAATCAGTGTAACTACAATTGCCTTTACGGGCTCCAAACCAATCAAAGAAAATAAAAGCCAAGTGGCCTCCCATATCTGGGGCATAAAATCATCAACCAATTTAAATTTATAGATTTATTACGTACCCTTTTGCATTTGACTATATTTTAGAAAATAATTTATTATCTTTATGCGAACGTAGGTGCACAAGAATCAAAAAGCAATTTCTTGCTAACCTGTACTTACAAAATCTAAAGAAAATAAGACTGACGAAAGCATATGATGTAAACCTACATGCAATAATTAGTCTGATATAAATCTATATGCAGCCAACAACCATATCTTAGTCATATGCAACAAAATACTGAGAGTGTTCTGTAACGGATGATATGCATCCAATTATTTCAAATGATAATTTAGATCTAAATACCCAGGTTTTTCAATTCAATAATTTATTTTCAAATTTCTCAAACGAGAAAAATCAAAAATCAAAAATCAAAATCAAAATGACAAGGAGGAAACTCCTCCTAATAAAGTATAGTGAAACTCTAGAATCAAAACAACATGGAGCGTCCAGTGGTATTCCGGTTCCTCCAAAAAACATCAACTAGAGTGAATAAATATCATTCCTTTCCCAAAATCTTCAAAAAAGCACTTTTAAAAAAAAAATCACCGGGATTTAAGTTCTAATAACAACAATTTAAAATCCTTAGTTTATAAATTTAAACTTTATAGACAATGGTATATGAAATCACACAAGTAATCCATTCAACTCAATCAAATCAAATCAATCAAATTCCATGAGGGAATAAACTAACTCTAATAGTCAATCTAATTCCATAAGGGAAAACTTATCACTTAACATTGTTTTAAAATGTCAAATGACTAACAAACAAATCTTAACTTAGGTTCAAAACTTTCTTAATTGTCCAAAATATAGATAATTATCTAAGCATACCGTTTTGCTCATTAGCCTTTGGTTATTGCTTAGAAGATTATCCAACTCACTCGGACAAAATAGAAATTATACTCTATATTTTATTAGTTTCTTAATTATATAAAAAAATTATAATTCACTTATATTTTCCACTTAGTATTTTATTCAATACTAAAATTATTTATGAATTATTTCATAAATTCTCACCCAAGTTTTAAATATTTTATAAAGTTATTTCTTTATAAAACATCAAATAATAACTTATTCCACTTTATTTACTTGTATAATACTCTTCAATATCCTAAGAGTACATACAAATTTTATTTTACCTTTTCAAAGATCTAGATGGAGATCAAATCAAATTATGGTTTTCTTAAAACCTAGTCAACCTATTAACCTCTTTAACTTAGAGTGTTAAAACGAATAATATTTATGGGTTGACCCAATCAATAAATAGTTTATGCAACTTCGATGTTTTAATCTAATATATGATTGTAATAGAACAGTGTTTATCAAAACTTTCTTATTTAATTTAACCCAATTTACCTGTGTTAAATTATCCCCTATCTTATCTAAGGGAAAAATCTTATTTATCAAAACATTCCTTTATTAGAAATACCTTTTGTTTTGAAACTAATTCCCTTTTAGGGAACTTAAATATTAGATACCTGGTTTTAATTTCAAAACTTATCTCTGAAAGCATACTTTATATATTTTTATATATAATAACTTCAAATGATTTATTGATTAAATCTCACTTTCGGTTCATTTGGATTTGAACTCACTTTGATCGCACAATGATAGAGGGAATAATTTACTATGTACTCCACAATGTTCGCCTAAGCAAACATCTGATCGTCACTTAGAGGATTATTCAGATTACCACAAAACTAATCGAAACGATTTCCTCCTAATTATCCCAAAGAAAATGCATCTCTTTTTAAATTTTACTTCCCAAAATATATTCATTTCCAATTATTTTCAAAAGTACTACTATTTCATTTCTCAAAAACCCTTTTGAGATTATTTTAAAAAATTCTAGGATTTTGATTCATAAATTATTTTTAAGCATGTTTTATAAACTAAGTTTATATAAAATTTCTTTTATATCAAACCATTTTATATTATAATAATTATTCTTTATTATAATAAAATTTTCTCAAATGTTTATTATCTGAATGTTTTAACTTGCCATTTAGACTATATTTACAACCTTTTATTAAACTTCAATCCTTAACTCCCTATTATTAAATGGCAAGTTTTTAACTTAATCACATTCTTCGAACACCTTATAGTCAAATTGTGAAAATTAATTCACAAAGGGTTCGTTTTAAATCAAAACTATAAATCCTCCCAAACAAAACAAGCACAAATTTTCTACTAACAAATAATAGTTGATGCTTCTTATTAAATTAAGCATAACCGAACAAACAATAGTGATAATAAATAAATATTATCACATTTAAACCAATACACTTTATAACTATATAAAGTTTTTGAGAATTATTCCTTTATATATTTAAAATACAATCCTAGGAAATAATATTTAATTTGCCAAGTTTTCAAAAATTTCAATACCATGTTCGTTGGCCTTGGTCAAGTGTTTAGAAACCCCTATCGATTTGGTGGCGTCCCACATCTCGACCAGAATTCATAAAAACTCAATAGACCAATTAACATAATACGTTTTTATAACATTAACAACTATGCTCTCGTATATACGGTACTCTCAAACTCATTCTAGGGTGTCACTTACCCTATCTCTAATGAGCTAAACCCTACCAAAGCTAAGGTTCTCGCTTAAATTGCACTCTGATACCACTTTGTAACGACCCGTCTTTTTGACCATCGAAAGTCGACACTGAAAGCTACCACTGTGTTCCAATGTCGCACATCCAGTCGAACGGATTGTTAGGGTAAATAAAATGAAAAGAACATAGAACAGAGAAAAACATAATCTCACAGTGGAATCAACAACTTATAATATAATAAGGACAGGAGAAACTGTCACTTCAAACAGACAGTGTATATCAGAGTTAAAAGCAAAACTTATCAGTTGGACAGTTACAAAATCCTGACCTTACAAATGCCGATAGGTATACTATATAATACAGCGGAAAATAAAACTACGATAGGTGACTCTTCAGCTCCCCTTCTTAACCTCCATAATTCCATGGACAACCTGGGAAAATACTCGGTCTGACCAGAGCATTATAAATAAATAACACCTGGATAAGTTTGGAAGTACCAGCCTGAGATAACTCAAATAATGGGGATCATATAAAAGTTTTGTGAGACTATGCCACTTACGTGGAACGGGTTTTTACCTCACAAGAATAATATCCATATAGGCAAGAGCAGAAATAAATATAAGGAAACAAATCTAAATAAGAATGGGCATAATTAATATTAAAACCAGACTTGAAAGAATGGAATAAACCGAGTAAAATCCAAACTAGACAGAATGCATCGAATGAGGAAAATAGTCCAACTTGATAGAATGGACTAAATAAGGTAACCATCTAACTTGATAGAATGGACAGAATAAGGTAACAGTCCAACTTGATAGTATGGACTAAATCAATATTTAAATGTCGTGGTGAGGAGTTGGCTCTACTCATGGCAACTTAAAGATAAACAGACTCAGGGATCCGAATCAAATAAGGAAAGGAAATTTTCCAACAAATGATAAGGAGGGTGCATCCCCCTTAAAAGAAATATGCCTCTAGTAATATACTTAAAAACCCCGAGATCCGAATATTTCATATCTAAAAAATCTCAACCGTTTTTCATGTGACGGTACACAAAAAATATAGATGAGGTGTGAAAATATCCTGATGGGAGCAACCCACATAACTTGGCCCCCAAAAACCACATGCTTTGGTTTAGTCATTTCAGGCAAAGGATAATCAATGCTCAACGGAGCAACAAATCGTCTTAGAATGATGTTAATAAAGTAGCTGAAGTAACCGATAGCTGAGATACTAACTATCGAGGATATAAAATGATTGCACATGGAAATTAAGTCTTGTATACATATCACCACTCATTTAATTCAAACTTGTACTTTTTCTTGGTTAACAATAATATCGGACAAGTCAAGGTAGTGTTACCTCAAAGTCATGTCCAACGATTATTATTAACTTTTGAAATAGCGACAAGTTTACTTTTTCGATGTTTAATGCTAATTATACAAATAAATTCTTTCCATATAAGTGATTCGCTTTACGAAAATAATTCATTTCCATAAACGAATCAAACCTTTTCTTGTTAAAAACAAACTGAACTTTGCTTGATTTTCATATTTCCATATTGGTAAACACTTTTAGAATTAGTTCCTGATTGTTAAAATATTAAGAGGATAATTTTTCCCAGTGCGCGACCTCGAAGGCGTAAACCAACATCAAATTGAACACCCAGAAGATTATCCAACATAACATCCCAATAATCGAGTTCCAATTCCTTTTTATAACTTTAAAACAATATTAATTATGCCGAAAGATAATTAATCGCATTTAAAATCTCTTTTAAATAGGCAAATCCTTTACCTTTAATAAAGTAGATAATTATTTCCAAACACTTTTTTAACATTGGTAAATTAACTTTAAAGTCTTTATTAAATCAGTTTATTAAAGAAATTTTATTATATTAGTTAATTTACTTTAATCACTTTTATTAAATCGATTGATTAACTTTAAATATCATTAATTATAAAGATTAATTAAATTCAAATAATCATTAGTTAAAACGAGTAAGTCATCTCAAAAATCATTTATTAAAATGATAATATAATTTAAAATCCCATTAATTAATACAACTAATTAAATTTAAATAAATCATAAATTAATTGGATTAATTAAATTCAAACTTCATTAGTCAAAACGATTAATTAAAATATCATTTGTTAAAATGATTTATTCAATTATAAAACATCATCAATTAAAATGATTTAACTACATCTCAAACATCATTAGTTAAAACAATTAATTAAATTTTAAAAAATCATTAATTAAATAATTAATTAAATTCAAATATAATTATTTAAAATGATTAATTATTTTTAAATATCATTAATTAAAATGATTATTAATTTCAATTATTATTAATTAAATTAATTAACTAATTAAAATCCATTATCATTAATTAAATTAATTAATTAACCTCCATTACCATTAATTAAAATAATCAATTAATTAATTAAACTCAAATAATCATTAGTTAAAACGATTAATTAAGTATAAACATCATTAGCAAAAATGATTAATTAAATCTAAAGATGTACCTATTTTAAAACACCATTTTGGTTAATTAAATTTCAAAATCATGAGTTAAAATGATTAATTAATCTAAATTATCATTAATCAAAATGATTAATGAATTTTCAATATTCTTTTTATCGGAAACACAAGCTCAAGTTTATATGACAGGGTTTGGGGATGGAATTTAATAAATGACGATATAGCGAAATCTCTATAACAACAATTAACAAGTTAAATGGAAAATCCGGATTTACTTTAATTATAACAGCATAAAGATGAAAATAAACAATTTATTGGCGAGAAACCCCCTATGGTTATCTCTACAGATTTTTTCTACAGAATAATAGTTATGGATAATATATAATCATATGGGTTCACAACAATCAAGTCAATATATCATCCGTTTTCCAAACGGAATTTTCAACCAAAACAAACAATCAAACAAAAAAAATATATTTAAACTATCAACCAAGCATTCAATAATTAATTTATAGCATCACAGGTATTATATAGTTAATTTAAGGGCGAGTGAAGTCACAGAAATTCCATTTATTGCCGAAGCATTCCGTTCTGAACTAAAATCGAACATGCATTCGATTTCAGCTTGAAATTCTACAAGCTCCAATCTCCTTCAATCCAGCTCCATAATAACCTCCGCCGATACGATCGCAACGCATCTTGTTGCGTTCGATTTGGACCTCGTTTGAGCAAGATAATTAGTTTACAACATTTTGAATAAATTAAAATAATTAATTAACTTAATCCATACCCTAATCACCATTAATCAAATCTAGGCCATTGTTTTTCCTTGCTGCAAATCAGGACGCTCCAACAACTCTTCATCAAAATCGCGTTACCCACGACAAACCAACAACAACTTCGATCCATTGACGTTCGCTACCGCCAAGGAGTATCTTCGATCACCGCGCCGCCTTGGATGGAAGCCCACGTCTCGAGCGACCCCTCTCGTCCATAGCCACCTTCTAATGCAACCCCGATCGAAGCCCCAAACCTCGAAATGTTGACGTCTTCACGGCCCAATCCAGGCCAACTCCAGCCAACTTGGGAAAAATCGACCAGTGGATGTGCTCGTCTCCTCATCCTCAACATATTCCTAGTTGGTGCTTTCCTGAAAAACGGCCTCTAGAGGCCCCATCGAGTTTGGGCCGTTGGATGATGATATCCCTAAACGGCGGCTACTGGTTTATAATTTAGGGTTTTGGGCAAGTGAATGGGTATAGGATCCTTATATATATTTTCTAACTGACACTATTCATGCCTTAAAAATGACGAAAGTCAAACGAGACATACCGCCTGGCATTATATATGTTGTACCCCTATTCCAAACATAATGGAACTTGTCTCGAGCCCTAATTCGATCGTATGCAGAAGATAGCTTTTTAGACCCAGTTATAATATTAAATTTCCGATATAAATTTCAACGTGTTTCTATCTCGCACGACCAAAGATACGTCCAATCGTTATGAAACTTGACGGTGTAATATAATTTGCTAATACGGATCTAATGAAACTGGTTTCGTCGAAATCCGAGACTGTGCCCCGAAACGACAATTTCACAGATTTAAATATCGTTTTTATATTTAATTATCGATAATTATCCAGTCTATTTATATTTGAAATAAATTTACAAATTGAATTTACCAATATTATTTATCAATTAAAAGGAGTTAAATAAAATTATTAAATCCATTTAATTAACATTTAATTCCATAATTAAAATGTTTAATTATTCTATATATTTGAATTATAAGTTATTGAATTCTAAAATTCAATTATTTAAATATTTAAAATCAACTAAAAAATTAAAATCAAATAACCAGAATTTTGGGTTGTTACATATAACATATATACAAATAAGTTTGATTTTAAGGTTAACAATTCTTATTAAACTTTTAATGTAGGAATGAAACTAAATTTTAGGATATAACGTGAAACTTTAAACTTGGAAAACCATAATGAATTAGAATTTTCCCTAAAGTGCATTCATTAATTTTTAATCAAGTTTTTTTATAATCAATGATGGAAACATTTATATTTATGTTTTATCATATAAAATTAAAGATTAATTTCAAAGAATAATAAATAATTTAACTTATACAATTCATTTACGTTTATGTATGTAAATGTTATATAATTATATAAAAAACTCATTCAAAAATTAGTTTTGAAATTCACAATTCCAAAACAAAATAAAAGAAATGTTGACAAAGTAGACATATGTAAATTTGTGATAAGAATTTACAGATCTAAACAATACAGAGGATGATAACAAGTTATCAAAGGTAACATAGGATCCAAAACATATCAATTTATTATGAAACATATATTAAAGGGAAACGATGAAAAAATATTGATCTGAACTAAAAACAATACAATAAACATGTTTTAATCAAAATAGACATAAGGGAGGTTTAAGTTACATGTTGCAAGATGAATAATTAAAACATGAGGTGAATCATACAAAGTTTAATTATATCAATGATATAAATACATGCGTGAATTTAAATCAGAGAATTACCTTAGATTCAGAAATCTGCATCCAGATTTTGCAAGGATCAAGAGTGATAAACCATCTTAAATTAACTAATTTGTTTTGTTTCTATTTTTGGAATACTTTTAGCCGCGGGGGCTCTCAAATGTTCGGCCATTAGAGAGGAAGGAGAGGACTAGAAAGTTATGAAAATGAATGAAATACAGAAGATAACCAATAATACCTTAAAGGGAGGCCTTTTTCCTTCATTATAGTATTCTTTTCCTTTTTATAATTAACTCAAAACCAATCATCTACCCCCTTTTGTGGTCGGCTAAACATGGAGGCAACATAGGCCTCAAATGATCCCAAACTCATTCTATATCGATGCGCACGTTTATAATTTTATTTACACAATTTATTAAATGCTAATGGTATTCAAACAAATAAAATAAAATTTAATAATCAATATTTTATAAATATTAATTAATTTAATTAATTTACAACGATTATAAATTGATTAAATCATGTGCTTTATTCGGAGTATTCGTCATTATGGTTGTGCGACTCAAAAGTGTAAAGTCAGTCAGCAATTGATATTGAACAATTTAAACATCAACGTTCATGCGTCACCTTAAGGTGTGACATTTTGGCTGAATTTATTGCTTACATATCTTTTGGTAAAATCTAATTTCACTTATTATAAGTGGTACCTAGTAGTAACAATTATTTACACTAATTCTCTTCGTTAAAACTATATCACATTAGAACATACGGAATTTTTTTTAAGTCAAACTTCCAACATCATCCGCATTCAACTTTGTAAGTGCAAACATAAAATCATTTGTTCAATAATAACTATTATTATTAACTTTACCGCTTTGGTCAGATACTTTAATTTTGAGTTGGCTGTTGTTGAACATGATACTAACCCCATATATCCAAGAAGATGAATTCTCACTTGAATATTGTTTCACTTCCAATGCTTCCACTCGACCCAACTATAGTCATTCGATGGACATCATGCCATGATTTAATTGTAATCAAAGTGGAGTTTCCACATTGAATCTCGATAGTATTCTCAAGTCAAGGGAATTGTGTAATATTATCATATTGATATTCTCTGTATGACCTTTGTTATATTAACCAACAAAAAACTATCGAGTAAGTCATTCCATAGTTATCCAATAATTATTAGTACGTAACCCTATGGTGCCTCCAGCATCCACGAGTAATACACTGCCCAACATTTAGAGAGCGTTACATACTTTAGTCTCAACAGATGTATCAATATCCAATCTTGATATATCTTAACTAGAAATATTTAAATGGCATGTTTATTTTATTGTGATTAATTACTCATGATTATAACACGTTGTAACTACTATCACAAAACATACCATCTATTAATTTTTTATATTTTACATACTTTTAGTTAGATAAATAATTAATATAACACATTGTATCGAGTATATAACAAAACATATTTTTGAACAAGATTGGTTATCGAGTTAGATATATGTAACATATTACATAATTGCCCCTTGGGCATACCTCTGACTCTATCAATCTCCCACTTGCACTTAGGGTCAATTATAAAATCTTTTTCCAACTTCATTGATTGGTTTTTTCAAAAACAATCGGGTCAATCCCTTAATGAATGGGTATGTTATGGTTTTTTAATTATATACTCTGTTAATCAACTCTCTGCGATGCTGATAAACCGCCTTTATCATATGAAACTATTCGGAGCATAACGTTTAACTTCTAGTAAGCCCTGGGTTCTTTTATGAATAGTATCTTGACATTGTTATCATATAACAACGTCACTTGATTCTCAACATTTGGAATCACCCTTAGTTCATTTATAAATTTATGCATTTATTTATACTTCTTATACTATAGTAGCCTTCAGTTGAATTAGTTACTACTTATTGTTTGAACAATTCCAACTTAATGCTTCTTAATTAAAGTTTGAATATGAATTTAATATTAACATATTATACTTGATAGCACATGTAAAGTTCGAGTCTGAATGCTCCTTTTTAAGGAGTTTATAGTTTCTGTAAATAATTTCTAGTATTTTTGTAACGACCCAGAAATTTTAGTTATTTGAGTTTGAAATATTTAATTAATTTCGAATATTAAAAACTTAATTTTATAGATTAAATAACTTAAATTTCAAATACAACGATTTATTGGATAATTTAATTGTTGAATTTAATAATTGAAAATCGTTTAAATAATTGAATCTTGGGTTTTAAGTTGGATAAAAATAATTGAAAAAGCTTAATTAAATGCAATGGATAAGAATAAAGATAATAAAACTTTTAAACTGGATTTAAAAGTGATTTAACTAATTTTGAAAATAACTCGTTTTAATTAACATACAAAAATAGCCTTTTGGGGCACTGTCCCGAATTTCGACGAAACTAGTGTCATTTAGTCCGTAATGATGAATTATAATACGCCGTCAAATTTCATGGCAATTGGATGTACCATTTGGCCATGCGAGATCGAAACGTGTAGAATTTAATATTGAAAATTTAATATAATAACTGGGTTTAAAAGGCTATCTTCTGCATACGATCGAATTAGGCCTCGGAACTAGTTCCATTACGTTTGGAATAGGGGTATAACATGTAGAATGCCAGGCAGCACATCTCAATTAGGGTCTGAAATTATATAGCTAGATATTTTGAATTTTAAATAATTTTTTTTCAGATTTGACCATACACTGTTGACCCATCACCATTGATCTGACCATATCCAGTACAAGCCCACACCCTCCTTTATGATATTTCCCATCTTCGCTCTAGTATAAAATCATCTCCAGAGAAAAAAAGGAAATGAACACATTCAAAAATAATTATCTCAAAATTTAATCAATGAAAAATTCCAACGTTTGATTCTTTTGAATGATATCGATGAGTGCTTTATGGTGATATGCATTGGGTGGTGTTCGATTGCATTTGGAGTGGTGTGTTTTTCTTGGCCGTGAATTAGGGTTGACGTTCTCTCGATTTCTGGATATGGGTTGGTGATATGGAGGCGAGATTAGAACTGTAGTTGATGAGGCGCAGCTCCAGGACGATTCTGGTGGAGCTCGGTGGCATGTGGATTGTCGCAACATTCCTTTGTAGAAGTGGAAGGGGGCTTCGGTCGCTTTCTTTTGTGGGGGCTTGGGTGATGAGTGTTGGTGACGAGCTTAACGAGGAGGAGGAGAGAAAGTCGATGGCATCGTCAGAATTTCGATTGGCATTGCGAAGCTCCGTGTCATCAAGGGGACGTGCATAGCTAGGTCACGACATGTACAGGGATATCTCGATTAGGGAAGAAAGGGTAGGGTTATAAGTGTAATTAGCTTGAAGTTGTAATTGTTTATTTATTTTTATTTTAAAAAAATATCGATAGCTTATAAAATTGATAACTCCTTCATGCGAGGTCCGATCGAGACGAAACTTTTTGCGTTGCGCTCGTATCGATGAATGATTTGCAATGGAACTGGTTTGGATGGATTTGGAGACTGTTGAAATTTGGGCTAAAATCGGACGTCGTTCGATTTTAGTTCCGAACCGGAATGCCTCAACGACAACAGAAAATTTCGGTTAGTTCAACTCACCTTTTTGGTTAACTGGTATAATATATAGTTGATAAAAATTAATGATTATTTGGATGAATTATTATATTTATTAATTGGTTTGGATATATTCCCGCTTATGGGAGCGGATGAGACCCTATTATGTTCCCGTGTTGTGCGGTCAATGCCCCGCTATTACCCCGCTATAACCTCGCTATAACCATGCTATATCTCATAGCAGATTTCTGCTGCTACGATTTTTCCATATAGCCCCAAACATAGCCTTTCCGTTTTAAGCCCCGCTATTTTCGCTATATCTCGCTATTCCCGCTATATTCCGCTATTTCCGCTATATCTTCTTTAAAAGAAACGAAATAAAAAATGACATTTATACGTTATAAAAATTATGAAATTAATTTATTTAATTGAATTTTGAATATAGTTTCAAAAATGAAAATTCTATAATATTCTACTAAATTCAATTATGTTATATAACATTTTTTGTTTATTTATAGTATATTCGCACATGTTTTTACTTAAAATTATTTATGTATTAATTATAATTCAATCGAGTGTTAGTTTTCGTTTAATTACCATTTATATATTTGTAAAAACATTAAGTACGAGTTTTATATGCTATTTTAAAGTCATCCGCTATATCCCGTTGTATCCTCGCTATATCCCCGCTATGACTTTTTGCACCTCCGCTGCATTGAATCTGCCGAGTGCTTTAACTGCACAGTTTTCTTGTAAGAGCGGATGACCCTTTGTATACGAATCCTGCCTCGAAGCAGTTTATTTATATTTTATGATTAAATAACATTTGTGATGTAGGGAAAACAGGTTGGAGGGATCCAACAAGATTCCTCACTATTGATGAATTGTTTATTGAAAAATGAACTAATTATGGATAATGTGATTATAATATCGTTATATGTTTTAAAATAAAACCCAATAGTGATAGCAAATCAATATCGATATTGGTTAAGTGTTGAGTGGCTATTAGCCTCAAATTAGTATTTTCAAAAATACTGTAAATTGCCGTTCAAGTTGAAATTGGTTTTGAGACAAGAAACGATTTATAAATCTGAAATTGGGTTTTGGAAATATTCTGTTTTAAGGATTATCTATTTAGTTGTATTAATATTATTTCAAAGTTATTTAATTTTAAGAATATCATATAAAGGATATTTAATTACAATAATATTATTTTAAAGTTATTTAACTATAGTAATATTGTTTTAAAGTTATTAAATTATATTAATATTATTTTAAGGTTATTTAATTATAGTAGTATTGTTTAAAGTTATTTGTTTATAGTTAATATTGTTTTAAAGATTTTATCAAATTGTTAATATTTGGAAAGATTGATTATTTCAAGAATAATTATGGTTTGGAATTAATAGTAAGGATTATTAATAAGATTTGAAAATAGGTTATTATTATTTACAAAAATGGTAAAGATAAATTATTATTGTTTATTTAATACTATTTTGGAATTGTAAATTATTATTAAGATGTTTAAAGTTAATAATTTTAATTAATTTAAATGTTTGTGTTAATAATTATTATTATAAAATGGTGTTTTGGAGTAAAAGATTTTAATTGTTTATAAATGTTTCCGAAACCTATGAATGGAGTAAAAAGACCTGGATTTTTATGAAAGAGCTTATGAAATTGTTTGGAAACGAAAGGAAGATTACTTACAAGGTGAAGGGTTTTATAAATGGTTAGATATTTATAAACGAATTTTAGAAATGGGAATATAGATTTGTAAAAGGAATTTTATAAATGGTTTTATGGACTTATAAAGGGTTTATAAATGATTTTTAAAATGTACAAAGAGCTTATAAGTGATGGAATTTTTATAAAGGGATTATAAATGGTTTTTCGGAGATTTATAAAATGGTTTATAAATGGTTTTGTAGAAATGTAAGAGAATTTATAAATGATACGAGAATCGAATAAAAAGAAAATCTTTCTCAATTTTGTGGATATACTTATACCGTTGAGATAAGTATATGGATATTTTCTAAGTACTGTAAATGTAGGGAGGGGCGGATATACCCATGTAAAGGTATTTTATACAAGTAATTTACAAAGTGCTTTTAAAATGAATGAAAGATTTCTTAAAAGGACGTCGGTGGTTGCTATGTGCTTAACTGATGTTGTTTCCACCTATGGAATAAATCTTTGTTTGAATGTGTGTTTGTTGATAGTTAAATAACCGACTATCATAATCTATTCCTAAATAATATTGGACGGAAATATTCCCTACTTAACACTAAAGGATTTTAACTCGGGAAATATCTAGGGGAAACACGAGAAGTATATGGTACAGTTACCATCGGTGGTGCTATACTGTACGTATAAACTCGTTTTGTTCTTCTAGAACAAATGATAAGGAGATCCATCCACTTAAACGGTTACAGGGTGATCCCCGCTCTTATGTATTGTCTGATTATTTCCTAAAGAACTAGTATTGAGCATTCCGAAAATCGACGTTTGGTTTTTGGAGCACCCGGGAAGCAGAAGAGTGTACTCATAAAAGATGACCCGAAACCCGTGACCACTCCGAAAACCATATACGGTTCTATGGAGAATATTCGTGATATATTGAGATGTTAGGATACATGTGTGATTCCAAGACCCATTGGGGTATGTGAATCCGGGTGTGATTCCAAGATATAATTGAGATGTGGGAACCTATGTGTGATTTTGAGACCCATTGAGGTATTGGAATCCATGTGGGATTCCGTGATCTATTTGGTGGCAGTGCGTAAGCTGGAATGCCGGACATAGCTACATCAGCTGGAATGAATAAAACCAGAGATATGAGGCATGTCCAGTAGGGTTGGCAAACCCATAGGTTGTAGTTGGCTCCTCCTAGATGTCACTTATAGTTGTTATGCATGCATGGGGCGATGCCCTCGATCTTAGCGAGACCAACTATGTTTTTCCTATGGTACATCAATAGGGATGTATGCTGCTTCAGAAGGATATCTCTGATCCTTGTGTAGGAGGACCGTTCCTCGAAGTACTGAGGGCACCTCCATGGAAATCCTACACAATTAGCGAACGCGCCTTATAGATTTTTGATTATATACCTAGTATTGTTGTGATGTACACTCATGACCATCACAGCTACTTGATTATTATTATTTTCGCCTTTAGACATTATTATAATACAAATGGATTTTCTATAGAAACGGTTTTGGTTATCGTAAGGTAAAAACCCGTCAATGTTTATGTGTGGCGTGGTCATATGAGATACTTTTGATTTCAAAGGTTTTATATAACTTTACATCCAATTGGGTGTGTTTTCTCACGTTGGTTTTCTAGACTGACTCGGGTGTTTATTTTATTATAATGCTCAAGTCAGACCGAGTATATTACATATTAGTTTGGATGCTGTGGAGCTTCTGGAGACGAGTTGGGGGCCCAGAGACATATTCACATAGATGGTTATTTTTCCACCATATTCATTGTTGTATCTATCAGCAATTGTAAGGACAGGCTGTTATAACTGTTCAAGCTGAAATATGTTAGTATACTCTGATTGATGTCTGTATAAACATATATTACAGCTTGACTTTTGTGTAAAGATTTGTTGTATATTATATATTATTTGTTCCGCTGTGAGATTATGTATTGTTTAGTTTCCTTCTTACCTTCTTCCTTCTTTCTTTTTCCTTAACAATTTGGTTTTTTGGCATTCAATTGCTCGACACGAAATGCAGTGGACGTATTAGTGTCGATTTTCGAGGGTTGAAACCCCCGGTCGTTACAATTTGTAAATACCTGAGAACACTCTAAACTATCATTTAGTGATCTTAATTTGAATTTGATATTTTCTTCATGCATTAAATACACAAGCAAGATACGATATTGTGGACAATACAACATGTATAATAATTTTTATTATCAATACATAAGGAATCCATCTTACATGTTCTATTTTAAACATTTTAATATGGTGTCTTCGCATATTGTTTGGGACATTCCCAGTATCCTTTATACTTATTATAAAAGATATAATTTACAAATCCAACATCGAGTAATAAACAAACAACTATTATTGATTTTAATGTAAGTACATCGTTAACAATCAGTGGTATGTTGTTTACTTATATTTTAGAAATATATATGTACTCTTTAATGTTCTTTCTTATGGACATATGCTTCCTTGGCATTTTGACTGAAAATCAATCTATTCGATATTTCTATAAAAATATTTATACAGTTTTGATGTTTATAAAATGATACTTTCGTATCATTTCTTAGACCATATCCAAAAAATCCACAAACTCAAAATTGCTCCCACTGTCATCGAGATGCTTTGGTTGTTATATGCAAACAGTCTATTTTAATTCATTATTTAGAATTTTCCATTTCAACACATATGTACTAAAACAAAAGTCATACCAACCGACAATTTTATGATTAAAATTTGAATTATCTTAAGCACTTTGGATGAAAAATCTATTACGTTAATTTCAACTCTTGAAAATTACGATTTTATTCTTAATGATGCTCACTATATCCCAACTACATTAGTCTTTCTCTTGAAGACACATTTGCGGTCGATGAATAATATTCCTTCGGATACACTATCAAATCACATTTGATAATGTACTTGGAATCTTTTGGATTTGTGCATCATACCATATGGCAGAGTTAATACTCTTAATGGTTTAATTGACCATTGATGATTAATTCTTCCTAACATTGATAAAAAACTCATAGTTTCTCTTCAATATGCAAGAATATTTATTAGCCATTCTAATGCGTAGTGTTCATTAAGCTTTGTTTAATTTCATTTCATTTCTCATAATCAGTTTTATCCTTGGATCGTATCCAAATCCATTTTACTACCAATAATTTCTAAAAGAAATTCCTTCACTACGAAGTTGGTATTTCTTAAAGCAACATTGTTTCTCAGTGCAACATAATATGTATTCATAAATTTTTTATGAATTCCCTTGCATTAAACTAATTTAATTTTACTTTACAAAATATATGTTCAAAATATTAATTGGTCATCCAATGATAATCGTTCCCAAACTCCTTTTGGGGTGACTCATACAGTGATCTTTTACGTACATTTATTACGTGCAGTCTTTCGACTTGCACAGTCGGCCAACTCCTTGACCTAGAATATGTTGGAGTTTCTTATAAACTATTATCTTATATGATTTTGTAAACAATTCTTTAGACAAAATTAATTTTAAACTTGTGTACTACTCCTAATTACACGACCTTACAGAAAGAAGTTAACTCAATTTCACTCATTATCAATTGTACTTTGTCCAACAAAGTCTAATTACTCCTTATCAACACATTATTATGTATCATAGGGAGTAGTGACATTTGAGACTGAATCTTTATTCATGTTAGGTACATTTGGACCTCTTTTCAATATACTCACTCATTTGACCATTTTATTTTCTATTGCATGTTATTTTATTTGCTTTTGTTTTATATTTTCGGAACTCATCAACATACCACATGTGTATCATATACATGTGCTCATGTTTATTATAATTCATACTTGAATACAACAAAGTGTGTGGAACCATTTTGGAATTAATAGAAGTCTGATTCCATACATCTATATGTATCAATCCGTAGAGTTCATTAACTCTTATTATGTTTCCGCTGAACGGATGCTTTACCCTTAGTTTTCTAAGGAATAATTTACTAATACGATATGATTCATAGTCGTATAATAAAAGTTATTTCTTAAAACTGTGGCCTAGTCCACAAGTCCAAAATAATTGCAAACAAATTTAGATACTTCTATATTTTCTAATGCATCACAAATACCAGTACTATTGTTTAATGAATATTCATAATGTTTATTTTGAAATTAAACTATGTTTATTTTTCAATTAATACCGAAAAGTTATTATTATTTCATAAATTATGTTTGGTAGGTTTTATGAAAAAATCTGTAACTTGATGCGACCAATAAGTTGTAATATCCCGGAAATTTGGGGCAATATCAATTTAATAATCTGTTTAAATAATTAAATTGATTGATAATTTTTGATAATAAATATTTGAATTGGTTTAATAATCTAATTGAATAAATATTTACTGAGTGAATTTATCTTTTAAAAACCAATAAAATGATTTCTATTTATAATGTATATTGTAAATAGATTTGGCTGTGGGTTGAAATTTAATAAATGAATAAAGTCTTATTTTAAATTTCTAATATATATTTTGATAATTAGAAATTATGATTTATTTAATATTAGCTTTTCAAAGCTATTTAAACAAATAACTATATGGTTTTAAGTAAGGTTAATAATAAGGTTTATTTTATATTGCTTAATAAATATGGTTTAAGAATATATATATAAGTTTAAAATACAATTTACATATGATATGTTAATTCATTTAATAATAGTAGTAATCTATAATCTCTTTTATAAATTATTTTAAATTGACAAATTTGTTACTTCTAAAACAATATTAATAATGTATTGTTTTGTTTATAGATATGAATTTATTTGTAAGAAATTGAATGGTTATTTTCAATTTGAATGTGTTGTTTTAAATTTACTTTAAATTGGATTTTAAAATATAATTTACATTTGAATTTAAAATTAATTTGAAATTCAAAAGAGGTAATATTCAAATAGTTTGGATTTCAAAATATATGTAAGCTTTTATTTATAATAATTAGTTTTGTTTCTTTATAATTAATATATATAGATATGTATTTAATAAGTTAAGAAAAAGGTTTTTATATTTAAAATAAATAAAACTAATTAATTAAAAGGACATGTGTTAGCTCCTAAGGCTTTAATGTAATATGTGTTATAAGATTAAGGCATGAGAGACAAGTGTCATTTTTGTTTTTAGAATCAATTCAGCCTACATATACATATTTTCATCTCTTCCTTTTTTTCGAATCTTCAATTCTAAAATCTGAAATTCATTTCCACTTCTAAGAGCAAAACCAGAAAATAAATTCTCAAAAACAAACCCTGTAACTCATTTTTCCAAATCAAAGTTTAAGCCTGCAATTTCTTATTCATGTCTGGAAGCAAGTAAACCTGTTCTAAAGCACCATCTCAACAAACAAGTTAGCATGAAATTTTAAATCAAAACAAAGAGGAAATTCAAGTTTTAAATCAAAGTCCAGAAGCTAAGGCATTCCAGTTTAAAAGATTCAAAAGCTTTTCAAATTTAAGCTGGAAGCTCTGTTTACTTTTAAAATGGTGAGTAAACATTTTCACTTAAAAACAGTTTTTAAAATCTGTTGTGATGGATGTTTTATGTGTTACTTAGTAATATGATATGAATGTATGTTTATGTATCTGAAATGTTTGCATGCCTGTATATATACAAAATCTGCTTCTCTGTTTATAAGTTCTGGAGAGTAAACTTAAATTTTAAAAACAGTTCTTAAACTTGGTTTCAACCTGTTCTGGTGAATGAAAATCATCATGATGATCTCTGGAATATTTGAATTAAATTGATGCATGTATCTTCTTGTGTTTGATTGTCTGTATAGTTAAAACATAGGCTCTGTATGATAATAGCATCTTCAATTGCCATAATAAATTCAATATCTTGGTTTTTAAATTCGAATTAGACTTTGAATTGTAAACAAAAGTTGTTTGAAATCAAGTAGGCTATTATCTAAAAATAATTACAAGTTTTAAAATCGAATAATTGGTTATAGATATTTGAATTTACAGTAAATACTAATTTGGGTCAAAATTTTATGATTCTAATTTTAAATTTTGATTTTATTACTAAATTGCAAATAGTAAAACATGATTTCTAAAACTAGTATCATGATTTTTAGAATAGAAATTTAGGAGAATTTCGAAATTTAAGTTTTTGGGAATTTTGATCAATCGGCGGCGGACTGAGACGATCTGGGCAGCGTCGTTGAATTCGAAGGTGGAGGGGAAGGTGGAGATCATAGGAAAAATGCATTTGGAATTTATTAATGAGGGGATCGATCGGAATTGATCAAGTTAGGGTTTAAGACACTGGTTTTTTCGATGATATTCATATGGATTTCGCGGCAACAAGGGACAACCGGAGGCGATCGCGATGGTTGGATAGGTTCAGAGGAACGTAAGGGAGCTAGGGTGGAGATGGTGGATTTTCTCGAGGCCGGGTTTGCCGTGGTGGTCGAATTTCTGACGATGGCGTTTTCGTACTGATGGGTTCAATATATCGTATTCGATTCTCAGGCGAATCGAGGATGTTTGGGTGGTCGTTCGTGTTGACGAGGTAAAAGGCGACTGGGTGGAGGCCATCGTGGAGTTCGCCGCCGATCATCGTGGGTGTGCACGTTAACGTGCACGTTTGCGTGCATCTGGAGATACGGGATTGGGGAAGAAAGCAGGTCTCGGGTTTACTTCGGGGATTTTCGAGTTTGACTCGAAGCAGAAAAGAACGTGGAGTGTCTCGAGAGTGCTTCGAGTTTCTGAACGTTTTACTCGGGTTTGGTTTTTAGAGCAAACATTAAAGATTTTTAAAAGAAACGTTTTGTTTTTAAATCAAAAGAAATTTTGTTTGGTAATATTTTCTGAGTTAAAACAAAAGTTTAAACAAGATTATATATTTTATAATATTAAGTTTCAAAATAAAATAAGTAGATTTTGAAATAAATTTGTATTTAATTATATTTAATAACTTGGGAAAAGTTTTAAAGATTTAAAGGTTTAATTTAAAATATGTTTAATGATTTATTGATTTCTAAATCTTATATTTTAATTTAATTAAGATTTAATGGTTAAGATATAGTAATTAATTAAAATAAGAATTTTCTTAAGTATTTAGAATGTTGATTTAATTAAAGATAATTAAATTTGAAAAGGAAATTTAGATAATTAATTATTTTAATTATCAAGTGTTATTGGTAAATAATTGATTTAATTAAGATAATAGTTTCTTAATTAAGAACCTTTAATATAGTAAGTTAAGAATCATTTAATTAAATTTAAATGATTAAGTTAAATTAATAATTAATTAATTAATTAATTTGTGATTAATTAAGAAAATCATTTATAAATTAATTAGGTATAATTAATTAATGAAGTAATTAAGAAATAATTACTGGATGTAATTTAGTAAAGATAAAATATTTAATAAAGTAATTAGAGGATAATTATTTTATTAAATGGAAATGATTAAGAGTTAATCACTTGTTATTAATTTAATAATTTATTAATTTAATTTAATTAAAGGATTAGATTAATCAAAGATGATTAATAATTGTGGTTTAATTAAGGTTAATTAATAATGTAATTAATTATTTGTAAAGGTAATTAATTAAAGTAATTAATTAATGGAAGTAATTGAGGGAAGTTAATTACTGGATTATATTAATCAAAGGTGATTAATAATTATGGATTAATTAAGAATAATTACTTAATGTAATTAATAAAATAATTAAAGGTGTAATTAGGGATCATTAGTTTTTAATTAATGATGTAATTAAGAATTGATTAATTAAGATTAATTAATCAGATGATAACTAATTAATTGTAATTAATTAAGGATTAAAGTAATTGATTATAATTAATTAATTAATGAAGTAATTAAAGGTTAATTACTGTATTGGATTAAGGATAATTAATTTGTGAAATTAATTTAAGATAATTACTTAAATGTAATTAAAGTATAATTAATCAAGGTGATTAATTAAGTGGATAATTAGAGAAAGATTAATTAATTTATTTGTAATTAATTAATGATTATATAAGTAAGATTTATAATGATAAGTAATTAATTTAATTCACTTTAAATTAATTAAGAGATGAAGTAATTAATTTAATTCACTTTAAATTAATTAAAGATAGAGATAGTTAATTTAATTCATTTTAAATTAATTATGTTGTGATTAAGTAAATCATTGCTTATATAAGAATGGATGACATTGATTGTCTTGAATGGATGTAATCTCAGAAATGAGATAAGAAATGTTGTGTAGTATGAATGCTTGGTTGCATTATGATGGTAATATAGATTAACTATTGTGATGTTGATATGGATTACCTATTTGGTTATAGATCATTTGTTTATTTGATAATGTGATTATCAATTGTGATTTGTGAATTATCTATCTGTATGAATATAGATAAGTTAAATTGTTTAAACCTTTAAACAACTTGGCCTTAAAAGATACGTTTTGGATTTCGATGAGACCGGGATCGGGTTTCCGTATACCGGTATTCCAGGTCTGGAGACCCGAATACCACATTGATCCAAATTAACGATAGGTCGTGAATCTCAAGTGAAGATGAAGATTCAGAGTGCAAGGGTTATTGTCGTTAACTCTGAGGGTGATTCCAAAACGAGTGTAACGAGATAATGCCTTCGGTTTCGTTCGAACCCGGAACGAACTTGTATGGATTGGATGCTTTCAACACATCGTCAGGTGGACGATGAGCATTCTAAGTGATGTGTTCTTTTCTAAGGTAATCGTGACCTCAAGCCTCACAAACCGGGAATGGCTAAAACAGGGGAGGTGCAGCAAGGTTAGTGGGTAGCACCCAAGTAGGACAAGATTACCTCTGTCTAGAAGTCCCTTCTTATTTCGGCTTAGTGTGTGCGGTTGCTGATCCCAACCGTGAGGTATCTTGTGCGGGAATTATCCAGTAAGGGATGTTCCGACCTTGTGTTGCAGGGGATTGGGAGTGATCCTCGGTACGGTGATCTAGGCCACGTACTGTGACGGGCGGTACCCCAGTAGCCCTGCCATTGTATGGAATCCAATCTCCAATAAGTGATAACGTATTTGATTGTATAACCCACTTTGTGGCTAGTATGCTGGAATTTAATAATGTAACAATTTCAGCTATTTCATATTTATTTGAAAACCCTAGACCCTATTATAATACAATCGAATTTCCTATCAAATGTTTTGGTTAGCGTAAGGTAAAAACTTACCCATGTTTATGTGTGGGAAGTCTTACGTGATACCTTTTCTTTCAAAAGGTTTTGAAGTTAAGCAAGTTTAACCCGTTTACTCACACCAGACCCATGTCTGACCCAAGTTGTTTATTTCTGTTTTATAAACTCTTGGGTACTCAAATTTTTACGAGTAGCCAAGGGATTCAGGTTAGCTTTGACGAGTAATCTGGAGGAGTAATGGAGCAGGAGGCTTCAGCGTTGTAGATAGATAGTAGTTTCCGCTGTGTTATCTCTATGATAGTGTTTTGTATTGTATCGAGTTGTAATAACTAGACAGATGTTTATAACTGTCTAGTATGTGATGTATATGTTGTATAACTCTGATAAGTGTTGTATACTATGTAACAGTTCATGTTATTAATATAATTTATTCGTTCCGCTGTGTGAGATTCTAATGTTGTTTCTTTCTCTCTTCTCTTCTTTTCTATTTTCTACCCTTTCTTTCTTCATAATGATCCGACTTTCTGTGGAGAAAAAGTCGGGTCGTTACAGTTGGTATCAGAGCATAGGTTGAGCGAATGCCTAAGCTTTTGGTTAAGTGAATATCAGAACACTAGGTTGAGTGAATACCTAGGTTCAGAAGGATTGTTCATTAGAGATAGGATCTGTAGCAACCTGTTTGAGTCTGAGTGTATATATATACGAGAGCGCGTATTTGTTAGTTATATAAAATGGTTTTATATTGTGTTAATTGATCGATTGAGTGGTATATGGATTCTGGTCAATACGAGTAGCTAACGTTATTGATAGGGATCTCTAAACACTTGAACCACGGCAACGGACACAATATTGTTTTAAAGAGGTAAATGAAATAATTTTACCCAGAAATAATTTCTATATAAAAAGTATCATTTTAAATATATATGGTATTTGTAATGATTGGTTGAGATGATAATAATTTATCATCTAGGATTAGGAGTCTAAGTATTGAGGTTGGAAGTATCTGTCGAGACTGTAGACTGAATACCGTCTCGAGTAAACTTTGCTGTGGTGAAGGATTTCATCGATCTCCGAAGGAAACTGTTAAGGTTCGGAGTTTATTTTTGAAGTTGGATGAGTAGAGTTGGATCTGTCAGTTGGACAGAAGCGAGTAATGGTATCTTGATACCTCAGGTAATAGTAGCTGTGTGATGAGATGCAATGAATATGGATGTTCCCGAAGATGTTTTCTTTGGAACAAGTTAATAAAGTGTGTCTGCTTCGGTGTTGTGGCTGAGTTCAGCATGGTGTTTCTGTTTTGTTCGGGTCCGAGTTTCTCGAAGAGCTTTGGAAAAGGAAGTCTTTGGCATCTGTGGCAGCGGTGCAGCTCGGAGTATTCTGTGTGTTGGCAGTAAGTTTTCTGGTTGAGCAGTTTTCTGAAGGTGAAGTTCAGAAGCAGTAGAGTGGATCCATTTCTTCGATAGATTGGATAGTTAAGTATGAGCTGTTCTGATTGGGTAAAGAGAGAACAGTTTTATTTGGATTTTGGCTGGGTTGATCGCAAAAGTGACTTGCGATAGTTTGAGTATTCTTTTGAGTTATCCGATATTTTCTGGGATGTGTTGTCCAGTTTGTGCTTGTGTTCATCATCAGCATTTTCATTCTACTCCAGATCAGAGTGGCACAGCAGAAACAGTTTGGCGAGTGCTCTTGTTGTCTTTCCCATATAGGAGAATTTAGTTCGATCTTCTGATGTTTGGTAGTAGAGTTGTGTTTGGATTATTGGTTGATCTTGAGATCATTTTATTGAGTTATTCTTGGTCCTGTTTGTTTCGAGGAGCATCGACGAAGGTTGAACTGATCAAGAAGGATTTGTAGGAAGCCAGGATCGTCTGAAGATTTTGTGGATAAGAGACGGAGGAATTTTGAAATTCGAAGTTGGAGACTTCGTTATTGTGAAGTTTTTCTCTGGTTAAAGGGAGCTATAAGATTGGGAAAGTCTGGGAAGTCAGCTCCGAGTTGTTTTGAATCTTTTCTGTGATCTAATTTCGATAAGTACTTTGATCTACAAGGTTGAATTGTCAGTTTGGATAACTGGAATTCAGTGTATTTTACGTATCTCTGAGGGAGTACGTGTTTGATCTATCTCTGGTTTAGAACCAGCAGTTCAGGAGATTTGGTTGTTGAGTCAGGCTCGTCTGTAGTCTGATATCTTGTTTAGTTTTGTAGATCTAGATAAGTAGGAGCTCTATAGCTTAGTAGTATTGGTTGTTTGGATTGTTGTAGAACGAGTATCCCGGTATATATATACTTGGTGAAACTCGAGGAAATTCTATTCAGAAATTTTTGCTAGATAGTTAAAATTGTTTGTTTGGATGATTGGTTGCTATGATTGTTAGCATATGGATGATAATACATCCTTGTGATTTAAAAAGATTATTAAATTACCTTTGTTTTAAATTTCGGGGACGAAATTATTTTAAGGGGGGAGGAATGTAATATCCCGGAAATTTGGGGCAATATCAATTTAATAATCTGTTTAAATAATTAAATTGATTGATAATTTTTGATAATAAATATTTGAATTGGTTTAATAATCTAATTGAATAAATATTTACTGAGTGAATTTATCTTTTAAAAACCAATAAAATGATTTCTATTTATAATGTATATTGTAAATAGATTTGGCTGTGGTTTGAAATTTAATAAATGAATAAAGTCTTATTTTAAATTTCTAATATATATTTTGATAATTAGAAATTATGATTTATTTAATATTAGCTTTTCAAAGCTATTTAAACAAATAACTATATGGTTTTAAGTAAGGTTAATAATAAGGTTTATTTTATATTGCTTAATAAATATGGTTTAAGAATATATATATAAGTTTAAAATACAATTTACATATGATATGTTAATTCATTTAATAATAGTAGTAATCTATAATCTCTTTTATAAATTATTTTAAATTGACAAATTTGTTACTTCTAAAACAATATTAATAATGTATTGTTTTGTTTATAGATATGAATTTATTTGTAAGAAATTGAATGGTTATTTTCAATTTGAATGTGTTGTTTTAAATTTACTTTAAATTGGATTTTAAAATATAATTTACATTTGAATTTAAAATTAATTTGAAATTCAAAAGAGGTAATATTCAAATAGTTTGGATTTCAAAATATATGTAAGCTTTTATTTATAATAATTAGTTTTGTTTCTTTATAATTAATATATATAGATATGTATTTAATAAGTTAAGAAAAAGGTTTTTATATTTAAAATAAATAAAACTAATTAATTAAAAGGACATGTGTTAGCTCCTAAGGCTTTAATGTAATATGTGTTATAAGATTAAGGCATGAGAGACAAGTGTCATTTTTGTTTTTAGAATCAATTCAGCCTACATATACATATTTTCATCTCTTCCTTTTTTTCGAATCTTCAATTCTAAAATCTGAAATTCATTTCCACTTCTAAGAGCAAAACCAGAAAATAAATTCTCAAAAACAAACCCTGTAACTCATTTTTCCAAATCAAAGTTTAAGCCTGCAATTTCTTATTCATGTCTGGAAGCAAGTAAACCTGTTCTAAAGCACCATCTCAACAAACAAGTTAGCATGAAATTTTAAATCAAAACAAAGAGGAAATTCAAGTTTTAAATCAAAGTCCAGAAGCTAAGGCATTCCAGTTTAAAAGATTCAAAAGCTTTTCAAATTTAAGCTGGAAGCTCTGTTTACTTTTAAAATGGTGAGTAAACATTTTCACTTAAAAACAGTTTTTAAAATCTGTTGTGATGGATGTTTTATGTGTTACTTAGTAATATGATATGAATGTATGTTTATGTATCTGAAATGTTTGCATGCCTGTATATATACAAAATCTGCTTCTCTGTTTATAAGTTCTGGAGAGTAAACTTAAATTTTAAAAACAGTTCTTAAACTTGGTTTCAACCTGTTCTGGTGAATGAAAATCATCATGATGATCTCTGGAATATTTGAATTAAATTGATGCATGTATCTTCTTGTGTTTGATTGTCTGTATAGTTAAAACATAGGCTCTGTATGATAATAGCATCTTCAATTGCCATAATAAATTCAATATCTTGGTTTTTAAATTCGAATTAGACTTTGAATTGTAAACAAAAGTTGTTTGAAATCAAGTAGGCTATTATCTAAAAATAATTACAAGTTTTAAAATCGAATAATTGGTTATAGATATTTGAATTTACAGTAAATACTAATTTGGGTCAAAATTTTATGATTCTAATTTTAAATTTTGATTTTATTACTAAATTGCAAATAGTAAAACATGATTTCTAAAACTAGTATCATGATTTTTAGATTAGAAATTTAGGAGAATTTCGAAATTTAAGTTTTTGGGAATTTTGATCAATCGGCGGCGGACTGAGACGATCTGGGCAGCGTCGTTGAATTCGAAGGTGGAGGGGAAGGTGGAGATCATAGGAAAAATGCATTTGGAATTTATTAATGAGGGGATCGATCGGAATTGATCAAGTTAGGGTTTAAGACACTGGTTTTTTCGATGATATTCATATGGATTTCGCGGCAACAAGGGACAACCGGAGGCGATCGCGATGGTTGGATAGGTTCAGAGGAACGTAAGGGAGCTAGGGTGGAGATGGTGGATTTTCTCGAGGCCGGGTTTGCCGTGGTGGTCGAATTTCTGACGATGGCGTTTTCGTACTGATGGGTTCAATATATCGTATTCGATTCTCAGGCGAATCGAGGATGTTTGGGTGGTCGTTCGTGTTGACGAGGTAAAAGGCGACTGGGTGGAGGCCATCGTGGAGTTCGCCGCCGATCATCGTGGGTGTGCACGTTAACGTGCACGTTTGCGTGCATCTGGAGATACGGGATTGGGGAAGAAAGCAGGTCTCGGGTTTACTTCGGGGATTTTCGAGTTTGACTCGAAGCAGAAAAGAACGTGGAGTGTCTCGAGAGTGCTTCGAGTTTCTGAACGTTTTACTCGGGTTTGGTTTTTAGAGCAAACATTAAAGATTTTTAAAAGAAACGTTTTGTTTTTAAATCAAAAGAAATTTTGTTTGGTAATATTTTCTGAGTTAAAACAAAAGTTTAAACAAGATTATATATTTTATAATATTAAGTTTCAAAATAAAATAAGTAGATTTTGAAATAAATTTGTATTTAATTATATTTAATAACTTGGGAAAAGTTTTAAAGATTTAAAGGTTTAATTTAAAATATGTTTAATGATTTATCGATTTCTAAATCTTATATTTTAATTTAATTAAGATTTAATGGTTAAGATATAGTAATTAATTAAAATAAGAATTTTCTTAAGTATTTAGAATGTTGATTTAATTAAAGATAATTAAATTTGAAAAGGAAATTTAGATAATTAATTATTTTAATTATCAAGTGTTATTGGTAAATAATTGATTTAATTAAGATAATAGTTTCTTAATTAAGAACCTTTAATATAGTAAGTTAAGAATCATTTAATTAAATTTAAATGATTAAGTTAAATTAATAATTAATTAATTAATTAATTTGTGATTAATTAAGAAAATCATTTATAAATTAATTAGGTATAATTAATTAATGAAGTAATTAAGAAATAATTACTGGATGTAATTTAGTAAAGATAAAATATTTAATAAAGTAATTAGAGGATAATTATTTTATTAAATGGAAATGATTAAGAGTTAATCACTTGTTATTAATTTAATAATTTATTAATTTAATTTAATTAAAGGATTAGATTAATCAAAGATGATTAATAATTGTGGTTTAATTAAGGTTAATTAATAATGTAATTAATTATTTGTAAAGGTAATTAATTAAAGTAATTAATTAATGGAAGTAATTGAGGGAAGTTAATTACTGGATTATATTAATCAAAGGTGATTAATAATTATGGATTAATTAAGAATAATTACTTAATGTAATTAATAAAATAATTAAAGGTGTAATTAGGGATCATTAGTTTTTAATTAATGATGTAATTAAGAATTGATTAATTAAGATTAATTAATCAGATGATAACTAATTAATTGTAATTAATTAAGGATTAAAGTAATTGATTATAATTAATTAATTAATGAAGTAATTAAAGGTTAATTACTGTATTGGATTAAGGATAATTAATTTGTGAAATTAATTTAAGATAATTACTTAAATGTAATTAAAGTATAATTAATCAAGGTGATTAATTAAGTGGATAATTAGAGAAAGATTAATTAATTTATTTGTAATTAATTAATGATTATATAAGTAAGATTTATAATGATAAGTAATTAATTTAATTCACTTTAAATTAATTAAGAGATGAAGTAATTAATTTAATTCACTTTAAATTAATTAAAGATAGAGATAGTTAATTTAATTCATTTTAAATTAATTATGTTGTGATTAAGTAAATCATTGCTTATATAAGAATGGATGACATTGATTGTCTTGAATGGATGTAATCTCAGAAATGAGATAAGAAATGTTGTGTAGTATGAATGCTTGGTTGCATTATGATGGTAATATAGATTAACTATTGTGATGTTGATATGGATTACCTATTTGGTTATAAATCATTTGTTTATTTGATAATGTGATTATCAATTGTGATTTGTGAATTATCTATCTGTATGAATATAGATAAGTTAAATTGTTTAAACCTTTAAACAACTTGGCCTTAAAAGATACGTTTTGGATTTCGATGAGACCGGGATCGGGTTTCCGTATACCGGTATTCCAGGTCTGGAGACCCGAATACCACATTGATCCAAATTAACGATAGGTCGTGAATCTCAAGTGAAGATGAAGATTCAGAGTGCAAGGGTTATTGTCGTTAACTCTGAGGGTGATTCCAAAACGAGTGTAACGAGATAATGCCTTCGGTTTCGTTCGAACCCGGAACGAACTTGTATGGATTGGATGCTTTCAACACATCGTCAGGTGGACGATGAGCATTCTAAGTGATGTGTTCTTTTCTAAGGTAATCGTGACCTCAAGCCTCACAAACCGGGAATGGCTAAAACAGGGGAGGTGCAGCAAGGTTAGTGGGTAGCACCCAAGTAGGACAAGATTACCTCTGTCTAGAAGTCCCTTCTTATTTCGGCTTAGTGTGTGCGGTTGCTGATCCCAACCGTGAGGTATCTTGTGCGGGAATTATCCAGTAAGGGATGTTCCGACCTTGTGTTGCAGGGGATTGGGAGTGATCCTCGGTACGGTGATCTAGGCCACGTACTGTGACGGGCGGTACCCCAGTAGCCCTGCCATTGTATGGAATCCAATCTCCAATAAGTGATAACGTATTTGATTGTATAACCCACTTTGTGGCTAGTATGCTGGAATTTAATAATGTAACAATTTCAGCTATTTCATATTTATTTGAAAACCCTAGACCCTATTATAATACAATCGAATTTCCTATCAAATGTTTTGGTTAGCGTAAGGTAAAAACTTACCCATGTTTATGTGTGGGAAGTCTTACGTGATACCTTTTCTTTCAAAAGGTTTTGAAGTTAAGCAAGTTTAACCCGTTTACTCACACCAGACCCATGTCTGACCCAAGTTGTTTATTTCTGTTTTATAAACTCTTGGGTACTCAAATTTTTACGAGTAGCCAAGGGATTCAGGTTAGCTTTGACGAGTAATCTGGAGGAGTAATGGAGCAGGAGGCTTCAGCGTTGTAGATAGATAGTAGTTTCCGCTGTGTTATCTCTATGATAGTGTTTTGTATTGTATCGAGTTGTAATAACTAGACAGATGTTTATAACTGTCTAGTATGTGATGTATATGTTGTATAACTCTGATAAGTGTTGTATACTATGTAACAGTTCATGTTATTAATATAATTTATTCGTTCCGCTGTGTGAGATTCTAATGTTGTTTCTTTCTCTCTTCTCTTCTTTTCTATTTTCTACCCTTTCTTTCTTCATAATGATCCGACTTTCTGTGGAGAAAAAGTCGGGTCGTTACATAAGTTTTATATGACATGCTCCTACTATGTCCTCCATTACTATAATAGTGTATGAAATATGAAACTCCATTCAACCACTTAATATAGGTTATCATCAATGATTGAGACGATATCAAGCCTTTAACCAATGTCGAGCCTTTACAACTATGGCTGTTGTAAAGCATATAAAAGCAGCAAGGGGTTTTAAACTTCTACAAGTGGGAAGGATATCGAAGTCCTGAAGATGTAAAGGATGTTGAGCTTCTACAAGGAGATAGAATTGTTGAACTTATATAACCAAATATGTCAAATCTCAACAATATGATGCCGAGACTCCATCACAAAGCTGCTTTTGGAGCACTCAGATTCGAAGACATGCCATGTGTGAACCATTCTGCTCAGGTGATAACTCTATAAATTGACCCCATCGATATCAAAGAGGGGGCGATTAATTATTTTCTCTATCTCAAATTTTAAAGTTGTAAACTCTAAATTGATTTGGGGATTTTTTGAGCCGATTGTATTTGTGAACTTTTTACACATAAGGATTTGAACAATTAATTTTGCATAGCATATTATTGTCGAATAAGAATATTTGACTATTGTTGAACTATGGACATGCATATGACTCATCACTATATATGGGATTGGACTATTGACATGCATATGATTAATTTTTGGACTCGGACTTGAATTTGGATTTGCATGATCTTCTGGACATGCATAAGGCTGCTCAAGCTCTTATTCAAACCAACTTTGACTTGCCTTGCATATTTTGGTTAGCAAAGAAATTTACTAACTGGTTGTCTTTAATTTAATTACAAAAATTCCCAAAGACAGGACATTTCAAAGTGCTCATATAGTGACCTTGTTCTCACTATAACTTTTTGCAACTTTATTTCACAAGTTAATGAATGATTTAAACTTCCATAATTTTTCCAGTAACAACTACAGTTATAACACTTATCAAAAATGCAAAGAAGCCCTTAAGATGTCTCTCAAAGTTGACTTTGAAAATCGCCAAACACAAGACATTTTCAAAGTGCATCCATAATGACCATTCACTTCTAACGTTCACAACATGGTTTCACAATTTATATTACTTTCCAAGCAAAGTATTTATTGTCCCATACACCAAAATGTGTGTAGAGAATAACAAAATCAAATTATCCCAAGTTAAGTTCATAAATCCTCAATTTACATAAGTTAAAGTTAAAGGATTTCGAAGTGCATATATAGTGACTATTCTCGCTTCAAACACTTTCAAAAACACTTTCAAACAAACTTCAATTCAATGCACAAGACAACCAAGCATGTAAACACAAAGTTTAGGCCATACCACATGTTATAGAAAGTAATAGAAGTGATGTTATATAATATAAAGTTATCATTTGCTTTCAAAAGTAAGAGGGGTCCAAAGTAATCACTTTACTTATTTAATGTCACTTAAACTTTGTAGTTGCACATACATATACACACACAAAATATATACATATAAGATAGTGAGATAACTCACCCAAATCTAAGACAACAATAAGCTCAAACATACGTGAATCAAAGAACCACTTCCTACGATCACCAAAAGCCTAAAGATCCAAACTTTGGCTCTATAATGACAAAGCCAAGCTCCATCTCTTCTCCTTTGCACATGGCCTCACCATGATCCCTCCACCTCTTCGCTTTTCTTCCACTTTGATTATAGATCCATGCTTCCTAAGGTTTTCTAAGGTGTTGGTGAAAGTTTGGTGGAGGTTGGAAGAGATTTTAGCTAACTAGAGAAAAATTGGTAAAGATAGAAGTGGATTAGTGCTAATCATTTCTACCATTTTTGTTCATTTTATTATTTTCAATCTTTGAAATGTCATGAAGTGTTTAACAATCCTAGACCTCTCCTTTACGTGACCAAGACCCGTCCCCATGTTCCTTGCATGCTCCTTTCACTTTACATGAAAATATCTCTTAGCAAAATTACCATTTTACCCTTACAAAAAATCTTCTATGACATCAATCATGACATCATCATTTTTTTCTACAAGTGGTAAAATATTTTTATTTCTTATTGTTGATTTCCTAAGTAAATAAGTGTCCGTAATAAAATGTTTGAACAACTTTTAACGAGTAAAAAGTTTATTTATCGGTAAAACGATTTTTGGTCATATTATCGATATTTCTACAAAGTATTTATTTTTGTAAATATTTTTTCAAAACAAGTTTACCATTATTAGTTATGATCTAAAATGGGGTTAACAAGGTTATTATATCACTTTAATAACATTTAATCCAAGATTCAAGTATTTAGATAATTCAAATATTTAAATATGAAGTGTCTGAAATTCTAGGTCATTTTATTCTCTCCCACTTAGAATATTTCGTCCTAGAAATTCCAACACGAGCAACAAAAGGAAACAATCACATAGCAATAATTAATAGTATTCAAAATTTCTATCAAATAATGCCCAAGGTTTTGCTCAAGTTCAAAAATCCTCTCATCGCATAAGGATGATAAGCAATCTACCAAGCGTACCTCACGCTCAATAGCCTCAGGTTATTATTTAGTCGATTATTCATGCTACCTCATAACAAATCGATGAGTCATCACCTAAACTCTCTATAAGCCAATAAAACATAGTATGCATATACTAAAGCCCGTACGATGTAGATGGATCCTTCGTATGCAATATCTAATCTGATCACTTACTCAATCATATAATTTCACTTCCCAACTAGTATCGTCCACTTGACCTCTCTAGTGCAGATTCTGATCAGTTTGCTTGATTAGAAACCTACGTTCTCCTTACATAGCCATATACTATGATAGAAAACTTTGGGATTATATCAAGAATCCGTACCAAGTGTTCGCCATCAAGAATATAGTGAAAATCATTGTCTAGACCGTTGTAAATCACCTTGAAATCATGTACTCACATACTGGATCAAGAATAGTCGTGCAAATAAAACAATCTATGTACAAATTACATATTCATCCTGTTGGTTTCTTAACTTTACCAATATCTTTTTGTCACATTCGTCTATACTAATAGTGTATTATTCAATACTAAAATCATTTATGAAACATTTCATAAAATATAACTTCAAGTTTATAAACATTTATAACTTAAGTTCATACTCATATAATACTCCACTACATCCTAAGAGTATATACAAAATATTAAATTTGTTTTACTTAACAAGTACTTTCAACAATTTAAAACTTGTTTTAACTTACTACCTTCTCAATTCAAGAGTTGCAAAAACTAAACTTATATATTTTCACAAAAACACTTAGCTTCAAGTTCTAAAACTATTTGGAAGTTTCTGACTGTCCAAAATCGTTGAAAATTCCATTTCATTTAATAAATAAATACCATTAAACAACATATCATAACATGATGCACATACCATAGTGCCCTAATGCATAGGCTGCATGTGTCCATAAAATAACTTAACAAAGTTCTAATTATTTTCTTAACACACTTTATCCAAAAAGGAAAAACATGAAACGGTTTCATAATTTATTCCGAGCTATGCCACTACCACTTGGACCCCTAATATGGCATATATACTAAGCTTTTCTATACCAAAAAGTTCATATCAAATTTCTTTAAGGAAAACTTTAGAACTAAACACTGGATTTTATTTAAAATCATTTGAAATAATAGTATATACACATATCTTTTGTATATCAAATCATACTTCCGCTATTAAAACAAATTCTTTTTTACCAAAACGACCTTGTAGCATTCCATACTTAGAAACCTAAAAATGAACGTCGATGATGCAGCAGTCATCACCGGAATTATTTTCAAGCGACAGAAGTGACTTCGGTACATACAAATCATGCCTTTCGGACTTAACCAAAAGTCATTTGAAAACTGTATCAAATACTCGTAAATATTACTAAGTACCATAATCTCAATCTCATAAACCAATTTCCCAAATATTTACTTTCAAATAATACAATTGTTATTTTCCAAAACCTTAGAAAACAAATTTTAGAAACACCGAGATTTAAGTTCTCAAAATATCAGTTTAAATCCTCTTCATTTATCAACCATATTTTATAAACCATAATGATATAAAATCACTTTCTTATATAAAATCTTTTCACAAATGTTTATTACAATATCTTACTTTCCTTAGATTAAATAAACATCTTTTATTAAATTTAACTTTTAACGCAACACTATCACCAAACGGCCTTATAGTCAAACTGTGAAACTTAATTCATAAGGTGTTAATTCCAATGCATCCACAAATACTGTCCACCTAACCCAAGAAGTAGATAGGTAAAACTGCTCATAAACTTGTCGAGCATAAATCAAAAATCAACAAACAATAATCAGTGCTCATAAACCGGTCGAGCACAACTAATTAATCAACAAATGATAACAATGCTCGTAAACTGGTTGAGCAACATTAAACTAATAATTTTACAAATGATAATAATGCCTTTAAAAAAGTCAAGCATGTCAAATCATTCTACAAATGATAACAATGCTCATAAACTGGCTGAGCATGACTGAACTAATTAATGAGGGGTAACAAATAAACATCATTAATCCCTACATTAATTAAACTATACTTTAATAATTCATACTTATGTAAGTTACCTTATATAAGATCTTTAATTTTTGCAGTTGTAATTACCTTTAAGGTATACGCTTATAACAAATACAAATACACTCTAATATGTATAATACACTCAATGCCAGGGCATTCCATTACCCTACCTTTTAAAGAGTCATACACAACCAAATTCATAGTTCTCGCTTAACCTTCAGCTCTGATACCAAATGTAACAACCTGCCTTTTCGACCCTCAAACGTCGACACTAATACATCCATGGTATTCACGTGTCAAGCATCCAAGTGTCGGGAAGATAGATTGTTAAGGTAAAAGAAAAGAAAACGAAAACAAAATAAGAAAGAAGAGAACACGATATAAGAATCTCATAGTGGAACACTAACATATAATATTAAAAGACAATACAAACTATCACTCTAAGATACAAATCATTTAGAGTTATAATTCTAAATACTATCATTAGCCTAGACAGTTATAATAGTCTGTCCTTGAAAATGCTGATATGTACTATTCTGTTATCCCACCTTTTGGTCAGGTCAGGATACCACGGTTTCGGCTAAAATGGATGGATTGGAAATCGATTACAGTAGAAACTATGGACGATAGTTGAATGGATTCAGATGGATAATACTCCAAAAAGGGCTAAGTGTGGAATTGACACTTCACCTAAGAAACAGATCAGATCGGATCCCCAATTTCTGACCTAATCAAGGAGCGATCTGTATGTCGTGACAAGGAAGGTCACATAAGGCAACATTACAAATTTCAAGTCGATTGGAGTTCGTATGCTTGAGTTATGGACGAAAGAAGATGGATCGGTATCGATTGGATCAGTGGTAATTTGCTTGGAGTCGCAAAATTTTTGAAGTGCTGGATCATGCTTGGTGTCGGAGACATGTTTGCTTGGAGTTTGCTTAGAGAAATACGATCGGAACCGATTGTTTTTCATATTTGGAGTCAGAATTACGTTTGCTTGGAGAAAATTTCGATTTTACCCGAGTCTAACTCTAGGCCGGAATCTTCAGCATCTGCTTTTACTCAGAAAGGTGATTACTTGGGTCTCGCTTCAAGTCAACCCTAAAGTGGGTTTTTCATAGATCGTTTTGGGAAATCGACATAAAATTTGGAGGACAACTACACTACACCATGAGAGACCCACATCATCGATCGCTAGGCCCTACGATGAAGTTGGATCGATTGTTCATGATCCATATGGATCGATCCATAAAACAATTCAAATCAATGATAATCGATCAATATCTCACAAACACAAAGTCAGAATGACACGAAACTTTGGGAATAGTAAAATATTATATAAAGTAACCTACCATGTCGATCACACATCATTTGGAGAAAATTGAACGATCGGCCTACATCGTTCTTGAACGATCGTATCATTTCAGCCAGAACGATCCCAACTCCACGGAAAACACGATATCTCACAAACGGAAGTCAGAATGGCACAAAATTTGGAGAGCAAGTAGATAACATCATAATGGACCCATCAGAACGACCACACCCCAAAAGGAGCAAATATGGAACGATCTTCCATATTTCCATTTTTCAACTAGACTCCACGGAAAACACAATATCTCACAAATGGTAAGTCGAAATTGCATGAAATTTGGAGAGCAAGTAGCTAATGTCATGGAGGAACCAAAAAAAATTGCACTCCCATTGGAGCTAATATGAATGATCGGCACCGATCATTTCAATGGTGTACGATCGATCTGAAAATTGGCGGATTGGGTCATACAGCTCTGGAGATTCTTCGGGCGAAATTTCAGCTCCATGCATGTCTCCATCTATTAATACAATGTTCTTGGTTCGTTACAAGGAATCTTCTTCTTCTCCCAACTGGATGTTCTTTTTGCTCTCCTTCATCACTTCTTATCTCTTCCTCCATTAATTTTCTAAGGAAAAAACAATTGTATTTATAATCTTACAGTATAAATAAAAGATTATTGGAGTGGACGTAGGCCGGAGTTTGCCAAACCACTATAAAACTTGCATGTTCATTGATTTTTATGCAATCTTTTCTGTGATCTGTGAATCTATACTTCTCTGTTTGGATCTAAATATTGGATATTGGTGCTTTCACTTATAGAAGGGTGTTTGTGCCCATTTTTGACGTGAACATTTTGGTGCTTTCACTAGAAAAAGATAGCCCCCGTGGATTTGGAGTTCAGATTTGGAATCATCTAGAGAACTTGGAATTAGAGCAATGGTGAAACTATCAACAAGGAGACAGATAGTGGATAGGAGCCATCATGAAAGGAGTCAGGAGGCTTCCTTAGGAGCTACTCAAACCTCAGTCTTCATTACCAGAGACAAGATGGAAACGATGATGGATGATATGCATGGAAGGATGCTAAAGAGACAAGAGGAGATAATGCATAATCTACTCCGACAGATTGGACAAGCTGGAGCACAAAACCAAGGGACTGGAGGAGCAAGAGCTGAGGAAAACCAGAATCAGGATCGAGAAAACGAAGCTAACTAATAGCAGGATGGAGTAGTATAGCCGAGGGCAGTCCCCGGCCGACACATAACGATCGGTACCGATCGTTCTCGATCGATCAGCGCTGATTGCTTGAGACTTAGGGGCTTGCCTTCGGATCATGGTGGATCGATCCGAGGCAGGGTGATGAATGGTGATGCACAGTTTGGTACTGAGAAGACTACGGATGTGCATCATAAGGAGTTTGTTCCAGAATTCCCTCGTGGACTTATGGGGCAGTTACAAATGACAACAGGAGATAAACCATAGATGAAAATGAAAGGATGACTGAGACGATATGACATATAATGAGAGGTAGAATGCCCAATAGGAGCTTGGAAGATGCCAATCGGAGTCTGTTCACTCTGAATACCTAGAATGCAAGGAATCCACTGAAATTCAAACTACTAACATTGGAAGTATATGACGGAAAGTCAGAACCAACTATGCAAATGATGAGGTATATCTTGCATATGGAGGTGCTGGGGGAATCGGAAGAAGTCATGGCAAGGTGTTTCCCATTATATTTAACGGATTTGGCTATGCTCTAGTTCAAGCAGCTTAAAAATATATCAATTAGAACTTGAGGAGAATTAATAGATATGTTCATGAGACAGTTCAGGGTTCACATCTCGAGACCCAAAAATGTGATGACTCTGGCAACACTAAAATAAAGGGCCGGAGAGTCCCTGAGGAGTTTTCTAACATGATTCAATGTCATGGAAGCATCGGTGGATCGGCCAGATCCATCTATAGTTTTGATGGCAGCAGTATTTGGAATTGCTGACAACACAGAATTCAAGGATTCACTGGCATGAGATCCACCGATGGATCTCAGAGAATTTTACCACGAAGCAGAAAGGTTCTTGCCGCAAGAGGACGCAAGAGCCGACAAGAAAGAAGTAAACACTGTTCGGGATGAAGGACCGTCTGGAGAAGAGTCTAAGATAGATAAAGGAAAGAGAAAGGCTAACGATAGGTCTGACGGATTAAAGCAACCAAGGAAGGAACTGAGATTCACCTCTTACATGGAATTGACTGAAACATTGGAACATATATATCTAGATACTAGGGTCAGATCCCCTATTGAAGGCCAATGAGGAGAGAGCCTACGGACAACGAAAGGAAATTAGGAAGATACTGTGTATTCCATGAATTGATCGGGCATGATACAAATGATTATAGGCACTTAAAGGATGTGATAGAGGAGCACATTAGGAACGACAGACTACTGCAGTACCAAGGCATGTGCAATGGCAGTGGAACAAGAGCAGCCACCATCCACATAAAATGGAAACAGGAATGGCCCTGGATTGGGGTCACAACTCGTCATCAACTGATCATGATAGCAAGGGCCGAGTTCAGGACTTAGAGTCAGATTGTAATAATTATTTTTTAATTTATTTCCTCATAATAAAATAGCTAAGTCACTTACACATGTACGGGATCATGAACGGTCCCTAAGCATGCTCTGAGATGACAATGAACTGTCACGCCCAGAGAGGCATGCATCACATTGTTTAATTTTTTTTGTTTCCCTTTAGCATTTGAATTTGATTTTAGTTGAGTTATTTGATTGCAAAACTCACTCGAACATGAAATTTAACATTAATAATTCTAAACCTCATCCTAAAAAATGAGACAGAAAGGAAAAAACAAGCCCTCGCGTTGGAATGCGAGCGGATTGGGCTTGGCTAAGGCCTGGAACGTCATACGATCTCGAACGATCACATTTCTCCTCGAACGACACTCGATCTCGAACTATCACATTTTGCCTTGAACAGCATTCGATCTTGAACGATCATATTTCGTCTTGAATGGCATTCCATCTCGAACGATCATATTTCACCTCAAATGGCATCTGATCTTGAAGGATCATCATTCGCCCTGAACAGCACTCGATCGCGTATGATGATCTTCCATCTTGAACGACAATCGGTCAACGACCATCATCTGCCATGGACGGCTATCAGTCACGAATGACCACCACTCACCTTGAATGACAACGTTAACCTCGAATAAATGCCAGCTCGAACGGCTGCAGATCTGGCTAACGATCTCGAACGACTACGACTAATGATCCAGAGAGATCAAGGAGTTAGATTGGCAATGGAGTGGATTCTAGACTGGATAATATGGCTATCGACTGATTATGGATTTCGTATTAGGGATTTATAGCAATTCAAAACACGCCTTCTTATCGCAAGGCATGTTTGGAGGGAAATGTTATTCCGCCTTTTGGTCATGCCGGGATACCATGGATTTCACTAAAATGGATGGATTGAAAATCGATTACAGTTGAAACTATGGATGATGGTTGAATGGATTCGAATGGACAACACTCAAATAACGGCTAAGTGTTGATGTGTAACGACCCGATATTTTTAACCATTCGCATCCGCAATAAAACCACACATGTCTGACTTGAATAATTCAAAATACCGAATTGTTAATTTATATTTCACAAATCTCAGAATATACATTAAATAAATAATCACAGATCACAGACATAGAGTAAGAAGTGCAACGGAAGTAAAAGAAATAGTAGTTCATGAAGCTACTATGTAAATATATCAGAGTTAAATAAGATACAACAGAAGAAATAAAGTACAACAGAAGTCTCAATATGATAACCAAGTACAAGCTGAATAGAACAATAGAACTGAGATAGATAAAACTAGATAAGCAGATAATCTCCAGCGATTCCATTCTCTAGAAAGTGGAATCCAATCTGTGAATACTCAGGCTGACCCGAGCGTAAATAAAAATTCAAACACTCGAGTAAGGCATACGTACTTATACAATGTAAACCAACTCAAGTGAACTGTAGTAAAGGTACAAGTAACTTAGAAGATGCTTGGGACCGCCCATCCTCTAAGGATCCGTTAAACTATTTACTATATAGTAATATTGCTCTATTATAATAGTGTCTATCAGTAAAATAAACATACTTTAAAATAGCATCATGGGGTTACCCATATAGCCCCAGACACGTAATAGTCTCAGTAGTTCATCCAATATCTGCATATCTCCTGATCGGGAGACTACGAGAAGATACGCATGGGCTACGGGAGAAAACCAAACTCGTAGTAAAGGCTCGATACGGTAGGTGACACGGCACACAAGGCAATTCCAGGGTAGATATACCAGTTACGACACTCGGGCTGGTGGTAAAGCAGCTGCCACATACGCCTACCTCGGAACACATTCCCAAATCGGAGGGTGGCCACCAAACAATCACAAGTAATAGAATGGTATCGAAGAAATGCGTCCGCTACGAGGTGCGACCTCAGCTGGCCCGAGACCGCTCCTGTTTTAGCCACCTTATGCCAACTCACGGGAGTTGGGTCCACGTAACATACCACAAGAATGTCGCCACCATCCTACTTCATTCTGGAATCTCCACCGCGTACACAATTGTCAAAGTGGTTTTCGGTATCGACAGAGAGTATGTCCATATTCGATCCCGGTCTCTTTGCCAACCAATCGTTATTATAACCCGTGGTTATAACTTTAAAAATAATACTTTATACTTCAAAATAAAATATCATTTCAAAACCCAAATCTTTATCAAAAATAAAGATTAAATCAATTCCAAACCATTTCAATATATTTAAAATATCATATCATTTCAAAACTTCATTTCAAATCATTTTAATATATCAAAACATCATATCATTTCAAAACTTCATTTCAAATCATTTTAATATATCAAAATATCATATCTTTCCAAAACTTCATTATCAAATCATCATTTGAGTTCAAATCCAAATATTCAACTTTAAATACCTTTTAAATTCAAAGATATCATTCAATTATTATCATTTCAAGTCACCTCTTAAATAGTTTATATTTCAATCAAAAAAATTCATCTAAACCATTTAAAAATGTAATTATTATACTTTCAAATCAAATATTCAATTTCCAAAGTTTTAAACTATTCTGAGTTCATTTACTAAGTTAAAAACCATAAACATTGAAAATTTCAGCCTTTCACAGCATTCAGAAAAAGCTGTTATTAGTTATTCTTGAAACATTTTAATTCAGCAAAGACAGCATTTTAAAAATGCTGTTAAATCTCGGTTTAGTTGAAATTAAGTTTAAAACAGCAAAGACAACATTTCCAGAAATACTGTAATAGCTCAGGTTTCAAATTAAAGGGTTTCATTAAATTCAGCAAAGACAGCAGACCACTACAGCAATTACAGAACTGCTGTAATAGGCCTTTATCAAGTTTTAGCCTTTTAATTTACTTCAGCAACTACAGCATTACAGAACTGTTGTAATAGGCTCTTATTTAAGTTTTAGTTCATTTACAGAAATCATAACATTTCTGAATGCTATAAAAAGTAATTTCCAGATTTTAGTGTATTTCCAGCAAATAATAACCTTCAATATTAAACCTTTTAAACATTATAAAAATCATATTTTGACATTCAAAAATATTCATTGAAATTACTCTTTTAATTTATGATTTTTATAAGAAACATTTACAGTAAAATCCAAATTTCCAATAATTTTACTTAACCAATCTAAATGTACAATTTTCTTTTCTTCACATTTTTAACAAATAAACTTAACACTTATTTTTATTTCCATTTCACAAATTAAACTAAATTTTCAATTTTATTTCATTAACTTAAACCTTTAATAAAAACCAAATTTCACATTTCCAAGTCAAGTTAAAATTTAAAATTTCACATTTAAGCATTCATTCATTTAACCATTTTAGTTCATAGAAAAATCAATAATACTTTATCAAGTCATTTAAATTCAAATTTAAATCAAATTATCATATTTCCCATTTTCCAAATAAAATTAAATTTCCATTTTATTCATAACTTAAATTAATTTTTAAACCAAAATCCAAATTTCCAAACTTAAGTTATATTTCAAAATTTTCAATTTAACCATTTATTCAACATTTTAACTTATAGAAAAATCATAATTTCTTTATTTAAACAATTTAAAATCCAATTTAAATCAAATTAGCATAAATTTACACTTTTAAACATATTTAAAATATTCAAAATACTTTATAAAATAACCACGGGCCTGTATATAGTTTCCTAACCTAGGTCAAGTGATACAGATATATATCATTTCAATCCGCAGTTTACAAAGAAAAATCCAAGTTCTATCATTTCAAACCCGCAATCCCAAGTCAAAATAAATTAAATAAAAACCATTCAGGCCTATCATTTCAGCCCATAATGATTTTTCCCTATTCTAAAGTCCGTTCGGGTATGTATCATTTCAACCCATAGTGATTTCTAAACTAACAGGGAACTTGCAGTGATGAACAGATATAAATGAACAGTTTAACAACATATATCAGTAACAGATAATATGACAGGTAATAAACAGGTTTAATATCATATAAATAAATCATCATAGGCAGTTATAACATCATATATGATTCTACACATTCAATTGTTGTCGCTTCACATTTGCATAAGTATAAATGTCATGTGAGATTTACTCACCTCTTTATGCTGAAGATACCAATTCAAACGCACAAATGAACAATCCAAAAAGCATGATGATAAGGCTACGAATTTGAGTGGAGAGCGAGATCAAAGCTAATGATCTGGTGTTACAACCCAAAACAAAACCAAATAAAATTAAAATTCAATACAACATTGAATAGAGATAACTTTGAAATAAGAAGCAAATTGTACACACAAACTTTTGCCTTGTTTTCTACATAAGCTTGCACGGCCTAGGGCTTGGTTTGGCTCAGGTTTGGACATGTTTTGGTTCAGGTTTGGACATGTTTTGGTTCAGGTTTGGACCTAAAAGGCATGGCTACAAGGCATTGAAGTGGTGGAGGAGTAACTACGTATGAATATGAAGCGGCTTATGCAATATGGTGGTTTTGGTTCATACTTTGTGTTTGGCCATGGGTGTTTGGGCTTGGCCCTATCATGTTCAGGTCTGGTCAGAGGTTGAGATGATGTGTAGTGGTGGTAGCAAGGTGGTGGTGGCGGCTAGAGGTGGTGGCCAAGGTGATGGATGAAGGTATGTTGCAACTAGGGTGGCTAAGCATGTTTTCAAGGGGATGTTGACATGTTTTATGGAGTTTTGCCTCATGGGGTGGTACGGCCTGGTCACATCAGAGGGGTAGGTGGTTTCTGGTGAAGAGGAGGAGGTGGTGGAGGTGATGGCCATGGTTAGCTAGGGGTGGCCGAGCAAGATAGCAAGAGAACAAGGCCAAAACAAATAGAAAAAGTGAAAAAAGAAGGAGAAAAAGTAGAAAAATGAAGAGAAGTCATTACCCATTCTTTTGGCCATGAAAATGAAGTGAGGAGGAAGGTCTTTTCACGTGAATTACAATTAAAAACTCACGGCTAAAGATCAGGTAGTGTATGGCCAAGCAAAGTAAATGAAAAGACAAAGAAGATGAAAAGATTAGTAGCTGAAAAGTCACATGTTATAAAGCTTTAGTCTCTTCATATTTCCTTTTCTATTAAATCAAATAAACAAATAAAATTTCTGTAAATGAATTTAAAAACTGAAACAAAGTAAAGTAAAATAAAATAAGATAAATAAATAAATTTAAACAAAATAGAAAAAGAATTAAAGAAATTGCTTAAATATTGAAAACAGGGTTCAAAAATTACTATTAAATCATCACAAGCTTTAGAAAAATATCTACTTCATTTTAAAAATATGTTAAAAAAATGTGAATTATAATAATTCATATATATTTTAAAAATGGAATAAATAATTAAATTTAGAGAAATTAGAAAAAGAACTAAAGAAATTGTTTAAAAATTCAAAACAGGACTTAAAAATTACAAATAGAATATCACCAGTTTTAGAAAAATTATAACTTTACTTCTAAACCAATAAAAGTCAAGTAAAATAAAATAAATGCTAAACAAAATGAATTGTAAATGAAAATAAAATAAAGTCTTAAGAAAATAGAAAATAAACAAAGAATATCTTTAATTAAATGAAACTGGAAATTAGAAATTATAAACAGAATACGACTGACATTGGAATATGTCAATTACACTTTGAAAAATATTTTAAAACCAAAATATATACATAACATGTTATTTTACCTAGAAAAACGTAAATTAGAACATTACATAACCAAATAAAATATTATTTATATAATTTAAAATAAACAATTTTGTTAAATACAGCAAATTACACTCAATAGTTAAAAGGGCATAACTTTCACAATATAATTCTGATTTCAACGAAATGAAAAGCAGTATTCTTTAAATTTTATTTACTTTAATAAAATAAAGATAGATTTCAAAAATTCAAATTTTAAAATTTTAAATTGAAAGTCAAAGTTTGACCATATTGACCAAAATTCACATTTCTGGAAAAATATTCTATTTATTCATGTTTGGAATTATAATTCACATACAAATAAAACTTTATATTTAAAATAACAAAAATTTCCATTTTAATAATAAAATAAAGTTTTTAAATCAGGAAATTCAATTTAAAATAATTACAAAATACAGGGTTGTTACACTCTCCCTCACTCAAAACTTTTCGTCCCTGAAAAGGAATGAGGTATGGGAAAACACAGAAAAAGGTAGAATGAAATAGGGTTAAGACAAGATGATAAGAAGATTGAAATTATACCTGATAACTGTTGTTATAGGTAAGTTTAACAAGGTGGAGATGATCTTCCCAAGATCCTCAAGAATTCAAGGACACAAGCACGAAAAAAAATCATTGAGAATCTGATTCATCCTTTCTGTTTGATCGTCGGTCCGTGGATGGTAAGCAGTGGTCAGGAGAAGTAAGAACCACAGAAGAGATAGAAAAGTTAAATGATGGAGGAAAAAGAGAGAGAAAGAAAGACAAGAACAAACCTATTAAAGTTCGAAATCATCGGAAATTAAATTCTCAATTCTTGTTTTAAATCCATTTAAATTTCCAAATTAATTTATAACCATGTTTAATTATTTAGATATGAAACTAAAGCCAATGATTACAAAGTACATACAAAGTTAAATATTATTTCTTAACACCCAAATCCATTAATTGGGTGAATTTTAGAAAATCAACCTTATACATATTATAATTATACAAAATTTATCCATCTACTAAATTTAAAAACCATATTGTGTCAGTTTGCTCTGTTCAAGTGTTTTGGAGATCCTATTGATAGCGTTGATAAGACGAACCGATCGGAAACCCAAATCAACATCAACAACTCAAACAACACAATATATAAAACAACTTTAAAATATACAATTTTCAAATACAAGATTAATTTTCAAAATAAGGATAGGGATTCAGATTTGATGGACTCAAATCAAAGAGAACTCTGATTTGAATATAAGTTGGAGACAAAAGATAAGATGATTAAACAACATAATAGGGAGATGGATAAGCTTATATAAATCGTGGGTAACCTTAACCAGGTCAACCGTGACTTAACGAAAAAGATCATTGTGGATTTTCTGGGGTAAATCTACATTCGATCTCAAGAGATAGAATTCAGGCATAGCAAGAGATAGTAGCATTGTAAACCAAGGATACAGAAGTCTTCGGTGAATCAATGCTTTTTGAAAAGAAGTTTCACCCCTTTACAAGTCATTAGAATGTTGGCGGGACCGCCAATTCATTAGAAAGATTATTCAGAGTGGAGTTATGGGAGACTCCAAAATCAAGAAGACACGAATAGGGGAGGACAAGAATGGACTTTGGAACCGAAGGGAACGTTCCAAAATTCCAAGGAAACCGAATCGAAGAAGAAGGAATTCAAGTTTGAACGAAGGTGATTCTGTAATTAAATCTACTCTATATGCTGAGTTTGCCTAAAACCAGAGCTCTGATACCAACTGTAACAATCCGATATTTTCAACCATTTGCATCCGCAATAAAACCACACATGTCTGACTTGAATAATTCAAAATACCGAATTGTTAATTTATATTTGGCAAATCTCAGAATATACAGTAAATAAATAATCACAGAGTAAGAAGTGCAGCGGAAGTAAAAGAAATAGTAGTTCATGAAGCTACTATGTAAATATATCAGAGTTAAATAAGATACAACAAAAGAAATAAAGTACAACAGAAGTCTCAATATGATAACCAAGTACAAGCTGAATAGAACAACAGAACTGAGATAGATAAAACTAGATAAGCAGATAATCTCCAGCGATTCCAATCTCCAGAAAGTGGAATCCAAATCTGTGAATACTCAGGCTGACCCGAGCGTAAATAAAAATACTAACACTCGAGTCAGAACATACATACTTATACAATGTAAACCAACTCAAGTGAACTGTAGTAAAGGTAAAAGTAACTTAGAAGATGCTTGGGACCGCCCATTCTCTAAGGATCCGTTAAACTATTTACTATATAGTAATATTGCGCTATTATAATAGTGTCTATCAGTAAAATAAACATACTTTAAAATAGCATCACGGGGTTACCTATATAGCCCCAGACACGTAATAGTCCCAGTAGTCCATCCAATATCAGCATATCTCATGATCGGGAGACTACGAGAAGATACGCATGGGCTACGGGAGAAAACCAAACTCATAGTAAAGGCTCGATATGGTAGGTGACACGGCACACAAGGCAATGCCAGGGTAGATATACCAATTACGACACTTGGGCTGGTGGTAACGCAGCAGCCACATACGCCCACTTCGAAACACATTCCCAAATCGGAGGGTGGCCACCAAACAATCACAAGTAATAGAATGGTATCGAAGAAATGCGTCCGCTACGAGGTGCGACCTCAACTGGCCCGAGCCCGCTCCTGTTTTAGCCACCTTATGCCAACTCACGGGAGTTGGGTCCACGTAACATACCACAAGAACGTCGCCACCATCCTACTTCATTCTAGAATCTCCACCGCGTACGCAGTTGTCAAAGTGGTTTTCGGTATCGATAGAGAGTATGTCCATATCTGATCCCGGTCTCCTTGCCAACCAATCGTTATTATAACCCGTGGTTATAACTTTAAAAATAATTCTTTATACTTCAAAATAAAATATCATTTCAAAACCCAAATCTTTATCAAAAATAAAGATTAAATCAATTCCAAACCATTTCAATATATTTAAAATATCATATCATTTCAAAACTTCATTCAAATCATTTTAATATATCAAAATATCATATCTTTCCAAAACTTCATTATCAAATCATCATTTGAGTTTAAATCCAAATATTCAACTTTAAATACCTTTTAAATTCAAAGATATCATTCATTTATTGTCATTTCAAGTCACCTCTTAAATAGTTTATATTTCAATAAAAAAAATTCATCTAAACCATTTAAAAATGTAATTATTATACTTTCAAATCAAATATTCAATTTCCAAAGTTTTAAACTATTCTGAGTTCATTTACTAAGTTAAAAACCATGAACATTGAAAATTTCAGCCTTTCACAGCATTCAGAAAAAGCTGTTATAAGTTATTCTTGAAACATTTTAATTCAGCAAAGACAGCATTTTAAAAATGCTGTTAAATATCAGTTTTTGAAATTTAGTTTAAAACAGCAAAGACAGCATTTCCAGAAATGCTGTAATAGCTCAGGTATCAAATTAAAGGGTTTCATTAAATTCAACAAAGACAACAGACCACTACAGCAATTACAGAACTGCTGTAATAGGCCTTTATCAAGTTTTAGCCTTTTAATTTACTTCAGCAACTACAGCATTACAAAACTGCTGTAATAGGCTCTTATTTAAGTTTTAGTTCATTTACAGAAATCATAACATTTCTGAGTGCTATAAAAAGTAATTTCCAGATTTTAGTGTATTTCCAGCAAATAATAACCTTCAATATTAAACCTTTTAAACATTATAAAAATCATATTTTGACATTCAAAAATGTTCATTGAAATTACTCTTTTAATTTATGATTTTCATAAGAAACATTTACAGTAAAATCCAAATTTCCAATAATTTTACTTAACCAATCCAAATGTACAATTTTCTTTTCTTCACATTTTTAACAAATAAACTTAACACTTATTTTTATTTCCATTTCACAAATTAAACTAAATTTTCAATTTTATTTCATTAACTAAAACCTTTAATAAAAACCAAATTTCATATTTCCAAGTCAAGTTAAAATTTAAAATTTCACATTTAAGCATTCATTCATTTAACCATTTTAGTTCATAGAAAAATCAATAATACTTTATCAAGTCATTTAAATTCAAATTTAAATCAAATTATCATATTTCCCATTTTCCAAATAAAATTAAATTTCCATTTTATTCATAACTTAAATTCATTTTTAAACCAAAATCTAAATTTCCAAACTTAAGTTATATTTCAAAATTTTTAATTTAACCATTTATTCAACATTTTAACATATAGAAAAATCATAATTTCTTTATTTAAACAATTTAAAATCCAATTTAAATCAAATTAGAATAAATTTACACTTTTAAACATATTTAAAATATTCAAAATACTTTATAAAATAACCACGGGCCTGTATATAGTTTCCTAACCTAGGTCAAGTGATACGGATATATATCATTTCAATCCAAAGTTTACAAAGAAAAATCCAGGTTCTATCATTTCAAACCCGCAATCCCAAATCAAAATAAAATAAATAAAAACCGTTTAGGCCTATCATTTCAGCCCATAACAATTTTTCCCTATTCTAAAGTCCGTTCGGGTATGTATCATTTCAACCCATAGTGATTTCTAAACTAACAGGGAACTTGCAGTGACGAACAGATATAAATGAACAGTTTAACAACATATATCAGTAACAGATAATATGATAGGTAATAAACAGGTTTAATATCATATAAATAAATCATCACAGGCAGTTATAACATCATATATGATTCTACACATTCAATTATTGTCGCTTCACATTTGCATAAGTATAAATGTCATGTGAGATTTACTCACCTCTTTATGCTGAAGATATCAATTCAAACGCACAAATGAACAATCCAGAAAGCACGATGACAAGGCTACGAATTTGAGTGGAGAGCGAGATCCAAGCGAATGATCTTGTGTTACAACCCAAAACAAAACCAAATAAAATTAAAATTCAATACAACATTGAATAGAGATAACTTTGAAATAAGAAGCAAATTTTACACACAAACTTTTGCCTTGTTTTCTACATAAGCTTGCACGGCCTAGGGCTTGGTTTGTCTCAGGTTTGGACATGTTTTGGTTCAGGTTTGGACCTAAAAGGCATGGCTACAAGGCATTGAAGTGGTGGAGGAGTTACTACGCATGAATATGAAGAGGCTTATGCAATATGGTGGTTTTGGTTCATACTTTGTGTTCGGCCATGGGTGTTTGGGCTCGGCCCTGCCATGTTCATGTTTGGCCAGAGGTTGAGATGATGTGTAGTGGTGGTAGCAAGGTGGTGGTTGCGGCTAGAGGTGGTGGCCAAGGTGATGGATGAAGGTATGTTGCAACTAGTGGTGGCTATGCATGTTTTCAAGGGGATGTTGCCATGTTTTGTGGAGTTTTGCCTCATGGGGTGGTAAGTCCTGGTCACATCAGAGGGGTAGGTAGTTGCTGGTGAAGAGGAGGAGGTGGTGGAGGTGATGGCCATGGCTAGCTAGGGGTGGCCGAGCAAGATAGCAAGAGAACAATGCCAAAACAAATAGAAAAAGTGAAAAAAGAAGGAGAAAAAGTAGAAAAATGAAGAGAAGACATTACCCATTGTTGGGTAGATTCTCACCACCGGTCCAAAGCTTCGCCGATCCAACCTGCTTCGCATGCAACGACCCTGCCGAACCAACTCATCCCCATGCTCTGCCGAACCAGCTCACCTCCCATGCTCTGCCGAACCAACTCATCCCCATGCTCTGCCGAACCAGCTCACCTCCCATGCTCTGCCGAACCAGCTCACCTCCCATGCTTCGCCGAACCAGCTCACCTCCCATGCTTCGCCGAACCAACTAACCTCCCATGCTTCGCCAAACCAACTCACCTCCCATGCTCTACCGAACCAACTCATCCCCATGCTCTGCCGAACCAGCTCACCTCCCATGCTCTGCCGAACCAGCTCACCTCCCATGCTTCGCCGAACCAGCTCACCTCCCATGCTTCGCCGAACCAACTCACCTCCCATGCTTCGCCGAACCAACTCATCCCCATGCTTCGCCGAATCAACTCACCTCCCATGCTTCGCCGAACCAACTCACCTCCTACCACCGGACCAAACGCTGCCGGACCAAGACGTGCCAGGCCAGATCACATCAGCCCAGGCCCACCAGCAGCTATATACATCCAAGACCCCTGCTCCCACCCTCACTCTATAAATAGAGGGGCAGGGGTACGACAATGGGGGACAAGTTTAAGAGCTCAAGCACGGAGAGAACTTTAAAACAACTTTCTTTTACTTGTATCAAAGCTTTGTACTTGTAATCAAAACAAGAGAAGAGAAATAACATATAAAGTGGACGTAGGCACATTCTGGCTGAACCACTATAAATCTACGTGTCTTTTTACAGTTTAGCCCCTGATTTTCATATATTTGCATAAATCACCCAAATCACTAAGAACAACATAAGATCTACTGAATCATACAACTTTGAGGTGTTTGTCCATTTTTTGTGCAAACACCCATTCTTTTGGCCGTGAAAATGAAGTGAGGAGGAAGGTTTTTTCATGTAAATTACAATTAAAAACTCATGGCTAAAGATCAGGTAGTGTATGTCCAAGCACAGTAAATGAAAAGACAAAGAAGATGAAAAGACTAGCAGCCGAAAAGTCACACGTTATAAAGCTTTAGTCTCTTCATATTTCCTTTTCTATTAAATCAAATAAAAAAATAAAATTTCTGTAAATGAATTTAAAAACTGAAACAAAGTAAAATAAAATAAGATAAATAAATAAATTTAAAGAAAATAGAAAAAGAATTAAAGAAATTGCTTAAATATTGAAAACAGGGTTCAAAAATTACTATTAAATCATCACAAGCTTTAGAAAAATATCTACTTCATTTTAAGAATATGTTAAAACAAAAATGTGAATTATAATAATTCATTTATATTTTAAAAATGGAATAAATAATGAAATTTAGAGAAATTAGAAAAAGAACTAAAGAAATTGTTTAAAAATTCAAAACAGGACTTAAAAATTACAAATAGAATATCACCAGTTTTAGAAAAATTATAAATTTACTTCTAAACCAATAAAAGTCAAGTAAAATAAAATAAATGCCGAACAAAATGAAGTGTAAATGAAAATAAAATAAAGTCTTAAGAAAATAGAAAATAAACAAAGAATATCTTTAATTAAATGAAACTGGAAATTAGAAATTATAAACAGAATACAACTGACATTGGAAAATGTCAATTACACTTTGAAAAATGTTTTAAAACCAAAATATATACATAACATGTTATTTTACCCATATAAACATAAATTAGAACATTGCATGACCAAATAAAATATTATTTATATAATTTAAAATAAACAATTTTGTTAAATACAGCAAATTACACTCAATAGTTAAAAGGGCATAACTTTCACAATATAATTCTTTTCAACGAAACGAAAAGAAGTATTCTTGACATTTTATGTTAACAAAGGAAAAAACATCGCATCCAGCAGTCTTCCAGATCCAGCTGTCACGAATCAAGTAAATCGTCCTCCTCCAGCAACAGTAACAAATGAAGAACAGGCTAACCCAACCACTCCTGCCACAGAACAGCCTGCAGCAATTACTAGAGCAGATCTGGACAGAGTTGTGGTTGAAGTAACTAACCGCTTCACGTCCCAGTAGGAAGCCTTGGTGGACCATCTCATGTCACGCTTAAGGGACGCTGAAGAATCCAACCGCAACACTGAATCATGGGGCGAGTCCCAGTCTGGAGGATCTCAGAGATAACAAAGATCTTCCTTCTTCGAAGGAGCTAACGGCAGAAGTAGCCATGGTAGGAGCCGAGACCGAGCACAGCCCGAAGTTAGGCCTGAGGAAACGTTTGGTACCGAACCCAACGGGGGAGGTACCGGGCGAAGGTCAACTGTAGCTGAGCCTGTCATGCTGCCTAACCACAGAAACGCCAGTGAACGGGGCCGAGCTAGAGTCCAGCCCGAAGTTGGACCCGAGGAAGTGCTTAGATCAGAACCCAGCAAGGGGAGATCAAGGTAAGAGCCAACTGTAGCTGACCCGAGCATGCTCCCAGAAGACCAAAGGCAGCCACTGGAAAATATGAGGAATGATAGACGATACCATCCCTACAGGTCATCTGGACGGAATCAATCCCACAGAACAGAACCAAACTCGTTTCTATCTGCTCCAAATTCTGATGAAAGGATGGCGCGCTTATTCAGAGAGTGCGTCCAACGGGAGCAAAGAGATCGAGGGATAGGCGCTAGGGTGACCAGCCCTTTCGCCCGCAACATTGAAATTGCTATCACCCCCCGAGAATGGAAGATGCCAACAATGGAACCTTACAAAGGAACCTCCGACCCCGTTGTACACTTGCAAAGATACACACAACATATGCTCATGAGTGGAGCGACAGAGGGAGTACTGTGCAAATGTTTTCCACTCTTCTTAGCAGATCTCGCTACCTCCTGGTTCTGTCATCTACCTCAGGGATCCATCAGCTCATGGGAAATGTTGAAAGAAAAGTTCATCAGCCAGTTCCGCATTCATGTGGAACAACCTAAGGATGCTTATTCCCTATCCAATATCAAGCAGAAACCTGGAGAGAAGCTGCAGCAATACCTAACCCGATTCAATGCCGCAACGGCCACAGTCCAAGATGCCGACGAGAAGCTTATCTTAATGGCCCTCTGTAGTGGTGTGCATCCGGATACTAAATTTGCTAGAAGATTGACAAAAGAAAAACCAGCTACTTTACCCGATTTTTTCTATGAGGCTGGGAAATATATGAGGCTTGAAGACGCTGCCACTAAAGGGCAGTCGGGGCGACAAAATAAGGCAGCTTACGGCAGCACGTCCGCTGTAGCAAAGGACGTTCGAAGGGATGCTTCTAGAGACAATGCTGGGGGCAAGAAGGGAGAAAAGTGCTTGTATCGGCCTGGACCGAGATTTGACGCTTATACTCCTTTAAATGAAATGATCGAAAACATCTCCCGGGACACTCAAGACGAAGTTAGATACAAACGCCCCCTGCACAAGAAGAAACCAGATATCCTAAACTTGAGAAGCTAGCCTATTGCCTACTAATCACATCACGGAAACTACGTCACTATTTCCGATCTCATTCCATCAGAGTTCTGACCGATCAACCACTAAGGCAGGTACTCCATCGTCTCGACGCTTCTGGGCGACTACTTAAATGGTGCATTCAACTAAGTCAATATGATATCACCTACCATCCTCGCACCGCCATCAACGAACAAGGCTCGGGGGCAGGTGTGGTAATAATCACTCCCAAGGGAAATGAACTACACTATGCTATAAGGTCAGGATTCACTGCCACCAACAACGATGCAGAGTATGAAGCAGTGATAGCTGGATTAGAATTTGCCTTAGAAATCGGAGCCAATTCTTTGTGTCTTCATAGCGATTCTCAACTTATTGTAAATCAAATACTAGTAGGATTCCAGGCTCGAGAAGAACGACTCATAGCATATTTAAAGAAGACCAAGTTGCTTCTCAATCGATGGGATCACTATTTAATCAAACACATCCCTCAGGAAGCAGAACCCCAAAATAAAGAATTTTTAGCAAAAGTTATTAACTTCTTGATCAAAAAATGTTCTATGCAGGTACGGAGTTCCATTCAAAATCATATCGGACAATGGACTTCAGTTTGACAGCGAGGAGTTCGCCAACTGGTGCCAAGAGCATGGAATTCACAAAAGCTTCTCATCCGTAGCTTATTCCCAGGCAAACGGAAAAGTCGAAGCCATCAACAAAATTCTCAAAACTCTAATAAAAAAGAAACTCGAAAAGTCAAAGGGCGCTTGGGTGGATGAACCTCCTACGGCACTATGGGCCAATCGCACGTCTTTCAGAACATCAACGGGGCATACTCCTTTTCTCTTTGGCATACGGATCGGAGGCTATGCTCCCAATTGAAACTATAGTGCCTTCCCATCGTAGGATCCACTACAACCCGGAAGAGAACGAAGAGTTCCTCCTCATGTCTCTGGATCTAATTGAGGAAAGAAGAAATGATGCAGCCCCCCAGGGCAGCAGCTCACAAGCAAAAAGTGGCAACGCAATACAACTCCAAAGTCAAGCATCGTAGCTTACAGAAAGGAGATCTTATCCTCAAGCGAATCTTTCCGCGCCCCGGAGCGCTAGATCCAATCTGGGACGGACCATATGTAATTCATAAAGATCTTCGCAATGGAGCTTATATTTTGTCAACAGTGGACGGGGAGGTGTTCCAGAGGGCATGGAACATCCAACACCTTCGTCGATACTTTTCTTAACTCATACTGCCCATATGAAGTGAATTAACAAAGAGAATCAGTGGACGTAGGCATTTTCGTGTCGAACCACTTTAAAAAACTTGTCTCTTTTTAACTTGTTCCTTCATATCTTGGCTGCTTGTTAACTGTATCCTTTTCTGTTGAACAAAATCCTGTGCAAATAGCATTTTCATTCAAGGCGCTCTGCAGCGCAACCTCTCCTGGACAAAACCTAACAGGTACTATGCGAATCTATGCCCTCGCTAATGAGACACTTTCGCTCCGGCATCCCTCTGCTGCGGGTTAACTCATTGCTCGCGACGGCCCTTAAAGCCAACTGTAATGAGCCGATTATAAGCCACCGAGAAGGCCGACTATAGCCGAGGCAGCTCATTACGGCGTTAGGCTCGCCGGCAACTGTGAACCGACTATAAGCCCCAACATAAGGTGTGGCCAGCCAGGGGCAGTTCACAGTTGACGATCGGCACCCACGCTAGCCGGCCACAGTAAATCGAATAATACCCACGATTACGGGCCATAATGGCCCGGGTAGTTACTGTGCGCGATCTCGGCTCCGATGTGTCTTAAGTGCGGCTGTGGTAAAAAAGAATTAACTCCCCGCGGAGGCGTAAGATGGGTGACAAATGTCTCCAAGACCCACAGCTAGGGAAAGTGACTACAAAACCCGTTTGCCACGAACTTAAGCACATCGAAGGCCTTCCGTGATTGGAAGTTTTACTATTTCACCTATTTCAATTTTACTTAAAAAGCTTTATAACAACCCCTAAAGTATAGGATACAGAGTAGGAGATACTCGCCAATGGGTGCAGGGACTTACAATCGGATGGCAGGGCATTCAACTGCTTTCCATGCTCGGTCATACAAGATACTCAAAACTGCCATCTACAATTAGAGCATGAAAGGCGGTATTTTCTTCTTTTGTGTACAAATACATGACAATAATTTGTTCGCACCACACGCTAACATTGCAAGTCATGAAATTATGTTTTAAACCAGAACCCGACATCAAACACAATTTAATTACAAGAATATACATAGCTATATTTCTCATACGACATGTCAAAATAACAACAAACATTCAGAAGACGACAAAATCAGCTTAAGTTAAAGAATTACACGTCAAAAATAAGACTATTTATTACAAGTGGCAAATTATTACAACCTAAAGGCTACTTCACTGTTTTAAAACTAACATATACAACCCTGTCAAATCCACAAAAAGAGTCTTTCCAGGTATAATCAAGGGGCCGGCTGCATTGGAGTTTTATCCTTGTCCTGTTGACCACCTGTCCAGTCAAAGAAAGGATTCATTAGCAATAAGCAACCAAGTTAATGGAGAGACTAAAAAGGAAGACTTACCAGCACCTGCTTCTTGGCTATCCTGATCGTCGTCCTCTACTTGCACGCCTACCTCCTCAGCAGCAAGCAACCGCATACCTTCCTTCACCGCCACCTTCTCCTCCTTGGCAAATTGAGCCGTGACCGCATCCATGCTGAAGACCACGCCACCTATCGCTAGCAAAAATGAAGACGTATGAGAAGAAGCCTCGCAAACCAGAAAGGAAATAAATAAAGTGTAGACTTACATCCAGAGGTGAAGCGCCTAAAAGAAACTGAGCCATCCCTGTCGAAGAACCACTCCTTCTTGAACATGCTGAATTTGGAATATAGGTCCAAGACCGGCTTGAAGGTTACAGTCGACTCCAAGCTGATGTATGGGGACCCCTTCTTATAGCCACTCAGATTATATAAGTATCGGATCTCCCGGTTGGAAAGAGCACGACCACACTTCCTCTGAAAAATAACGAAGAGGCTCACTAGTATAGCATAGGAGTTGGGTTGAAGCTGGAATGGGGCCACCTTTAGATATGTGAGGAAGCTGGCTACCCAAGCGTTAAGAGGAGGAATGGCACCACACATGCAGTGGTATCTGCTGTAGGCAAGGTACCCTTCAGGAGGTTCGTACGGCATAACTTCTCTCCCTGGCAACAGCAAGTGCGCCCTATCAATTCCAAAAGATCGGGAAATAACATCAAGCTGCTCCTCCTTGAGGGAGCTAGGAAAGCAATCGGGCGGGGAGTTCAGAAGTTCCTGAGGGCCGTACCCATCCACTAGTGATCTCGGGGAAGGTCCGTGACGTTCTGGATTCGGCTGAGCTGGGGGCACGGCGGAGGAACCTCCTTCGCCCCCGGATCTCTTTTTGTCTGATCGAGTTTCCGCTTTACGAGACATTATCTGCAAACACAAAGAAGAACGTCGTTATAATAGAGGAAGTAAAGGAGCAAGTGTCTGCAGTCTGAAATTTCAAGTGAAAAAATCAAGTTTATCAAGTTCATTCGGCACCCAGAGTGAACGTTCATTCGGCACCTAGAATCAAGTTCATTCGACATCCAGAGTGAATGTTCATTCGGCACCCAGGGTAAAGTTCATTCGGCACCCAGAGTAAATGATCATTCGGCACTTAGAGTACGTAAATTCGTTCTGCAGTACTTGATTCGGTATTCTGAAGCAATTCGTCAGAGAGCTTGATTCGGCAGAAACGTTTGGTTCGGCTATCTTGAATTGGAAGGGAATAACGAGAGTATACAGCCCCTACTTATAGGCAAATATAGGATGCCGGACCAGTTGGATCGGCGCTCAGCGACCGAATAAGAGGAAACAAAGTAGGCCATACGCCAGCATATACCCCACTTTGGGGGGCAAATGTTGGGTAGATTCTCACCACCGGTCCAAAGCTTCGCCGATCCAACCTGCTTCGCATGCAACGACCCTGCCGAACCAACTCATCCCCATGCTCTGCCGAACCAGCTCACCTCCCATGCTCTGCCGAACCAACTCATCCCCATGCTCTGCCGAACCAGCTCACCTCCCATGCTTCGCCGAACCAGCTCACCTCCCATGCTTCGCCGAACCAGCTCACCTCCCATGCTCTGCCGAACCAACTCATCCCCATGCTCTGCCGAACCAGCTCACCTCCCATGCTCTGCCGAACCAGCTCACCTCCCATGCTCTGCCGAACCAGCTCACCTCCCATGCTTCGCCGAACCAGCTCACCTCCCATGCTTCGCCGAACCAACTCACCTCCCATGCTTCGCCGAACCAACTCATCCCCATGCTTCGCCGAATCAACTCACCTCCCATGCTTCGCCGAACCAACTCACCTCCTACCACCGGACCAAACGCTGCCGGACCAAGACGTGCCAAGCCAGATCACATCAGCCCAGGCCCACCAGCAGCTATATACATCCAAGATCCCTGCTCCCACCCTCACTCTATAAATAGAGGGGCAGGGGTACGACAGTGGGGGACAAGTTTGAGAGCTCAAGCACGGAGAGAACTTTAAAACAACTTTCTTTTACTTGTATCAAAGCTTTGTACTTGTAATCAAAACAAGAGAAGAGAAATAACATATAAAGTGGACGTAGGCACATTCTGGCTGAATCACTATAAATCTGCGTGTCTTTTTACAGTTTAGCCCCTGCTTTTCATATATTTGCATAAATCACCCAAATCACTAAGAACAACATAAGATCTACTAAATCATACAACTTTGATGTGTTTGTCCATTTTTTGTGCAAACACCCATTCTTTTGGCCGTGAAAATGAAGTGAGGAGGAAGGATTTTTCATGTAAATTACAATTAAAAACTCATGGCTAAAGATCAGGTAGTGTATGTCCAAGCACAGTAAATGAAAAGACAAAGAAGATGAAAAGACTAGCAGCCGAAAAGTCACACGTTATAAAGCTTTAGTCTCTTCATATTTCCTTTTCTATTAAATCAAATAAAAAAATAAAATTTCTGTAAATGAATTTAAAAACTGAAACAAAGTAAAATAAAATAAGATAAATAAATAAATTTAAAGAAAATAGAAAAAGAATTAAAGAAATTGCTTAAATATTGAAAACAGGGTTCAAAAATTACTATTAAATCATCACAAGCTTTAGAAAAATATCTACTTCATTTTAAGAATATGTTAAAACAAAAATGTGAATTATAATAATTCATTTATATTTTAAAAATGGAATAAATAATGAAATTTAGAGAAATTAGAAAAAGAACTAAAGAAATTGTTTAAAAATTCAAAACAGGACTTAAAAATTACAAATAGAATATCACCAGTTTTAGAAAAATTATAACTTTACTTCTAAACCAATAAAAGTCAAGTAAAATAAAATAAATGCTGAACAAAATGAAGTGTAAATGAAAATAAAATAAAGTCTTAAGAAAATAGAAAATAAACAAAGAATTTCTTTAATTAAATGAAACTGGAAATTAGAAATTATAAATAGAATACAACTGACATTGGAAAATGTCAATTACACTTTGAAAAATATTTTAAAACCAAAATATATACATAACATGTTATTTTACCCATATAAACATAAATTAGAACATTACATGACCAAATAAAATATTATTCATATAATTTAAAATAAACAATTTTGTTAAATACAGCAAATTACACTCAATAGTTAAAAGGGCATAACTTTCACAATATAATTCTTTTCAACGAAACGAAAAGCAGTATTCTTGACATTTTATTTACTTTCATAAATTAAAGATAGATTTCAAAAATTCAAATTTTAAAATTTTAAATTGAAAGTCAAAGTTTGACCATATTGACCAAAATTCACATTTCTGGAAAAATATTCTATTTATTCATGTTTGGAATTATAATTCACATACAAATAAAACTTTATATTTAAAATAACAAAAATTTCCATTTTAATAAATAAAATAAAGTTTTTAAATCAGGAAATTCAATTTAAAATAATTACAAAATACAGCTTTGTTACACTGTAACAACCCGGGATTTCATAACAGTTGATTACCGTCAAATGACGATTTAATTTGTTACGTCATTTGTTGGACAATTGCGATTGGAATTTCATTCAAGTTGAAATTCGGTTATAAAAATCGTCAAGTGTTTTTATCAGTGGTAAATTCTTTTAAAAATTTTGTTTAAGAATTTATGGGCCTTATAATAATGGGCCATACCTTTTCTTTTCTTTGTGCCGTGATACCTAAAAAAGGGCAACTCGCCTCCCCTACCCGGATTCATTTTTTCAAAAACCCAAAAAAATAAACAAACGAAAAGAATGGCGGCCACCTTCTCCTTCGCTGGTTCGTATGAAAAATTAGGGCTTGAAGCTGTAATGCGATTGTTCGCTCGTCTTCAAGGAATTAGGGCTTGTATTCGAAGATCCCGACTTTATACTGGTCGATCGAATTAGATTTCGAACTTTGATACTTTGTCAATCGATTGGTTCTTTGTTTCGCACTCGGCTGTTCCTCGATTGAGATCGAATTCGTTACCTGACTTCGTCTGGAGGTATTAGGGTTTCGATTGTCGAAGACGTCAGCATCGCTTTCCTCGATCAAAAGAAAATCGCGAGTAGCTTCTATCCATCATCTCCTCATTGTCCACTTCGGCCGCTTCTAGCTGGTCGAGTTCGTCTCCGCTTCGAACAAGGTGAGTAATATCTCACATCTAATTCGTACTTCATGTAGTGTGGTTTTGGGACTTCGGTCACTTTGAATTGTGGTAGTAATTTGGGCTTCGGCCATTTGGTTCTGTTTCGATGTCTGAGATAATACCTTGAATTGCTTAAAACTGCTAATGCACTGGGTTTCATGTGTATAACTGAATTTGTTCCTTTGTCTTGTTCGAAACTGCTATGGATTTAAATCGACATTGATTTTGTGGCATTTGCTTTTGGGTTTCGTGACTTTCGCAGACTTGATAATTTGTTTTTTTATTCACGACTTCGACTTGCTTTTGTATTATCATAACCTATACTTGGGCATTGGACTTGAACATCTGATACCATTTGGTATCTTTATTGATTTTGTTCTGTCTTTGGTTTCTCGTTTGGTTCTTTGATTTGTAGACCATTGGTAACTCACTTTGCTAGTTTATCAAGTGTCAGACCCTCGAACAATTTGCGTGCAAAATGTGTCTGTGCCAGGCCTTCTTTCTTTGCATGAAATTATGTCAATTGTTTAGCACTTCATGTTGAAGTCTGTTGCACGCGTGACCATCTTCAAGTACTCTGGTCCTTTGGTTAATTGAACTTGCAGTGGCCATCCTCTTTTACGTAAAGCATAGTATCATGTTGGAAACAGTTGTTGCATGTCTGCACATAAAGATGCCAGATCCTTGTAATTGTAAAATGCATGCAAGTTTAATTCCCTGTTACATTATTTCTAGTTCATTGTCCTCATGATTCTTTCATACTTGTGTGTATCTTGTTGACAATGTATGCATGGTCTTCACTGGTCTGAACATGCTACTGGGTGTGTCTGGTTGGCAATGTCTGCATGCCTCTATGTTTGCGCCTTGGTCTTGCATTGCACTGGCCAATGCCATTTGAGTATCAATGTGTGTATCTCACTGCATCATCTTCTTCCTTGAACTTTGTTTGGGTTCACTGCACTGTCTAGTGTTACAGTTGCATATATGTTGTATCCTTTTGTTGATGATACTCGAGATTTTGTTGTACTTGACATCGTGATAATGTGGTTCCACTGTTTGTGTCATGTTGCACTATAAGTTGCCTTAATTTCCTCCTATTCACTGTATTGAAGTGTAGCTTGTATTTATTTGAATCTTTTCTCTGTCCCCATTTTTGGTTGCACTGTCACTTGAATTACATTCATCCTTGAGGTCAGTTTCTTGGTTTGTTGATTCCACTGGAGTCTGGGCATTTCTATGCTCTAGTCTCCACAGCAGCATTCATGCTTTAGTTGCTGACTGCTGCATTGCCCAATGTATTCAAGCGTAGCCTTCATATATGTGCAGACATTTGTTCTGAAGTGTAGCTTCACTTGAGTCAAATCGAACTTGAGTCACCGGCCTTATGCTAGTGTCTTCTGAGCATTCTTTATTCATGTATTCATTGAGATATCCATGTTGTATTTATGCTTGCTGCCCTATTGATCTCTGCCTGAACTTCACTTGTTTGCTTTGACATTTTGGTTGCAGTTGTACATTTGTAGACTTTGACCCATGTGTACATTGAACTGGTGCACTTCTTATTGTATATCGACTTGAGTTCATTGATGACACTTGTTGTTGTTATTGTTTCACTTGCTGCCACTGTCTTCTTTGTAGTTGTATTCTGCCCTTGTCTTTGCAACTGTTTGCTACTATAGCTTCATCGTGGCGGTTGCTTCGTATTCGCTTATGTCTGCAGTCGCATGCGCTTTGCAGTTTTTCCCCCTGTTGGGATTTGTCCCTGAATTCACTTGAGTTGAACCCGATTTCGGGGTTTGACCTTGTGATCACTTGTGACTTTCATTGAGCTTTTGTGTATCTCCTGCGATAGTGGCGAGGCAGTACACGCGTGCGTGTACTGCAGCCCTATCAGATTTGACAGTTTTAAATTGATTTAGTCGATTTGATAAATTGTTTATTTATCTCTGTGCATAATTTAAATCTGCTGATTGTTGTTAAACACTGTTAAGTGTTATATTGACCGTTGTCCGGTTTCTTTGTTTAAAGAATCGGATAGACGGGAATTATTGTGACTGTCGTCTATTTAAATTATTACTGCCTATATGCACTAATAAACTGAGTTTGAATTAGACTGACCTGGGTATTATTTTCTTTTGAATGTAATACTCGGGTCAGACCCGAGTTATTTCAGGTTGTAGATTTTTTTCTTTGAGTTGCTGTTCAGGATATGAAGACTTTTCACATCTTCTGAAGTTGTCAGTGTCATTTTGTAGTAGTCGTGTCATTGTATAGAACGATATGTATTCATGTATATTAGTCGATAATGTACTTGTATATATAACTTCTAGAGTCGGCAGTTGTAGTTGTATCATATGTATCGTGTCAACTATATTGTAACTGACATCGGTTATATATATATGAGATTTTTGTTAATCTGTGTTCCGCATTTATATTATCTGTGTTATTGTTATATCTAATGTCCTAAACTATTATGAACTATCGTAGTTTGTTTTATACTGATAATTGGATATGTCGATGGGAGTAAATAAATAATAGATGAAAAATAAAAAGTATATACCACTCCTACCGAGATAACCAATATTAGTGTAAGGCCAATTACGGATGGTCGCTCCTATCCAGCCTTATTCTTCGTAATAATAGACAGTATTTCTTTTAGTACTCTTTGTTATTATGAGCATAGAGGTGTGGCGTCACAGTTGGTATCAGAGCTTGGGGTTTATGGACATAATATAAAACATAACTTGGATAGAACATATGTTACAACTATTGGTCGATGTTTTATTTGTGATTTGAGTCAAAACTAAAGTTTTGAAATTTTGATGAAATTTTTAAATATCTTAATTTAAAAATAAAAGTGGAATTGTGTTTTGTTGTTTTGATGAAATTGTGTTCTGATGATTTGATTGATTTGTGTTCTGTTTATCAGAGTGCGCAGCGGAAACAGTGAAACTGTCTTCGCTGAGTACAACTGATAATCTTTTTGATTTAAAAATCAAAATACGAAATTGATATGAATTTCATTTGTTGTTTACATAGCTGTAATTATTTTATTTCTTTGAGAACTTCGAATCCGAATTGAGGATTTGAAGAAATTGCAGATATGTGATTTTTGTTGAAATTTCCGCTGGCTTTCTTTTGTACTAATCATCTATTGATTAGATTTTTGCCGTTTTAAATTATCTTCATTGAAGATACATTTGAATGATTCTTTGTCCATTTTATAGTACGTGCAAAAATTTAAATTGCACGTTATTGCCTTTATTTTACGTTGAACCGATGCTTGGTTATGAAACGTATTTTGTTGCCGTTATTTTTATAACGGGATTTTACACCAATGCTATATTTTGAAGCACGGTGTTTTGTGGCATTTTGATGAATGAAAATTCTCTGATATTACATTTAGATGTAAATTGTTTCGATGTGATTTTGACGTTTTAAAATTACTGTCGCTTTGGCTTCAGTAACCGTCAAATTTTAAAAGTGGATTTTCAAGCGGTTATTCCGCAATATTGATTTGTAACCGTTTTTACGGTATTTTGAGAAGTACAATTTCCTTATCGAAATTGTTACCGATTTGCTGTTTTAATCACGTGATTGGAAAATTGTTTTATAAAATTTTAGCAGTTTGCGCTTTCAAAAGAATGAGGAAGCGACTTAAACGATTCAGCAAAATCGAGGATTATGACCCCTTTCTTTTACTGTTTCGCTTAACTCCGGACTTGTTCAGTTGAGAATGCGAATTGTTATTTTTACAAAATAAATAAAATTGTTTTCAAAAATTTTACAGTTTGCAATTTCAAAAGAATGAGGAAGCGATTTAAACGTTTCAGCAAAATCGAGGACTATGACCCCTTTCTTTTACTGATTCGCTTAATTCCGGACTTGTCCGTTTGAGAATGTAAAGTGTATTTTTACCAAATACACAATTTTGCACTTTCAAGGAAACGATGAAGTGATTTAAACGATTTAGCAAAAGTGCTGAGTATGGAACCACACTTTTACTATTTCGGTTAATTCCGGACTCGTTAATTGAATATCTGTTGTTTTGATGATTCTACACTTTCAAGAAAACGATGAAGAGAATTAAACAATTTAGTAAAACTCGTGGTTATGGGACATGTGCGTTTGCTATTTTGGTTAATTCCGGACTCGTTAATTGAAACATTTTGATACTTTCGTGTGCTTTCGAGCCACTATGAGGACCTTCGGGTCATTTGTTGGACCTTCGGGTCATTTGTTGGGCTTTCGGGCCACTCTGCGGACCTTCGGGTCAAATACCAGTACTAGACCTTCGGGTCACTCTGCGGACCTCCGGGTCAATCTGATGGGCGCCAAAATTATGTTGAGTACTTGGTAGGCTTCGGCCACTCTGAGATGCACGTGCGGCGAATTAAAAACTCGCCATCTGATGGGATCGATCCAAGCTTCTATGTTGATTTTCTAGTCTTCTTAATTGATTTCTAGATATTTGTTGCTTCCAATTATCTGCAGGTAATTGGATATTTGTTGATATGAGTTCTGATTATCGTTTTTGATAATCAGATATTTGTTGTTTCTAATTATCGCTTGTGATAATTAGATATTTGTTGATATGAGTTCTGATTATCGTTTTTGATAATCAGATATTTGTTGTTTCTAATTATCGCTTGTGATAATTAGATATTTGTTGATATGAGTTTTGATTATCGTTTTTGATAATCAGATATTTGTTGTTTCTAATTATCGCTTGTGATAATTAGATATTTGTTGATATGAGTTCTGATTATCGTTTTTGATAATCAGATATTTGTTGTTTCTAATTATCGCTTGTGATAATTAGATATTTGTTGATATGAGTTTTGATTATCGTTTTTGATAATCAGATATTTGTTGTTTCTAATTATCGCTTGTGATAATTAGATATTTGTTGATATGAGTTCTGATTATCGTTTTTGATAATCAGATATTTGTTGTTTCTAATTATCGCTTGTGATAATTAGATATTTGTTGATATGAGTTCTGATTATCGTTTTTGATAATCAGATATTTGTTGTTTCTAATTATCGCTTGTGATAATTAGATATTTGTTGATATGAGTTTTGATTATCGTTTTTGATAATCAGATATTTGTTGTTTCTAATTATCGCTTGTGATAATTAGATATTTGTTGATATGAGTTCTGATTATCGTTTTTGATAATCAGATATTTGTTGTTTCTAATTATCGCTTGTGATAATTAGATATTTGTTGATATGAGTTTTGATTATCGTTTTTGATAATCAGATATTTGTTGTTTCTAATTATCGCTTTTGATAATTAAATATTTGCCGATTTGAGATTTAATTATCGCTTTTGATAATTAAATATTTGTTGATTTGAGATTTAATTATCATCTTTGATAATTAAATATTTGCTGATTTGAGATTTAATTATCGTTTTAGATAATTAAATATTTGCTGATTTGAGATTTAATTATCGCTTCAGATAATTAAATATTTGTTGATTTTAGATTTAATTATCGCTTCAGATAATTAAATAATTGTTGATTTGAGATTTAATTATCGTTTTAGATAATTAAATATTTGCTGCTTTGAGATTTAATTATCGCTTTTGATAATTAAATATTTGCTGATTTGAGATTTAATTATCGCTTTTGATAATTAAATATTTGCTGATTTGAGATTTAATTATCGCTTTAGATAATTAAATATTTGCTGATCTGAGATTTAATTATCGCTTTAGATAATTAAATATTTGCTGATCTGAGATTTAATTATCGCTTGAGATAATTAAATATTTGTTGATTTGAGATTTAATTATCGCTTGAGGTAATTAAATATTTGCCGAATTTGAAATTTGATTATCGTTTGTGATAATCGAATATATGTTGATTTGAGAAATTTGATTATTGCTTTTTGATAATTGAATATTTGTTTTCTGACTATCGTTTGAGATAATCAGATAATTGATTTGTTTTCTGACTATCGTTTGAGATAATCAGATATTTGATTTATCTTCTGATTATCGTTTGAGATAAGTAAATAATTGAGATTTTTGAGATTTGAGCTTCGTCTTTTTCTCTGAAGATTCAGGTGAGTAATTTGATTTACTCACATTCAATTCGTGCTCTGTATGGGATTTCTGCTCTGTTTTTCCCTCTCTTTTAGTTGCTGGAACTCGATTGTTCTTGCTTTTGTTAGTCGTCTGATTTTGATCCCTGATTCCCACGATGTTGATTCTTTTGATTTGAAGCAGTCGAACCTTTTTAATTTCATATCTAGTACTTCCCCTGCTGACATTTGCTTTGCTTATGCACTCGTCATTACCTTGCTCTTTTGGGTTGTTACCTTTTGTCCATTTATTCCTTATAATTGCGAGGACGCAATTCCTTTAAGGAGGGGAGTCTGTAACAACCCGGGATTTCATAACAGTTGATTACCGTCAAATGACAATTTAATTTGTTACGTCATTTGTTGGACAATTGCGATTGGAATTTCATTCAAGTTGAAATTCGGTTATAAAAATCGTCAAGTGTTTTTATCAGTGGTAAATTCTTTTAAAAAATTTGTTTAAGAATTTATGGGCCTTATAATAATGGGCCATACCTTTTCTTTTCTTTGTGCCATGATACCTAAAAAAGGGCAACTCGCCTCCCCTACCCGGATTCATTTTTTCAAAAACCCAAAAAAATAAACAAACGAAAAGAATGGCGGCCACCATCTCCTTCGCTGGTTCGTATGAAAAATTAGGGCTTGAAGCTGTAATGCGATTGTTCGCTTGTCTTCAAGGAATTAGGGCTTGTATTCGAAGATCCCGACTTTATACTGGTCGATCGAATTTGATTTCAAACTTTGATACTTTGTCAATCGATTGGTTCTTTGTTTCGCACTTGGCTGTTCCTCGATTGAGATCGAATTCGTTACCTGACTTCGTCTGGAGGTATTAGGGTTTTGATTGTCGAAGATGTCAGCATCGCTTTCCTCGATCAAAAGAAAATCGCGAGTAGCTTCTATCCATCGTCTCCTCATTGTCCACTTCGGCCGCTTCTAGCTGGTCGAGTTCGTCTCCGCTTCGAACAAGGTGAGTAATATCTCACATCTAATTCGTACTTCATGTAGTGTGGTTTTGGGACTTCGGTCACTTTGAATTGTGGTAGTAATTTGGGCTTCGGCCATTTGGTTCTGTTTCGATGTCTGAGATAATACCTTGAATTGCTTAAAACTGCTAGTGCACTGGGTTTCATGTGTATAACTGAATTTGTTCCTTTGTCTTGTTCGAAACTGCTATGGATTTAAATCGACATTGATTTTGTGGCATTTGCTTTTGGGTTTCGTGACTTTCGCAGACTTGATAATTTGTTTTTTTATTCACGACTTCGACTTGCTTTTGTATTATCATAACCTATACTTGGGCATTGGACTTGAACATCTGATACCATTTGGTATCTTTATTGATTTTGTTCTGTCTCTGGTTTCCCATTTGGTTCTTTGATTTGTAGACCATTGGTAACTCACTTTGCTAGTTTATCAAGTGTCAGACCCTCGAACAATTTGCGTGCAAAATGTGTTTGTGCCAGGCCTTCTTTCTTTGCATGAAATTATGTCAATTGTTTAGCACTTCATGTTGAAGTCTGTTGCACGCGTGACCATCTTCAAGTACTCTGGTCCTTTGGTTAATTGAACTTGCAGTGGCCATCCTCTTTTACGTAAAGCATAGTATCATGTTGGAAACAGTTGTTGCATGTCTGCACATAAAGATGCCAGATCCTTGTAATTGTAAAATGCATGCAAGTTTAATTCCCTGTTACATTATTTCTAGTTCATTGTCCTCATGATTCTTTCATACTTGTGTGTATCTTGTTGACAATGTATGCATGGTCTTCACTGGTCTGAACATGCTACTGGGTGTGTCTGGTTGGCAATGTCTGCATGCCTCTATGTTTGCGCCTTGGTCTTGCATTGCATTGGCCAATGCCATTTGAGTATCAATGTGTGTATCTCACTGCATCATCTTCTTCCTTGAACTTTGTTTGGGTTCACTGCACTGTCTAGTGTTACAGTTGCATATATGTTGTATCCTTTTGTTGATGATACTCGAGATTTTGTTGTACTTGACATCGTGATAATGTGGTTCCACTGTTTGTGTCATGTTGCACTATAAGTTGCCTTAATTTCCTCCTATTCACTGTATTGAAGTGTAGCTTGTATTTATTTGAATCTTTTCTCTGTCCCCATTTTTGGTTGCACTGTCACTTGAATTACATTCATCCTTGAGGTCAGTTTCTTGGTTTGTTGATTCCACTGGAGTCTGGGCATTTCTATGCTCTAGTCTCCACAGCAGCATTCATGCTTTAGTTGCTGACTGCTGCATTGCCCAATGTATTCAAGCGTAGCCTTCATATATGTGCAGACATTTGTTCTGAAGTGTAGCTTCACTTGAGTCAAATCGAACTTGAGTCACCGGCCTTATGCTAGTGTCTTCTGAGCATTCTTTATTCATGTATTCATTGAGATATCCATGTTGTATTTATGCTTGCTGCCCTATTGATCTCTGCCTGAACTTCACTTGTTTGCTTTGACATTTTGGTTGCAGTTGTACATTTGTAGACTTTGACCCATGTGTACATTGAACTGGTGCACTTCTTATTGTATATCGACTTGAGTTCATTGATGACACTTGTTGTTGTTATTGTTTCACTTGCTGCCACTGTCTTCTTTGTAGTTGTATTCTGCCCTTGTCTTTGCAACTGTTTGCTACTATAGCTTCATCGTGGCGGTTGCTTCGTATTCGCTTATGTCTGCAGTCGCATGCGCTTTGCAGTTTTTCCCCCTGTTGGGATTTGTCCCTGAATTCACTTGAGTTGAACCCGATTGCGGGGTTTGACCTTGTGATCACTTGTGACTTTCATTGAGCTTTTGTGTATCTCCTGCGATAGTGGCGAGGCAGTACACGCGTACGTGTACTGCAGCCCTATCAGATTTGACAGTTTTAAATTGATTTAGTCGATTTGATAAATTGTTTATTTATCTCTGTGCATAATTTAAATCTGCTGATTGTTGTTAAACACTGTTAAGTGTTATATTGACCGTTGTCCGGTTTCTTTGTTTAAAGAATCGGATAGACGGGAATTATTGTGACTGTCGTCTATTTAAATTATTACTGCCTATATGCACTAATAAACTGAGTTTGAATTAGACTGACCTGGGTATTATTTTCTTTTGAATGTAATACTCGGGTCAGACCCGAGTTATTTCAGGTTGTAGATTTTCTTCTTTGAGTTGCTGTTCAGGATATGAAGACTTTTCACATTTTCTGAAGTTGTCAGTGTCATTTTGTAGTAGTCGTGTCATTGTATAGAACGATATGTATTCATGTATATTAGTCGATAATGTACTTGTATATATAACTTCTAGAGTCGGCAGTTGTAGTTGTATCATATGTATCGTGTCAACTATATTGTAACTGACATCGGTTATATATATATGAGATTTTTGTTAATCTGTGTTCCGCATTTATATTATCTGTGTTATTGTTATATCTAATGTCCTAAACTATTATGAACTATCGTAGTTTGTTTTATACTGATAATTGGATATGTCGATGGGAGTAAATAAATAATAGATGAAAAATAAAAAGTATATACCACTCCTACCGAGATAACCAATATTAGTGTAAGGCCAATTACGGATGGTCGCTCCTATCCAGCCTTATTCTTCGTAATAATAGACAGTATTTCTTTTAGTACTCTTTGTTATTATGAGCATAGAGGTGGGGCGTCACATACACTCTCCCCCACTCAAAACTTTTCGTTCCCGAAAAGGAATGAGGTACGGGAAAACACAGAAAAAGGTAGAATGAAATAGGGTTAAGACAAGATGACAAGAAGATTGAAATTATACCTGATAACTGTTGTTATAGGTAAGTTTAACAAGGTGGAGATGATCTTCCCAAGATCCTCCAGAATTCAAGGACACAAGCATGAAAAAAATATCATCGAGAATCTGATTCACCCTTTCTGTTTGACCGTCGGTCTGTGGATGGTAAGCAGTGGTCAGGAGAAGTAAGAACCACAGAAGAGATAGAAAAGTTAAATGATGGAGGAAAAAGAGAGAGAAAGAAAGAAAAGAACAAACCTATTAAATACTACACGAAAAATATGATTCATCAAATCAATAAAGAGAGCAGGAGCATTAGTCAAACCAAAAGACATGACTGACCATTCACAGAAAACCATTCTCAGTACGGCAAGCAGTCACGGGAATACTTTCCTCAGTAACACTGAGTTAGTTAAAATCAGGGGTAAGATCAAGCTGAGAGAAAATGGTAGCTCCATGGCTAACTAATTCGAAATTTGATTTCCTACTTAGAAGGTAGGAGAGTGGAGACAACCAGAAAGAAAATAGATTGGAAAACAGAGTAAGATAATAAATTTAAAACCATGACAATTTCAACTTAATTATTTTTAAATCTCATTATCTCATCATCAAATCAACAATTTATAAAGTCATGAATTTGAACAATCATTTATTATATTTCACCTTTATTCATTAAATTTCATTCTTCTTTATTCCACTTAATATATCAAATCCTATATATATTAAGTGTATCTCACTTAATATAACTATTCCAATTTATTTATAATTTCCTTTAAATATCATTATATTGTAAATTATTCAATTAACCTTTTTATTCTATTTACCTCTATTGGTCCTTTATAAATAAAATTTAAGTGTATAACATTTATTATAACCACTTAAGTTTATTTATAAAAATTCTCTTTATATTGTACATTATCCAATTACATTGTTAACTTCTGAATAATTTAGGTAAGTTATATTGGAATGCAATAGAATATTATACAAATAAAACTTTCTAGTTCAATTATTTCAAGCTTAAATATTTATCCAAAAATTTTGGCTTCATTTTATAATTGAAATCATCCTTTAAGATAAAATTTAAGAACTAAATTTCCGATTAACTTCAAACTATTTAGAAATAAATAAATATATACATACATACACAATATATATCAAATCAAATTTAAATTATATATCAATATATTATAAGTCAAGTCATATTTAGAAATTCAAATCAATTTAATTTTCAAAGCAAAACTCTAGCAAAGCTACAAAATAGTCTCTTCACTTTGAAACTCGAAAATGAAAGTCGATGATGCTGCAGTCATCACTGAAATTATTTTCCAGCGACAAAGAAAAGAGCACTGATTTACAAAAATAAAAATCCTTTGAAACAATTTCTACTAGAAATACTTTTAAATAATACATCCTTTTAAAACTTTTAAAACAAAGTTCGAAATCATCGGAAATTAAATTCTCAATTCTTGTTTTAAATCCATTTAAATTTCCAAATTAATTTATAACCATGTTTAATTATTTAGATATGAAACTAAAGCCAATGATTACAAAGTACATACAAAGTTAAATATTATTTCTTAACACCCAATTCCATTAATTGGGTTAATTTTATAAAATCAACCTTATACATATTATAATTATACAAAATTTATCCATCTACTAAATTTAAAAACCATATTGTATCAGTTTTCTCTGTTCAAGTGTTTTGGAGATCCTATCGATAGCGTTGATCAAACGAACCGATCGGAAACCCAAATCAACATCAACAACTCAAACAACACAATATATAAAACATCTTTAAAATATAAAATTTTCAAATACAAGATTAATTTTCAAAATAAGGATAGGGATTCAGATTTGATGGACTCAAATCAAAGAGAACTCTGATTTGAATATAAGTTGGAGACAAAAGATAAGATGATTAAACAACATAATAGGGAGATGGATAAGCTTATATAAATCGTGGGTAACCTTAACCAGGTCAACCGTGACTTAACGAAAAAGATCATTGTGGATTTTCTGGGGTAAACTACATTCGATCTCAAGAGATAGAATTCAGGCATAGAAAGAGATAGTAGCATTGTAAACCAAGGATACAGAAGTCTTCGGTGAATCAATGCTTTTTGTAAAGAAGTTTCACCCCTTTACAAGTCATTAGAATGTTGGCGGGACCGCCAATTCATTAGAAAGATTATTCAGAGTGGAGTTATGGGACACTCCAGAATCAAGAAGGCACGAACAGGGGAGGACAAGAATGGACTTTGGAACCGAAGGGAACGTTCCAAAATTCCAAGGAAACCGAATCGAAGAAGAAGGAATTCAAGTTTGAACGAAGGTGATTCTGTAATTAAATCTACTCTATATGCTGAGTTTGCCTAAAACCAGAGCTCTGATACCAACTGTAACGACCCGATATTTTCAACCATTCGCATCCGCAATAAAACCACACATGTCTGACTTGAATAATTCAAAATACCAAATTGTTAATTTATATTTGGCAAATCTCAGAATATACAGTAAATAAATAATCACAGATCACAGACACAGAGTAAGAAGTGCAGCGGAAGTAAAAGAAATAGTAGTTCATGAAGCTACTATGTAAACATATCAGAGTTAAATAAGATACAATAGAAGAAATAAAGTACAACAGAAGTCTCAATATGATAACCAAGTACAAGCTGAATAGAACAACAGAACTGAGATAGATAAAACTAGATTAGCAGATAATCTCCAGCGATTCCAATCTCCAGAAAGTGGTATCCAAATCTGTGAATACTCAGGCTGACCCGAGCGTAAATAAAAATACAAACACTCGAGTCAGGACATACATACTTATACAATGTAAACCAACTCAAGTGAACTGTAGTAAAGGTACAAGTAACTTAGAAGATGCTTGGGACCGCCCATCCTTTAAGGATTCGTTAAACTATTTACTATATAGTAATATTGCGCTATTATAATAGTGTCTATCAGTAAAATAAACATACTTTAAAATAGCATCACGGGGTTACCCATATAGCCCCAGACACGTAATAGTACCAGTAGTTCATCCAATATCTGCATATCTCCTGATCGGGAGACTACGAGAAGATACGCATGGGCTACGGGAGAAAACCAAACTCGTAGTAAAGGCTCGATATGGTAGGTGACACGGCACACAAGGCAATGCCAAGGTAGATATACAAATTACGACACTCGGGCTGGTGGTAACGCAGCAGCCACATACGCCCACCTCGGAACACATTCCCAAATCGGAGGGTGGCCACCAAACAATCATAAGTAATAGAATGGTATCGAAGAAATGCGTCTGCTACGAGGTGCGACCTCAACTGGCCCGAGCCCGCTCCTGTTTTAGCCACTTTATGCCAACTCACGGGAATTGGGTCCACGTAACATACCACAAGAACGTCGCCACCATCCTACTTCATTCTGGAATCCCCACCGCGTACGCAGTTGTCAAAGTGGTTTTCGGTATCGACAGAGAGTATGTCCATATCTGATCCCGGTCTCTTTGCCAACCAATCGTTATTATAACCCGTGGTTATAACTTTAAAAATAATACTTTATACTTCAAAATAAAATATCATTTCAAAACCCAAATCTTTATCAAAAATAAAGATTAAATCAATTTCAAACCATTTCAATATATTTAAAATATTATATCATTTCAAATCATTTTAATATATCAAAACATCATATCATTTCAAAACTTCATTTCAAATCATTTTAATATATCAAAATATCATATCTTTCCAAAACTTCATTATCAAATCATCATTTGAGTTCAAATCCAAATATTCAACTTTAAATATCTTTTAAATTCAAAGATATCATTCATTTATTATCATTTCAAGTCACCTCTTAAATAGTTTATATTTCAATTAAAAAAATTCATCTAAACCATTTAAAAATGTAATTATTCTACTTTCAAATCAAATATTCAATTTCCAAAGTTTTAAACTATTCTGAGTTCATTTACTAAGTTAAAAACCATAAACATTGTAAATTTCAGCCTTTCACAGCATTCAGAAAAAGCTGTTATAAGTTATTCTTGAAACATTTTAATTCAGCAAAGAGCATTTTAAAACTGCTGTTAAATCTCAGTTTTTGAAATTTAGTTTAAAACAGCAAAGACATCATTTTCAGAAATGCTGTAATAGCTCGGGTTTCAAATTAAAGGGTTTCATTAAATTCAGCAAAGACAACAGACCACTACAGCAATTACAGAACTGCTGTAATAGGCCTTTATCAAGTTTTAGCCTTTTAATTTACTTCAGCAACTACAACATTACAGAACTGCTGTAATAGGCTCTTATTTAAGTTTTAGTTCATTTACAGAAATCATAACATTTCTGAATGCTATAAAAAGTAATTTCCAGATTTTAGTGTATTTCCAGCAAATAATAACCTTCAATATTAAACCTTTTAAACATTATAAAAATCATATTTTGACATTCAAAAATGTTCATTGAAATTACACTTTTAATTTATGATTTTTATAAGAAACATTTACAGTAAAATCCAAATTTCCAATAATTTTACTTAACCAATCCAAATGTACAATTTTCTTTTCTTCACATTTTTAACAAATAAACTTAACACTTATTTTTATTTCCATTTCACAAATTAAACTAAATTTTCAATTTTATTTCATTAACTTAAACCTTTAATAAAAACCAAATTTCACATTTCCAAGTCAAGTTAAAATTTAAAATTTCATATTTAAGCATTCATTCATTTAACCATTTTAGTTCATAGAAAAATCAATAATACTTTATCAAGTCATTTAAATTCAAATTTAAATCAAATTATCATATTTCCCATTTTCTAAATAAAATTAAATTTCCATTTTATTCATAAGTTAAATTCATTTTTAAACCAAAATCTAAATTTCCAAACTTAAGTTATATTTCAAAATTTTCAATTTAACCATTTATTCAACATTTTAACATATAGAAAAATCATAATTTCTTTATTTAAACAATTTAAAATCCAATTTAAATCAAATTAGCATAAATTTACACTTTTAAACATATTTAAAATATTCAAAATACTTTATAAAATAACCACGGGCCTGTATATAGTTTCCTAACCTAGGTCAAGTGATACAGATATATATCATTTCAATCCGCAGTTTACAAAGAAAAATCCAGGTTCTATCATTTCAAATCCGCAATCCCAAGTCAAAATAAATTAAATAAAAACCGTTCAGGCCTATCATTTCAGCCCATAACGATTTTTCCCTATTCTAAAGTCCATTCGGGTATATATCATTTCAACCCATAGTGATTTCTAAACTAACAGGGAACTTGCAGTGATGAACAGATATAAATGAACAGTTTAACAACATATATCAGTAACAGATAATGTGACAGGTAATAAACAGGTTTAATATCATATAAATAAATCATCACAGGTAGTTATAACATCATATATGATTCTACACATTCAATTGTTGTCGCTTCACATTTGCATAAGTATAAATGTCATGTGAGATTTACTCACCTCTTTATGCTGAAGATACCAATTCAAACGCACAAATGAACAATCCAAAAAGCACGATGACAAGGCTATGAATTTGAGTGGAGAGCGAGATCCAAGCTAATGATCTTGTGTTACAACCCAAAACAAAACCAAATAAAATTAAAATTCAATACAACATTGAATAGAGATAACTTTGAAATAAGAAGCAAATTGTACACACAAACTTTTGCCTTGTTTTCTACATAAGCTTGCACGGCCTAGGGCTTGGTTTTGCTCAGGTTTGGACCTAAAAGGCATGGCTACAAGGCAATGAAGTGGTGGAGGAGTTACTACGCATGAATATGAAGAGGCTTATGCAATATGATGGTTTTGGTTCATACTTTGTGTTCGGCCATGGGTGTTTGGGCTCGGCCCTGTCATGTTCAGGTCTGGCCAGAGTTTGAGATGATGTGTAGTGGTGGTAGCAAGGTGGTGGTGGCGGCTAGAGGTGGTGGCCAAGGTGATGGATGAAGGTATGTTGCAACTAGTGGTGGCTATGCATGTTTTCAAGGGGATGTTGCCATGTTTTGTGGAGTTTTGCCTCATGGAGTGGTACGGTCTGGTCACATCAGAGGGGTAGGTGGTTGCTGGTGAAGAGGAGGAGGTGGTGAAGGTGATGGCCATGGCTAGCTAGGGGTGGCCGAGCAAGATAGCAAGAGAACAAGGCCAAAACAAATAGAAAAAGTGGAAAAAGAAGGAGAAAAGGTAGAAAAATGAAGAGAAGACATTACCCATTCTTTTGGCCGTGAAAATGAAGTGAGGAGCAAGGTTTATTAACGTGAATTACAATTAAAAACTCACGGCTAAAGATCAGGTAGTGTATGGCCAAGCAAAGTAAATGAAAAGACAAAGAAGATGAAAAGACTAGGAGCCGAAAAGTCACACGTTACAGAGCTTTAGTCTCTTCATATTTCCTTTTCTATTAAATCAAATAAAAAAATAAAATTTCTGTAAATGAATTTAAAAACTGAAAAAAAGTAAAATAAAATAAGAAAAATAAATAAATTTAAAGAAAATAGAAAAAGAATTAAAGAAATTGCTTAAATATTGAAAACAGGGTTCAAAAATTACTATTAAATCATCACAAGCTTTAGAAAAATATCTACTTCATTTTAAAAATATTTTAAAACAAAAATGTGAAGTATAATAATTCATTTATATTTTCAAAATGGAATAAATAATTAAATTTAGAGAAATTAGAAAAAGAACTAAAGAAATTGTTTAAAAATTCAAAACAGGACTTAAAAATTACAAATAGAATATCACCAGTTTTTGAAAAATTATAACTTTACTTCTAAACCAATAAAAGTCAAGTAAAATAAAATAAATTCTGAACAAAATGAAGTGTAAATGAAAATAAAATAAAGTCTTAAGAAAATAGAAAATAAACAAAGAATTTCTTTAATTAAATGAAACTGGAAATTAGAAATTATAAACAGAATACAACTAACAATGGAAAATGTCCATTACACTTTGAAAAATGTTTTAAAACCAAAATATATACATAACATGTTATTTTACCCATATAAACATAAATTAGAACATTACATGACCAAATAAAATATTATTTATATAATTTAAAATAAACAATTTTGTTAAATACAGCAAATTACACTCAATAGTTAAAAGGGCATAACTTTCACAATATAATTCTGATTTCAACGAAACGAAAAGCAGTATTCTTGAAATTTTATTTACTTTCATAAAATAAAGATAGATTTCAAAAATTCAAATTTTAAAATTTTAAATTGAAAGTCAAAGTTTGACCATATTGACCAAAATTCACATTTCTGGAAAAATATTCTACTTATTCATGTTTGGAATTATAGTTCATATACAAATCAAAATTTATATTTAAAATAACAAAAATTTCCATTTTAATAATTAAAATAATGTTTTTAAATCAGAAAATTCAATTTAAAATAATTACAAAATACAGGATTGTTACATGAAGTGGCACTTCACCTAGGCAACGGATCAGATCGGATCCCCAATTTCTGACCTAATCAAGGTGCGATTACTAGGAAGTGACAAGGAAGGCCACATAAGGCTACATTCCAAATTTCAAATCAATTGAATTTCGTATGCTCGAGTTATGGTCAAAAGAAGATGGATCGGTATCGATCGGATCAGTGGTAATTTGGTTGGAGTCGGACCGAGGAAAATTTGCTATTTGCTTGGAATCGGCACATGATTTGCTTGGAATCGCAAAAAGTTGAAGTGCTGGATCATGCTTGGTGTCGTATACTGTTTGCTTGGAGTTTTTGCTTAGAGATAAATGAACGGCACCAATCGTTTTTCGTGCTTGGAGCTAGGATCACGTTTGTTTGGAGAAAATTTCGATTTTACCCGAGTCTTACTCTGGGCCAGAATCTTCAGCATTTGCTTCAAGTCAGGAAGGTGATTACTTGGGTCTCGCTTCAAGTCAACCCTAAAGTGGGTTTTTCGACGATCGTTTTGGCGATTTTCGACGATGATCGATCTATAATTCAAAATCTACAAAGAGCAATCAATATGAAATTTGGACAACTACACTACACCATGAGGGACCGACATCATCAATCGATGTTCCCTATGATGAAGTTGGATCGATCGATCATGATCCATATGGATCGATCCATAAAACAATTCAAATCAAGGATGATCGATCAATATCTCACAAATTCAAAGTAGGAATGACACAAAACTTTGGGAATAGTAAAATATTATGTAATGGAACCTACGATATCGATCGCACATCATTTGGAGAAACTTGAACGATCGGCCTACATCGTTCTTGAACGAACGTATCATTTCACCCAGAACGATCCCAACTCCATGGAAAAATGCAATATCTCACAAATGATAAGTCGAAGTGGCACGAAATTTGGAGAGCAAATAGCTAACATCATGGTGGACCCACCAAAACGATCGCACCCCAAAAGGAGCAAATATGGAATGATCTTCTATATCTCCATTTTTCAACTCAACTCCATAGAAAATGCGATATCTTACAAATGGTAAGTCAAAATAGCACAAAATTTGGAGAGCAAGCAGCTAACATCATAGAGAAGCCATAAAAATGATCGCATCCCTATTGGAGCTAATATGAACGATCGACACCGATCATTCCAATGGTGTGTGATTGATCTGAAAATTGGAAGATCGGGTCGTACAGCTCTGGAGGTTCTTCTAGCAAAATTTCAGCCTGATACATGCACGTCTTCACCTATAAATATAGCAGACTTGGCTCATTACAAAGGATTTTCTTATTTTTTCAATTGGATCTTCTTTTGGCTATCCATCATCACTTCTTATCTCTTCCTCCATTAATTTTCTAAGGTAAAAACAACTGTACTTGTAATCTTGAAGTATAAATAAAAGATTATTGGAATGGACATAGGCCGGAGTTTGCCGAACTACTATTAAAATTGCGTGTTCATTTACATTTCTGTAATCTATTCTGTGATCTATGAATCTATACTTCTCTGTTTGGATCTAAATATTGGATATTAGTGCTTTCACTTATAGCAGGGTGTTTGTGCCTATTTTTGGTGCAAATAGATATAATAATGTAGCCAAAATAAGAATACTATGGTAGGTGAAACATCTAGCTCGTCTCCTCGAGCTCTAGTGAACATCAATTAAAACCTACTTTTCTCGAACTACTCGAAAGAGTGCATGAGGAATTTAGGAAAAACAAAAACCATGTGTCAGATATAAGTTTGGTCTGAGAAACTCAAGAAATATGTGATCATCGTATAATAGTACTTTTGAGACTGCACGGAATGTCGTAACGGTTATCCCCTCAAAGGAACCACTCATCCAATAAGTACATAAGGTGATATAATATATAGTGTCTAAGGTGAAGAATATAAATCAGAAAATAGTTTTGATGCTTAAATTTATCACACCATAACATATTGAGGGTATAATTAAAACCCCTAAAGTACATTCGCATAATGGATTTTCCATGGAGATCTCTCCGATGAAGCCGGATCCGAACTCCATCCACAAGGATCATTGGTTACCTTATAAGCATCGTATATCTCTAGATAAAATATATACCATATGGAAAATACAACTAGCTCATGCACAAACTTATAGAACCATGTGGAACCAAGTATCATCAACTCCAGCGTGCAACATCGATAAACATACTTTAGATTTAGATTTGGCATACCCCGTCTCAAGTAGGAAAAATCCTAGATTGTGCATCCTACTTTATCTTTAGCTATTTCCAATATCGAGGTCACATTCGACATCTCTCACATGAGTCTTCACCACTCGAATAGAACACGAATCCCCAAATGGATTCCAACATCTCGAACAGACCATGAACCAATACATGGATTCGATCGAATCTCCACATAGATTCGAGCATAAGTCCTTTGACAAATTCTAACACTGACCTCTCCCTTGGAATTTACCTTAGGATAGGCAGTTCAACTCTATAGCATTTCACTTCACAACCGCTTTCAAAACATAGAACCCGTGTATCAGTTTTCAAGTGGTATTCGATAAGTAAAAGACTTACCGATCCAGGTCTCTTCAAAACCAATTCGATGAATTTTGGTCAAGTTCGATAGTCGTCTAATCGACTATTAAGTAAAAAATAAATGGGCACATATGGAAACCAAGTCTCGTATACTTATCACGTTTTCGATCTTTTCGTCTCAACTATCCCTCTATCAAGAGTGAAGCCGGTAGATTATAGCACTATTGCTTATATCCCTACTCGAACATCAGTCTTAGCTCTTACAAATAGATAAGCCTACTTCATTGATTTTTAGTGCTAAGTATACGACCAAATACTTTTCATAAATGAATAAACACACAAAGCAAGATCAATCTACATAAAGCACGATTAAGTCACATAAGCAACTTCTAAACCCATTTTATTTCATTAATATTTTTTTTATTAATTAAAACTTTTTTTTATCAACTTGTATATATATATATATTTAAAATACCTTTATAAAAGATATATACATGTATTCACTTTTTCACTGTTTATTTGTACTTTTTAAATACTTCAAAAAGTATTCATATACTTATCTCAAATGGTATAAGCATATTCACAAATCATTAATAAGATTTCTTACTTTAAACCTTTACCTTTTCAATCTTTTTCCAAAAGATTCCATACTTATAATTTCCTTCAAAATATCTATTTTAAGGATCTAAGTGCTTTCACAAATCCATTCAAAAAGGTTTAAGACTAATGCACTTAAACATTATTAGTACAAATCCAAAACCATTTCATTTATACTTATTTTTAAAACATTCTTTTTAAAGATCTATTTTCATTCATAAGTATAATCAAAAGGGTTAAAGACGAATGTTATTGACATACTGTCACAATAAACCCAAAACCATTTCGATACTTGTTATTATATTTAAAAATATTCTTTTAAAGATCTAAGTATGTCTACATTTAAACAAGGTAATTTACTTGTTAATAACTTTGCAAAATCATTTGTTATAACATAAGTGGTATAATCCAAAACTTCATTTATTCCTTTTCTAAAATACTTAGCTTACTTTTCCAAAGTTATATACACATACATACACACACACAAACATATATATATATATATATATAAATACTTTAAAAATACTTATAAGTAGGTTTGAAATATCTATGTAAAACATTACTTCAAAATAGCTAATTAATAATTTGATGAAAATAATTAAAACCATGTTCTATATATAAAACCTCCTTACTTCCAAAATTCATAAATAATGACTAAATATATTTAAACTTCGGTCCAACTTTAAAAATACTGAAAAATTGTTAGAAAACATCTCTAAAAATATTAGATAAAAGTACCAAATTTAAATATCGTTTTTAAACACTTAAATGCTCAAACAACTTACTACAACATTTATATATGTTGTTAAAAGTCATGGTTAAAGAGCAACATAGAAAACACGATCTTTGCAACCAGTTTTGACCATTTAAACAAATGATTTAAGACTTGAAATTTTTATGGTAAGCACTAACCTTAGGGGAATTAAAACCCATGGAAAGAAACCTCTAAGGATATCTTTCAAATTAATTGGAAAAATTCCTTAAAACAAGGTATTTACTAAAATGTTCGTTTAGCGACATTTTTACTCCAACTTTGGCCAATTGGTTTGACCAGTTCCAAAACCTTTTAAACTCCAGTTTTCCTCGGTAATAAGCACACATATAATACTTATTAAAAATTTAAAGAAACCCCTAAGGATGTCTTTTAATTTAATTACAAAAATTCCCAAAAATAGGACATTTCAAAGTACTCATTTAGCGATCTTCTTCTCACTACAACCTTTTGCAACTTTGTTTCACTAGTTAATGAATGATTTAAACTTCCATAATTTTTCCTGTAATAATTACATTTATAATACTTATCAAAAATGCAAGGAAGCCCATAGGTTGTCTTTTAAAGTTGACCTTGAAAATCACCGAACACAAGGCATTTTCAAAATGCATCCATATTGACTTTTTCGCTTCTAACTTTCACAATTTGGTTTCACAATTATTATAACTTTACAAACCAATTATTTACTATCCCATACACCAAAATATGTGCATAGAACAACCAAATCATATTAACCCTAGTTAAGTTCATAAGTCTTCAGTTTACACAAGTTAATTTGAAGGGATATCGAAGTGCACTTATAGTGATTATTCTCACTTCAAACACTTTCAAACATACTTCAATTTAACACACAAGCCAACCAAATATATAAACACAAAGCCTAGGCCATGCCACATGTTATAGAAGTTACAGAAGTGATGTTATACAATATAAAGTTGCTTTCAAAAGCAAGAGGAGTTCAAAGTTATAACTTTACTTAACGTCATTTTAACTTTATATTTGCACACACATACACACACACACACAATATATACATAAAAGATAGTGAGAAAACTCACCCAGATCCAAGTCTACAATAAGCTCAGACACATAAGAATCAAAGAACCACTCCTACCATCATCAAAATTCTAGAGATCCAACCTTTAGCTCCAAAATCACAAAGCCAAGCTCCCCTTCTTCTCCTTTGCTCACGGCCTCACCAGGAACCCCCTCTTCTTCACTTTTCTTTCACTGTAACTTTATATCCATGCTTAATATGGTGTTTTAATGTGTTGGTGAAAGATTGGTGGAGTATGGAAGAGATTTGAGTTAATTAGAGAAAGATTAGTGAAGGTAGAAGTGGATTAGTGCTAATCACTTCTACCATTTTTGTTCTTTTTATTATTTTAGGGCTTTGAAATTTTATAAAGTATTTAACACCCCTAGAACTCTCCTTTACACAACCAAGACCCTCTCCATATGCCTTGCATGCTCCTATCACTTTACATGAATTATCTCTTAGCAAAATTACCCTTTTACTCTTACACACAAAATATCTCTTATGACATTACCAATGATACCATCTTTTTTATTTTCCTTAAATGGTAAAATATTTTTATTTCTTATTACTGATTTCCTAAGATAATAAGTATATATAAAAAAGTTTGAACAACTTCTGACGAGTAAAAAGTTGTTTATCGATAAAACGATTTTCGGTCACATTATCAATATTTCTTCAAAGTATTTATTTTTGTAAATATTTTTCCAAAAAAAGTTTACCATAACTAGTTATGATTTAAAAAGGGGCTAACAAGCTTATTAAACCACTTTAATAACATTTAATCCAAGATTCAAATATTTAAATAATTCAGATATTTAAATACGAAGTGTCCGAAATTCCGAGTCGTTACAACTCGCTTACCTTCATTCTGACCTTGAGTTTTCTTAATAAGTCATTGCCCCACAAACGACGGATAACACCTTATTGGTTGTATCATATACAAATCCTAACCTATGGTTTCTTGTCTTAATCTTAGTTCGACATTGAATTTGCTCGATAAATCAAAAGATATTATTTACTCGCACCTACCATTTCGCAACGCCCTAAGTATAATAGATGTACCTTGAGTTTGCTTAGAAAATACATATAGTTACCTTACCTCGTCTAATAAATATATTAATAATACAACACATAACATCTCTGGCTTAAGTTTTCTAACTGACCAAAGAGTACACAAGTAATTTATTAATATATAAATGGTAGAGGACAACAATTATGTTAAAGATTCGTAATCTTTAATATATTTAATTATGTTATATTGACTTATGGAATAATGCATTTCTTATGAAATACCCACATGATTCAAGTGTCACACATTAGAAATTATGGTATACGTACTATACGTATGTATTTATTCCTTAAGTTTATTAGGGTTTTTTTTCTGTTCCACTTGATTTTAAGCATTCATTGTAAGTTTAAATATTATATAACTTTTATAATTAACTTATATAATAGTCTTATGTTCATTACATTAATTAAATCTTATTTGACTGATTTAATTAATTAACATTTTAATTAATTTTATGTTATTCAATTAAACATTTTAATTAAATAAGCATACCATAACATTTTGGTTACACACACACATATATGTATGTATGTATGTATTTTATTATTTGTTAATTAACTTATTTAGACGATTTAATTAAATATCAATTTCAAAATTTCTTGTGTATATACATATATACTTACATCATTTAAACAATTCAAGATAATGTAATATATATATTACATGTATATACTTTAACTAATTACTATTTAATTAATCTTATTAATAAATATTAAAAACTTTGAAATATGTTTTTTATATTTTCAAAGCACTTTCGAAAACTATATTATAACACTTATAATGTACATCATTTTCAAAGCAACTTTGAAAATCATATTATAACATTTATCATGTAATTCTTATCTTAAACTAATTTTAAATTTTAAAATCTTATTTTAATTTCAAATAATTTTTGAATTCAATTTATAACATTTATAATGTATTCCTTATTTTAAATTTAACTATTAAATTAAAATTTTCATTTTAATCTTCTAAACAGTTTTGAAAATTAGGCCAAGTCCCAATTCAAATTTGGCATTTTCTATCACGGAGAATCTTTGGGCTCACTTCACTTTTCAAACCAAGCTGCCAGTCAAGGTGTAACGACCCAAAATTTTCGATTCCGAAAATTCCAGATAGTTAGGAAAAGAAGAAAGAGATAGAAGAAGAAGAAGAAACAGAAACACTACACGGATTCTCACATTCGCAGCGGATCAAAATATAATATCAAATAATAACAGTTTACAAAAGAATACTGTATCAGTTGATTACATTTTTATACACCAGAGTTACACACATACTCAAACACTGGACATATACAAATCAACATGTCTCAGATAAACAGAAATATATCACAGCGGAAACACTCCATACGTTCCTGCCATCCAGCTTGCCTCTTGAGCTCCAGAACGTCCTTACTTGAAAATCAGTAATACTCGGTCTGACCCGAGCATTACATCAAAGTAACACCCGGGTCAGGCTGGAAACCAGCATGAGTAAACCATCTAACGTAAATTTCAAAAGCATACAACTTATATATAACCCGGGTAACTTGTATCAATTACAGGTTCACAAATTGTTATAGACATCACATATTTCACTCACCAATTTCTAAGTACCAAAACTTAGAATTAAACGGTCCAATACATTTAAATCATTCCATTCCAACTTATTGATTTCACATATCAATTTATAAAGAATCGAAGTGGTTTCGGGTATTAACTAATACCCGACTCCGGTCTCTTCGAATCCAATGTCATCTTAACCCAAGTTATTCACGTGATTAAATTTTTGAATACTGGATGTCACTTTTACACAGCAATTCATCATAGATAACCACATTACCTCTGTTCAACCCAACATATCATATTACAAAAGCATTTCATTTCACAAAGCTTTATAATCACATATCATGGATAACAAATAATCCAAGGCATTCAAATATCATCCAATCATCAATAAGCAAGATAAATTAGTCATACCATTTTTGATTAATTTAATTAACTACCCATGAATTAAATTAATTACTTTATTACTTATAAATCTTGCTTATTTAACATTAATTAATTATATCCAATTAATTAATTATCTCTTAATTATTCATCTTAATTAATCATCCATTAATTATCCATCTTAATTAATCATCCTTGATCAATTATTCTTTAATTACATTAAGTAATTACCCTTTAATTAATTACATAAATTAATTATTCTTTAACCATTCACATTAATTAATCCTTAAATAATCTTATCAATTACATTAATTAATGATCCTTTAATTAATTACACTAATTAATTATTCATTTAATTATATTAATTAATTAATTATCCTTAAATTACTTCCCTTACATAATCATCCTTTAATTACTTAAGGTAATTAATTAACCTTTAATTCTTGTTAAAACACCTTTACTTGAAAACCCCTTTTTAGCTATGGAGACTTTGTTAAACAATTTGATTTCATTTCTATTACCTTTAAAACTCAAAATTTCTTTAGTTTAAACATTATTATCCATACTAACGATCCCGAGACCAATCAACCCTTTCTCGAGCGAAACCCCGTGCCGTTCTCTCCACCATTTCCATATGAAAACTCGAAGTCGACGACGCGTAAACCACCATATCTCTCGAAGCATCACACAGCGATCAATAGGTACAAACGGACACCCGTGCACGTGTACACTGTGTTCCAGCTTCTCCGATCATCGCTCAGGCCACCATCAAGTCGGCGACACCTCCCCAAAATCAACTCGACAACCAGAACAATCAATCGTGCCGGAAAATCAAAATCGAGTACCACGCAACCCACTGGAACGACATCGATCCCCAAAACCGCCTCGCGACGCATCCACCCATCACCAGAAACTCCGTCGCCCTGTCCAAAGACTCACCGTCGTCTTATGCTTCTATTCCACACAACCTCACTAAGACCGATGCACCCTAGACGTTGCGACGAACTCAAGAACAACGACGACCCACCCAGATCCTTAAACCCTAATTCGGCCATTCCCCATCGCCATGGTGGCCAAATAAACCTCTAACCAATTTTGCCGACATCTCCGGTCGCCAAGCTAACTTTGGCAAAAACCTCGACCAGCAAAGATTCGACGATCGCCAAGAAAAGCTAGAAACCCATTCTCTAATCAACTCACAATTCCTCTCGATTTATAAACTTAAAAATCGTGATTCTTTTTCTAAAAATCTTAGTTTTTGATGATGAATCAGATTATATTCACAAATCATTTAATTGTTGAAATCAAATTTTTGACAAACCCTGAGTTTTTACTGTAAAATTTCAAATTCCAGAAATATACAAACTTGTTTGACTTAAAATAAATTTTAAACTTTAGCTTATGTTTAAACAAACATAATTTATTTGAATCCCTAAACCTATCAGCGATTGGATGTGGAGAATTGAAATTTTTATCTAAACTTTAACTGTGAAATTTAAACAAAGATGATCACATACCTACACACCCATATATTCATTCATATATACATATATTCAGATTAATAAACATGCATACATATATTTTAACATGCATCACAAATTACTGCAAACATTTCCACATACATCAAAATTTAAAACCATTTTTAGTTTTAAGTTTACTCACCGTGAATTAACAGAGAAGCCTGGAATCATAGTTTTTGAAACTGGAAATTGTTTGAACTTGAGAACTGAAGATGCTTTGATTTTAGATCCGATCTGCTTTGTTTGAGTTTCTTTGATTTTCGTTTTAAGTTTTTAATGGCAGATTGATTTGCTCTGGAACTAGATGTTGATCTAGAAACTGGAAACTCAAAGCTTTGAATTTTGAATTTGAAGTTGCTTGATTTGATTTTAAGTTGAAAAATGCAAAAATGTTTATCTTTGTTACTTAACAAATTTCGAATCCAGGAAGAATGAAGAAGGCAAAGTAGAGGTATATAGGCTGCTCTTTGGTGTACACAGCAAGCTACTTTTTATTTATTTATTTATATATATGTATTTATCTTCTGCATTCCTTTGATCCGAAGTTTTGCGACCTGTTTTTATGTTTTGTATGCTAGGTCTAAAAGCTTGTCTCCTCTTTTGTTTACAAGCATTAAATGTGAATTGATATCTCATATTTTTTTTACAACCTGTAAACATACTTTCTACACGCATTCCTTCATATAGGCACATATATCTACTTATTTACTAGTATAATTTTTAATTATCATCAAGCTTATGTATACATAGATATTTATTCTATCCTCCATCATGAAGCTTTTACCCTGCACTTACATATATAAAGATCTTATATGCATAACCTATGTATTTGCTCACATGTTTTACCTTCTACTATATACATCATCCAACACAAAAACTTGTATCTATATTTTTATGGATATTTTATCTCAATTTAAATGGTGGATTTTATTTATACAAAAAGTTTATTATCTTTTCTAAAGGATTTATCATACCCAGAGATGTTTTTAAAAATGAAATCTCTAATATAGTTTTTAATTCAATTTATATATATATTCATATATTTTAATTATCATAATTTTATTTGTTCGACTTATCCAAATTAATATTCCAATGGTTTAAATCAGTTAACTACCCCATTTAACCGAGGTTAAAAATCCGGGTCGTCACATTCCCCCCCCCCCCTTAGAAGTTTTTGTCCTCGAAAAGGAACGAAGCAATAATATTAATTTACTGTGTATTTTAGTTAAATTATTCCTTAAACATTTTTAACTCTTTTACCCCTTTTATATTAAAATTTTAAAACACTTCAACATCTACATAATATTACGAAAATAGTTTTATACAAAAATACTTTTTATAACTCGATGTCTCAACAAGTCCATCCTTGTTCTCATAGAAATTCGGCCATACGTTGATCAGGCGTAGGACTGAAAATCTATAAGTACTTAACAGACCCATTTCAACACCTAGTGAAAATACTTGAAAAATAATTTTATTGAAAATATCGAAAACATTTTTGAAAATAGAGGAAATATCTTTGGTGAGAATGCTCTGGAAATCATCACCCCCATCCATGGTCCCAGTTAACCCGATGTTTACGTTGCCATTCCGGCAAAATACATAGATAACTATAGGCCTCCGCGCCCCTCGATTACACCATGGAACCCGCTACAGATCGTAGTTATACCCGGGCTTTACGTTTCTATCACAGCAAAAACCCATATAACCGTAGGCATCAGCGCCTTCGAATTCCACTGCCAAAAGTATTAAAATCTTCCACTCGACCATAGATCGCAGTCTACCGATGTTACGTTGCCATCCCGGCAAAATCAAGTGTAGACTGTTGGCACTCATCCTCCACACGATTTTTGCTATGGTCCACACAGTAGATCGCAGCGACATCGAGTTACACTGTCGACACAGCATAACCCAAATGCCCCTATAGGAATTAGCGCCCTCGACTTTTGCTACCCAATAATCCTCAGGAACTAGTTTGTCCGGACTCCTCACAGGATCAACTTTAGAACCCCCCCTTAGGGCTCAAGGCAGTACCACCCTGTGGCACTCCTGAGAAGTTCATTCAAGGGAGCGCCTTTTTCCCCAGAGCCACTTTCAAAACACTTCATACTATAAACATATAGTATTTTCCAAATCATACACCTAGTATGAATTTCATATAAATCTGCTTTCTCAAAATCGATTATCCCAAAATCGATAATTCACAAACTAGGCTTTCCAAATTTCCAAAATTGATTTTTCTCAAAAATCAAAAGCCTTTCCAAATCCAAAGGTTCCCAAATACCTTTTCCCAAAATCATATCCACAAAATCCTTTATATATATACATATATATATAATAACTTTGGAAAATTTTTGAATCACTTCATACTTGTATAAATTCACTTTTATACTTCAAATACTTTCATAACCCTTTTCTTCTATCAATAGATTCAACAAGGGGAGTTTACCATATATAACAAAGATATATAACTTTGTTTATTCCAAATCAAATATTCAAATTTTGATTACTCTTTTATAAAGTTATTAACCACATTACCTTTCTTCATAAAGTGAATCTTTAATCATAGAAATTTCCAATTTCCATTTTACCCCATCATATATTTCACAAAATATACTTTTCATTTCAAAGACCATTTTACAGTTCTTATCCATAAATTTTCAGTATCAATTTCATTCGAACCCGTATGATGTACACATATCATCCGTACGCTATACCAATCTGATCGCTCACTCGATCACATAATTTCTCTTCCGAACTAGTATCGTCCACCCGACTTCCTAGTGCGGACTCAGATCTGGTTTCCTGATCAGAAACCGTCATTCTCCTTGCATAGTCACAACTATGATAGAGAATATCCAGAACCAATCAAAAATCCATATCCAGGTTCGCCGTCAAAAATCGAGTGAAAAATCCCAACTCGGATTGATAATACTATCTCAAAATTCTATGCTCGAATCTGGATCAAAACACTATGCGAATAGAATAATATACGTACATCCTACATATTTATCTTCATTGATTATCAATTAAATCAATTTCCTTTCTATTCATCCTCACTTTGATTTTTATTCACTTATTCACATTTTGCCTTCATCCCTATTTGGATTATCACTCAATTCTTATCTCAATTGGGTATTTAATCATAAACAGTTTGTACTCTGACCAGCTTATATTTAGAAAACAGCTTGAAAATTTAAAAATAGATAAATAGTTGAAAAGTAATTATTAGTTTGTAAATAGCTGTAAAATAGTTAAGTAATCGTAAAATAATTCAAAAATAGTAAAATAATTGCAAAATAGTAACTAGTTATAAAGTAGTTGGAAAAATAGTTATTAGTTTATAAAATAGTTGTAAAATAGTTAAATATTTCCAAAAGTAGTTGTTAATAAATATAAGATAGTTTTGGAATTTTAAAAGAAAAGTTGTATAGTAAATAGTTAGGAAAATAGATTTAAAACGGTTTATATCAAAATGATTTATTTAAACATAGTCCAGAGCCAAACTGTTCAATTCCCCATCAATTCAATTTAAATTTCCACTTCCATTTAAATTGACCCAATTTTAATTTGAGTAACTTCAATTTCCCTTGAACTTGATTTATCCCCAATTCAAGTTGAATTAACCTCAACTTCTTTCCAAATTCGAATCAAATTCCATTTGATTTTAAACATATTCACTTTAATTACAATTCCAAATTATTCAAATCAAATTAATTTAGACTAATTTCAAATTGAATCCACTTCAATTTCAAATTATTTCAATTTCTATATGAATTAATACCAATTCCCATTTGAATTCGAACTCATTCAATCTTCAATTTTATTTCAAATTAATCCAATTCAAATTTTCAATTTGAATTTTATACTTATCCATCTTCAATTCTAGTTAATTCAAACTAAATTCAATTTAAACTAATGAAATCTGAATCTCAACTTTAAACCATCTCGAATTATATAAATTCAAGTCAAATTTTCAAATGTTGATTTAACCCCTTAAATCAAATCAACCTTTATTTTTAAATCAATAATCCAAATCTTTAAAGAATTTAATTCTGAGTCCAATTCTCAAAATTCCATTTAAATTATCTTTACTTAACTTATTTCAAGGTTCAAATAAGAGTTCAAAACAATTTTATCTTAAAAATTCAATTTATTACTGTGACGCCCCACCTTTATGCTCACAATAACAAAGAGTATTAAAAGTAATACTGTCTGTTATTACGAAGAATAAGGCTGGATAAGAGCGGCCATCCGTAGTTAGACCTTACACTAGTATAGATTATCTCGATAGGAGTGATATATATTCTTTCATCTCTTTAATCTTTATTTATTTACTCCCATCGACATATCCGATTCTAGTATAAAACGAACTACGATGGTTCATAATAGTTTTGGACAACATATATAATAATAACACAGATAATATAAATGCAGAACACAGATAATATAAAATCTCATATATATATATATAACTGAAGTCGGTTACAATACATGTGATACAATACATATGATACAACTACAACTGTCGACACTGGAAGTTACATATACAAGTACATTATTATAAATAATATACATGAATACATATCATCCTATACTATGACAGCGACTACTCCAAAAGATATTAAGAGACTTCATAGCTCAAGCAGCAACCCAAAGCAAGATATCAACAACCTGAAATAACTCGGTCTGACCTGAGTATTAAATTCACAAGAAAATAATACACGGGTCAGTCTAATTCAAACTCAGTTATTAATGTACAGAAGCAATAATAATTAAATAACCAAATAGACGACAGTCACAGAAATCTCGTTTATCCAATCCTTTAACAAGGAAATCAGATAACGGTAGATATAACACTAAATAGTGTTAAACAACAAATCGGCAAATTCAAATCATCAACAAAGATAATTAAAAAGGTTATCAATGAAGATAATAAGAAAACCACAGAATTGCCTAAACAGCAATTAACAACAAAATCTAATTATTAAATAAATAATTAGAAACTCATAATCTAATTATCAAATAGATACTTTGACAATCTCAAAATGATCAAATCAAACCAATTCAAAATACAATTTAAAATATTGAATTGAACACAATACAATTCAAACAATTGAAATATCAATTAAAAATGTTAATTCTGTGTGGCTGTAGTACACGCACGCGTGCACTGCCTCGCCACTATAGCATATGAAATCATCACAACTCCAAATACAACAGCAAATCGAAACTGCAGAGGTCAAGTCATGGCTATCATGACTAAACACAACTACAAACAAAAGCAAACAAGTATGCACTTGACAAATTCCAGAACAGGCAAGCCCAAATAAATGCACAAACTCAAGTCAAACCATATATGAACTCAAATGGATAGAGCTCAAGGCCGAGGCATAAGTAAGTGACAAGGAACAAGTCAGGGTCAAAGCACTAATGCATATAGACCTGAAGACCAAATGAAGAATCAAATATAAATGCCACTGTCTCAACTGTTATAGTGCTACAGATCTGGGAAGCAAGCCGTGTATATGAACACAATGCAAACCAAACTACAACAAACTCCCAGCAACAACTAAAGCATTGAAGGAATGAACAGTTAAAGATGATAACAGTCTCAAAACATGAATATGCATATATGGTGATACAACAGTTAAAATGGAACAACAATGAACCAAACCTCATGTAACAAAATGGAATACAACATGAATTATATCAGTGGACATTTATAATCACTGAAACAAAGGAGCAACCCATTTTCCAAAGGAAGGAGCAACAGAACATCCACGACCAAAGTCAAGGCTCAATTTCAAAAATAATACAACATGATTATCAAAGCGTATACATGATGAAGCAACCAAGAAAAGTGGCCAAAATCAATAAACGACAGGAATTCAAATGTAACGGCGGTTTTGAATAAAGCATCAGGTAGCAGTTTCTAATAATGTCAACAAAAGTGTCAAGGCCGACATTAAACAAATCATTGCCAAAGTCCAACCAGCAAAATCGAAACCATGATGAACAAAGCAATTCAAAGCCGAATCCAGTAGAGAAATGTACAAAATCTACTACAGTGCGAATCAGTGAACACTACAGAGATGTTGAAGACAAAGCATGTCAACAGAGTGAAGAACAGAATTAATACCTAGTGTTCAAAGTCAAAACTATCAAGTACAAGTGACTCGACAACAAGAACACAGACTCGACCAAATCACTCCAATTGAAACAATAACTCGTACAACAGTTTCAAACATGCAGTGACACGAAAGTATAGCCACAGCAGTTCAAAAATACTCCAGACGGAGATGTACAAGATGAAAGCACATATATATACAGTGCAAACTCAAAGATATATGTACAACCTGTTCAACCAGGTGCATATACAATGAACTGGAGGCAACTAGAAAATATGCAAACAATATATGTGGTTCAACTAAATCAACAACATCAGGGATGGAACAAAATGTCAGACATCAAGTAGATGAGCTAGGTTGCAAACAGACATCAAGCCATATGTTAACATGAATAAACAATGTCAAGTTTAAATGTCGAAAGCAAATATTTTCACAAAATCAACTACGAACAAATGCCGAAGTCATCAGAATTCACAGAACCAAAAATGCCAGCAAAAGCAACAATATTAAAGTTGAATTAGAACGTGAGTGAAAATCACTCAAGAAAATTACAACCAAAAGGCTACCACTTCAACAACATATATACATATATGCACATATATGTATACATGTATATGAGCTCGAAGCAGTGACAGTAACCAAGTGAACACCAAAATACAGACTCAAGAGTACCCAATGTACAAGTCTCGTGCAACAAAGAACAAGACTCAACATAAATGATCAGGTAATATGCACATAACCATCAGGTTAGAGCATGCAAGTGAATCACAAACCAAGTGCACCCAAAAATGCAACATGTATACAACTGTAAAACTGGACAGTACTAGCATCACAATCCAGAACAAGGCACAATGTCGAAGCAAAAAGGCAGAGGCCAACAACATTGAAAGGGATCGAGCAAATGCAACAAATAAAATATATTGCTTTTTTTTTCAAAACAAAATATTTGAATTTAAACAACTGCAGTTCAAAGTATTACCGAAGTCACCTGCAGTTCGAATTTAAAATGACCAGAAAACAAAATCAGTGCCATGGTAATGGCCGAAGATGATACAGAGTCATGGACTCTCATACTCAAAATCATACGACCGAAGTCAAAAGCAGATCAAGCCGTGGTGGCCACAAAATCGATCAAACCCACGTCAACCAAGTAAACGAACTTATTCGATATGAACAAGAAAGAAATCATCAACATCGAACGAAAGCAAACTGCCGAAATAAAGAAATCGACGAATTCAATAATTGTATACGAACGAAAATCAAAGAATTCAAACCCTACAAACTTAAGATTGAATTAGATGTGAGTGGGTATCACTCACCTTGCTTCCCAGAGCACAAATCTAAGATCGATTACGAGTCGAAGCCAACGCCAACAAAGAAAAGAGCAAGGTCGAAAACGAAACCCTAGCCACCATTTTTTTGTTTGCTTTGTTTTGGGCTTGCGAAAAATGAACCAAGGGAGGGACGGCATCGGCCTTGTTTAATTATCACAATTCCACAAAAACATGGCCCAAAATTATTTTAGAGTCCACACAACATTTAACAAATTTCATAAAAGAATTACAACCCGATAAAATCCCAACAGCAATTAGCCAGTAGAAATTTATCGTCTAATGACGATAATTAATCGATGTGAAATCCCGGGTTGTTACAGACTCCCCTCCTTATAAAAATTGCGTCCCCGCAATTTTCATAATTAAAGTCGTCAATAACAATTATTTTTCTAACATAAACTGGTTAAGCTAGAAAAATAAAGGTCAAGAATACAGACGCCAAAGAAATCTTTTAATTTCACAAAAGAAATTCACAAATCCTCAACAAAATTCTAATTATCAATTAGATAATCAGAAAAAAACAAAACTGGATAATACAATTATCAGCAATATTTAATTATCAATTAGATTATTAGAACACAGAAATCACAAAACAACAATATCTAATTATCGATACGATAATTAGAAAACAGCAAAATCTAATTACCAACAAAGACAATTAGAAAATGCAAATCACAAATCGCAAAACCGCAAATATCTAGTTATCCAACAAATAACTAGAAAACACGAACTTAATAATCAGCAAACTCTAACTATGATCAGAGATAGATAGAAATGTCAATCCAATATAATCAACATAATCTAGAATCAATTAGAGACTAGAAAATCTCATAATCAGCAAAATTAGCAAATATCCAATTATCAAAAACGATAATCAGATAACACAAATGTCTAATTATCAAAAACGATAATCAGAAAACATCAAATATCTAATTATCAAAAACGATAATCAGAAATCAAAAATATCTAATTATCAAAAATGATAATCAGAAAACATCAAATATCTAATTATCAAAAACGAAAATCAGAAATCACAAATCAACAAATATCTGTTATCAAAAACGATAATCAGAAAACATCAAATATCTAATTATCAAAAACGATAATCAGGGACAACAAATATCTAATTATCAAAAACGATAATCAGAAATCACAAATATCTAATTATCACAAACGATAATAAGAAACAACAAATATCTAATTATCAAAAACGATAATCAGAAATAACAAATATCTAATTATCAAAAACGATAATCAGAAAACATCAAATATCTAATGTAACGACTCGGGTTTTGCCCGCTCGAAAATCAACATCCGTACTTCACATTGTACTAGAATGCCGCAGATTCGATCGTTCAAATCCGATTCGCCGGAGCTATAACAATATTAAGTAAATAACACAGCGGAATAAAAAGAATAATACATTGATATACAATATCTGATACAACAGAGTGATACAATGAATATCAATATACATCAGAGATATGATACAAGAAATAGCAGCGGAAAAGAAAAGATAACAACAGCAGCGGAACAATATCAATAGAAGTGATAACTCCAAAATGATCTTCAGACAAGAATGAATCCACAACTCCAAGATAACCAACTCCGATGAATGAACTAGCTCCAGATAATCTACTAAACCTGAATATCTGAAAAGAAACCCAACTCTAGACTGCTCGTGTGGAAAATTATGAGCACCCAGAGTTTAGGAAGGGAACAATAAACTCCGGATCAGTCATGGGACTGGTGTGAGCAACAAAAACAGCTTATCTTTAAACAATCAACCAAAGAATTTAAAGTCAATTCGCAATGCTTTTTAAAAAATGAAACTACCATAAGACCTCCCGCCACACACACAATGCAAACGCAGAATTGGAGGAGATTTCTTCTTATGATAGTCAAAGATGCTTACTACGCAAAATCATTGGTTATTATTACTAGTGCATAGTGCAGAAAACATTTCGAAAGTAGAATATTAATCTTAGCCAACATAGACATTCCGAACTATGCCTACTATAGCTACCATCCAAACAGTGGGGCGCCACCATAAGTAGATGGCAGGTTCTACAACTAAAACCGTACAAGTTCCGTATTGGAGAAATGGATTTCCAACAAATGGTCAGGCTAAGGAACTTCCTTCCGTCGCATGGGATCGCCTCTGGCGGGACGTCCCGAGAGACAAACTGCTCTCTGCCAAACAAGGCCGGGTTACCCCTGTAACAGGTAACTCACGAATATGTCATCACCCGGTCCTTTGGGACCTTTATCCGAGGCCTCGGTAACCAACATCACACATAATAAAGTGTATCCACATGAGTAAGTATCTGGGCTCCATACCATGACACCACCCTTTTCCAGAAGGAAATGACATACCCTAAAGGGCGCGACCCTCATAACCTTGCCGCAACGATCCTGTTTCGACCATTTCCGAGTTGTGAGGCCCTGACGAAGTCTCGTCCACAAAGCTACGCTTTGTCACAAAGCCATGCTTTGGGTCAACAGATGATCAACCTATGATCACAAAGATAAATGATCAAACAAATGATCATATCACAAATGATCAAACGATGATCATCACACAGCTACACTCAGCATGCCACATTACCAAATTGGGAATATATCGCTGATAAATTTCAACTACATAACCTCTGAGCTCGTACGTCTCAGAGAAGGGTGTTAAGCTAAGAGAATAAATTCTCCGCCACCAACAGAAATGTATTTGAAAGAGAACGGCTTTATATCTCAAAGTGTAATGTCAGACATGTATCCATACAAGTCTGTTCCGGGTTCGAACAGAACCGAAGGCACTTCTCACGAAGCCCTTGCAAATCCGGATAATTTTCAAATCACGTCCGGACTTCCCATCACAAAAGAGTGATATAAATCTCTATACCGGCGCGACTCAGTGCAGAGACATTCGATAGGTTGTCCTTTCATTTTCGAAAATATCCGGTCTTCAACACCGGTCTTCAAATGCCATCCATATACGACGTTTCATTATTCGGAATGGGTTATATGACACTAAGGTCCTCTCCCGGCTAAACCGAATAATGTGCGCAATATTTTAAAAACATATGGATATTGGGATTTCAATTAAGTCACAACTTAAACCCAAATTTCCTTTCCAAATGGTTTAACAAATTACCATTTTCAAATCTTTAAACAAAAAGATTCATTTTAACAACCTTCAATGGTTTAAAACAATTTCCACACTTTAATCTTTTAAACAAAAGATTCATTCACAGATTTTCCAAATCAATTTCCATTTCAATTTGATTAACTCGTTAAATCTTTAAATCAAGATTTAACCTATAGCTTTCAAAACAATCCCATTTCAAATGATTTAAACCCATCATTATTTTAAATCTGTTAAAAATAAACAGATTCAATTCATAGCTTTTCAAAACAATTCATTCATAATTTGGAAAACCATTTTCACTTCAATATTGAAATTCCTTTAATTGAACTGGGATTTCATTGCTTATCTGAAAGCTTTTATCATTTGAAAACAAACGGTTTTCATTTTTTGGAATCTGATTCATTTATACGAGTTAAGGTTCTTGGGTTAAATCCAAATTCTCAAACCAATATTTTAAAATGGTTCAAATTCATAGAAAACACGTTTATAATATCTTTAATCCCTAGTTCCAAATCATAGGATTCAATTCCCAACTTGAATTCAAATTTAAATCAAATTATTTAAATTTTCAAAACTCGTTTAAGTTATTCAAAATAACTTTTATCTTTGAAATTCCGTTTCAAAAGCTTTTCACTTTAAACCCAAATTTCAAATTTCAAAATCAATTGAAATTAAAAATCTCAATTTCAAAAACATCAAATTTAAATTATCTGTGACTTAACCGATTTCCACGTGAAATCCATATTTGTGTGTGTATAAGTGTGGTCCAGGGGTTTAACACAATAGTGCAACACGATGAATTATCACAAATTAAATACGACAATACATTCGATAAGCGATATAAAGTATAACGCTTATTTTTCATCAAAGATCACAGATATACAAATTACAGATCATAACATAAATCAGGGTATATCACAGAGCATCATATATCAGGAAATATCAAACAATCCAATCATTCAATAGAATTCAAACATCAATAAGTAAGGTCAATTAATATCTGATAAATTTAAATCAGATAAATTTCTTATGAGTGTAAATTTCTAACCCTGGCTAATTAACGTTAATTAATTACAAATTATTTTGATTATCATTTACTATTTAACCATTTAACAACAAATTAATTAACCTTAAATTTTAAATTCATCAACCCTTAATTATTAAGTAATTAATCTTTAATTATAAATTTCACCATTTAATTGATTATCTTCAATTAATAAATTAACCTTTAATTTATTACCATTTAATTAATTATCCTTAATTATAATCAATTAGCTTTAAATTAAAAATAAATTGATCTTTAGTTAATTATAAATCATCAATCAATATAAATTTACTTAACTTTTTAAGTTAACAAATTAAAACATTAAATCACGTTAGTTACTTTGAAAGGGTAAAATTTAGTTCAAACGACATTTTATCTTAATTTTTCTTTTAAGTTATATTATTTATTTAATATAACTAACCTTATAAAAATATCGTATCAAGACTAAATAAATTAAAATTTAATCCTTTTTGAAAACATCTTATTAGCTTAAAATTCCAATCAAATCATTATTTGAACGTAGTTTAAAAGTGTCTTAAAAGAATTGAAAAATCTTAAAGTATAAACTGTTTTATATACTAATCTCGAGACCCGCTTCGAGTCAGCCCCGAGAATTCTGCTTGTTTACTTCGAGTTTTGTCAAAAATTAACCCGAGTGTCCAAATTTCCAATTAAAATTTTTTCTAAGTATTTTAACCTGTAACATTTCCAAATGACCCGAGGCAATCAATTGAAAACTTCGAGTCGAACTCCTACAACTTCGAGCAATACCCGATCCTCTCTGGAATCCTACTCCTCTGTTCTTCTTCCCCAAAACTGGAACAACCGGAAATCGAAACGTGCACGTGCACGTGTACCATGTCGCCGGCCATCTTCCGGCTAAACCATGACGTCGAGCACGTCGACGAACTCCCCCAGAACCAACCCCAACCGTTCGAACTTCGGCGCCACCTCGAAAACGAAATCGAGGTGAAATCTGAAACCTGGAAACGTTCGAACCCAACATCTCCCAAACCTGGAAAACTCTCCGTTCATCCAACCTCAACCACCAGAATTCCTATAACTCCGGCAATCTACTCGTCGACCTCGCCTCCATTATCTCCCAAAGGCACGTTGAACTCGATGCATCCTATAAGACGAACGAATTAAAAGTTCCAACCTTACAAAACTAGGTTAAAAAAAAATCGATCCCTCGCCGCCGACGCCACCGTTAACTAACCACCATTTCCCCATTTTTCCTAGGTTCCCCCATCACTCCTCTATCTCTCGACCAACCCACAACGCCTCCAGTCGACGAGGTAACCCACAGCACACTAAAATGCTCATAACAGTAAAACTCAAACTGCTTTTTCACACAAGCTTTAAAAATTATAATTCTTGTATTAAAAATCATGGTTTGGTATGATGTTTCACTTTGGATACCTGATTTCTTAAAATAAGAAAATTTGTTTTTAACATATTTAAAAGTGAGATCAGTTTCCTTAAGTTACCAGAGGTAATATGGTTTGTTTTAACTTAAATAAAATTCTAATACTTAGATTTCAACCAGACAAACCATTTTTATTTATACACTACATTCAAACAATCACTAGATTAAGAAATGAAGGTTTATTTACCTGTCTACCAAAACATAACACAGAGAACAGGGTAACAGAGTAACCTATGTACACATATACACAGATTTGCAAAACTACATATGTACATGATATATATTTCACAGAAACAAGCATGCAACATAATAACTTAAGTTATAAAATTTCATCAAAATGTTACTCACCCTGATCATTTTGATCTCCAGAAAGTTTGGTTAGCTGGAAGCCCTCTTGATCTCAGTTTTTTTTTGTTTGCCTTTGATTGTTCACCGTTCAAGTGGATGTTTGTTTGATAAATAAGTAACAACACTTCTGGTTTTTCTTAGTTCGTTTGAATGGAACGAAAATGGAATGAAATGTTGATATGTATAAAATAAAGTTTGCAAAGAAATATGGTGTACAGGTGATGATGTTATCTGTACAAGTGATATAATGTTTTGTACAATTTTTATCAGTGATATTTTCTCATTTTGGAGGCTGAGACAATTTTAAACATTTCGAATGACCTTTGTTTGCTGTTGACTTCGGCTGATATCTTACATTTGTGGCTTGCATTAATTATTTTGGTACTTTATGTCTTCCTTTGCCTTTTGTATTCTATTTTGCAAGTGTACTTGTTCATATTCACTCAATTCCATACGTACATACTTGTATACATATTTACTCTTGCAAACTACCAGACATTTATATATTTTTGTTTGGTTCATATTTGAGTGTTTTCTTCTTTTCCTTTGTTCTATGCATTGTCTTATTACCTTGCCATACTTGATAACTTTGGCTGTACAAAATGAGATGAGATAGTGGTGGCTTGTTTGTTTGATTTGTACACTTGTATTTTATTGTTTCAAAGGTGTTCATTTTACCTTTAACTTGTCTCTATAATTTCACATGCAATTAGTTTTGGTTTACCTTTTCCTATTTTTATTTTATTTTTTCCATATGTTGTTATACTTATACTAAGGTATTCGTTTTATTCTGTTTTAGAATTCGTAACGAATTTATCTCTTGTATTTTTGTATCTTTATTTTCGAACCATTCATTTAAAATTTAAATTCCAAATTAAATACATACACATATATTTAAAAATTAAATAATTTCTACAGAATCTACTTGAATCCGGGGCAACTCGCATCACTTTTAATAAATTTATTTCACTATTTTTGTTCAAAAATACAATTAATTATTAATTTAAATAGATAGAAAATTTGGGGTCGTTACATCTAATTATCAAAAATGATAATCAGAAATTACAAATCAACAAATATCTAATTATCAAAAACGATAATCAGAAATCTTGTAACAACCCGCATATTTATCGATTTTATATTTGAATATTTTATTTAAATATTTCGTCGTTCGTCGGATTTTAGTCCGAAAAGCTACTTTTTGCAAACAGTCGAATTGGGACTCGAGACCACCCCCATTGAGTCCAAAATTACGTTTGCGATCTTTTTGAGTGTAAACTTCGATATGTTTGGAGTAAGTCGAATTTTGCTACTTTTTCTATTGGGTTTTGAGTTTGGGTTCAGCCCACTAGACAACTTAATACCCCAAACTGAAACCCCCCTCTTCATTGACTCCCTCTTCCTCCACTTTTCAGTTCTAAGAAGATTAATGGAGGAGAAGAAAAAGAATTAAAACTCCAAGCCCTAGTTTCTCTTGCAATCTCAAATTCTTACTCCAAATTCAAAGAGAACTCATTGGTAAGCTTCATCTCCTTCTTCTCCAACTCTTTCTCTTTCCAATTTCAGTTTATTTCCTAAACCTAAATTTGGGAAATGCTTGTTTTGATCTTAGTTGGAGCTTCTTGTGTTGAGAGTGAAGAGTAATTGCTCTTGACATTGCTTCAAAGCTTCTTCTTCATTTGTTTGGGTTCAAGGGTGAGATTTTTATCTCACATCTTAGTCTTTAATTATCTTCGATTGTTAGGTATGAATTCCTAACACTTATTCTTGTGCAATTGATTTTGGTTTGGATTGATTTGGTGTTTATTCCAATTTTTGGTGTTTTGAAATCAAAATCTATGAAAATCCTTTTATGGATATTTGGACATTGGTATTTGAGGCGTGTCGAAGAGCCGTTAAGGCTGGGTTGTCGCTTGGCGTAAATCCTTAGTCGTTGTCGCTCGATCGGTCGCTTCCGGTATTCATTTGGCCATTTTTGGTCTAGGTTCAGGGAATGCCCTGAACCCAGTTTCAGACGTCTGAAACGTTAGATTCAGACGTCTGAATATTATATTGGGAAGATTTTTATTCCCAGATTCAGACGGCTGAATCTTTGGCTCCAGACGTCTGAATTGGCTCGATTTCAAACAGAAAGAAAATAGGCTTAAATTGCCTATTTCAGACGTCTGAAATATTTCGTTCAGACGTCTGAATCTGTGTTCTGGAAAATATTTAATTTTCCAGATTCAGACGTCTGAACCAATTATTCCAGACGTCTGAATCTGCAGTCTTTTGCCTACTTCCCTATTGTGCTTGAATATCCAACTCTAATCAAGTCGTGTTGATTCCCTTTTTGTTGTTATCATTTATTATCGGCCAGTTTGTTAAGTCGCCCACCCTTTTAAACTTAGGTCGCTTGTCTTCACTAAGTCGTACCCCGTATTACTCTGCGTAGGCAATCTTATCTGAAAAGCATTCATCAGAATTTCCACTTTGATGCCTTTTGAGATGATTTCCTTGGATTTTTGTTCACGTCTTCGAATGTGAATTTTTGTGCTAGATTGTTTCTACAATCATTTTATGACTTGTCACTTTAAAGATATGAAGGTTTTAATACTAGTAGTAAATATCAAAACTCTTTCATCAAATCGATTTCAACACTATTTTTAATATCAAAAGTTCGTTTTCTCAAACCGATTTCCAATCTACTAATATATATAAGCCTTTACTTCACTCGAATGAGAAATTGACTTAAACGACTTAGTAAAACGAGTGGTATGAAACGCTTGCGTTCACTTCGTCGGTTAGCTCTTGGACTTGTTCGATTGAACCCTTTTCGTGACAATTTCCTAGTGAAGATGTACAGCTTGTTCGTAAATATTTAAGTTAAGCAAGTGGTTATGGGACATGAAGCTAAACTCATATATTTACTAGCTTGGTGTGATTGACACTTCTCGCTGATCATGATGATCATTTTATGATTTAGACTAGCAATTGTGCGATGTCTCTTTGTCCGTATGAAGGACTGTACTTCATTTTATTGAGCTTCGTCTCATTTCTTTGTGGGCTGGCAACCCAAGTACTTTTAATGTGTTTCGATTCATCTGATGTACCGTTTGTACTACATCGATGTCTCTGTCTTTCCGATTCATTGGACGTACCGTTTGCACTGCGTCAATGTTTGATTCATCTGATGTACCGTTTGTACTACGTCGATGTCTCGGCTTTCTAGTTCATTGGACGTACCGTTTGCACTGCGTCAATGTTCTGAATTGTATTGTCTGTCTGATTCATTGGACGTACCGTTTGCACTACGTTATTGTTCAATTCATTGGACGTACCGTTTGCACTGCGTCAATGTTCGATTCATCTGATGTACCATTTGTACTACATCGATGTCTCTGTCTTTCCAATTCATTGGACGTACCGTTTGCACTGCGTTAATGTTCGATTCATCTGATGTACCGTTTGTACTACATCGATGTCTCTGTCTTTCCGATTCATTGGACGTACCGTTTGCACTGCGTCAATGTTTGATTCATCTGATGTACCGTTTGTACTACATCGATGTCTCGGCTTTCAGGTTCATTGGACGTACCGTTTGCACTGCGTCAATGTACTGGCTTTCATGCTCCTGTTTGGGATTGGCCATCCTTTTCTTGTGATTTCTGGATTTCTCGTTGTGATTTCTGGAATTTTATGTTTCACCACCTTTTCAGTTGGCATTGATATGTATGTCATTTATTGTGGCTTGGTGAATTAAATAAAGAATATGACATTCTTTTTATGCTATGAGATTCTTGAGATTTTGTATGACTTTCGTGATTTTATAATGTATACTTATCACAGTATGACTTTATTGTTATCATACGTTTTATTATCATATCTCATATTCTATCTCATTTTATCTGATAATTATAGCTAGACTGGTCCGTTTATTATTTTCTTCTTAAATAATACTCGGGTCAGACTGAGATTTTACAGGTGCTTCCTCATGACTTCTTATCTGGAGCCATCTTCTGACTTTTGGCTAACTACTCTAGCTTAGTAGTTTTTGGTTGTACACATTTGAGATGTAGACTCCATGTTGTATAACTAATCTTTTGTCTAGCACTTGTATCTATTCTTTTGTGTTATTGTGGATCTTATTTGACCACTACTCTAATATACACTTTTAGGTGTTATATTCATATCTATTTCCGCCTTTGTGATATGAATTGTCTGTGACTGATTTGTGTTACGTTTATTTCTATATTTGTTTCCGAAGATTATATATAGCCACCGTGTGATAGCTTTGTGTTTGTATCGGTATGTCGGATTTCCTCCTTAAAAGATATGCATTCTATTCTATCTGACATATCGGTGCTCGCATAAAGAAGTTACGCGGATGGTCGCTCCTCAACAGCCTTATTCTCCGTGCTAGTTGACAGCACTACATCGTAGTGTTCTTGGCTAGCTTGGGTATAGAGGTGGGGCGTCACAAATCTCAAATCAACAAATATCTAATTATCAAAAACGATAATCAGAAAACATCAAATATCTAATTATCAAAAACGATAATCAGAAATCACAAATCACAAATCAACAAATATCTAATTATCAAAAACGATAATCAGAAAACATCAAATATCTAATTATCAAAAACGATAATCAGAAATCACAAATATCTAATTATCAAAAACAATAATCAGAAAACATCAAATATCTAATTATCAAAAACGATAATCAGAAATAACAAATCAACAAATATCTAATTATCAAAAACGATAATCAGAAAACATTAAATATCTAATTATCAAAAACGATAATCAGAAACAACAAATCAACAAATATCTAATTATCAACAAAGATAATTTGAACTCAAATCAGCAATTATCTAATTACCTGCAGATAATTAGAAACAACAAATATCTAGAAATCAATTAAGATGACTAGAAAATCAACATAAAAGGTGGATCGATCCCAGCATATGGCGAGTCTAAGCTACGCCGCACGTCCAACAACATATGGCTGAAGCCTACCAAGTACTATAAATTTTTGGCGCCCATCAGATGATCCGAAGGTCCGCAGAGTGACCCGAAGGTCTAGTACTGGTAGATGACCCGAAGGTCCATCAGATGACCCGAAGGTCCAACAGAGTGGCTCGAAAGCCCAACAAATGACCCGAAGGTCCAGCAAATGACCCGAAGGTCCAACATAGTGGCTCGAAAGCACACAAAATCATCAGAATCATCAAACAGCAGAGGTTTCAATTAACGAGTCCGGAATTAACCAAAATAGCAAACGCACATGTCCCATACCACGTGTTTTACTAAATCGTTTAAATCTCTTCATCGTTTCCTTGAAAGTGCAAAATTGTGTATTTTAAATAAACAACATTTTACGTTCTCAAACGGACAAGTCCGGAATTAAGCGAATCAGTAAAAGTGAGGGTTCATAGTCCTCAATTTTGCTGAAGCGTTTAAATCGCTTCCTCATTCTTTTGAAAGCGCAAAGTGTAAATTTTTTAAAACAATTTTATTTTTTTAATTTTTTTTCAAAACACGTGATTAAAATAGCAACATCTGTAGCAATTTCGATAAGGAAATCGCACTTCTCAAAACACCGTAAAAACGGATATCAAATCAGCATTGCAGAATAACCGCTTGAAAATCCACTTTAAAATTTGACGTCAAAATCTCACCAAAATAATTCACATCAAAATATAATACCAGTGAATTTTCATTCATTAAAAATGTCAACGAAACACCGTGCTTCAAAAATTTAGCATCGGTGTAAAAACCCGTTATAAAAATAACGGCAACAAAATACGTTTAAACCAAACACCGGTTCAACGTAAAGTCAATGCAGTAACGTGCAACTCATATTTGCACACACACCAAAAGATAAGCAAAAAAATCACTCTTATATATCCTCAATGAAGATATATTTGAAACAGCAAAAATCTAATCAATATGTGATCAGCATAAAAGAAAACCAGCAAAATCTCAACAAAATCAAGACCACTGGTTAAACAACACAATGAAACTAATTTCATTTTCATATTTTGATTTTTAAATCAAAAAAGTTATCAGCTGTACTCGGCAAAGACAGTCACTGTTTCCGCTGCACACTCTGATAAACAGAACACAAATTACTCAATCATCAAAACACAATTTCACTTTTTATTTTTAAATAAGGATATTTAAAAATTTCATCATAATTTCAAAACTTTAGTTTTGACTCAAAGCACAAATAAAAACATCAATAATTAGTTGTAACACATGTTCCATCTAAGTTATGTTCTATATTATGTCCATAAACCCCTCGCTCTGATACCAACTGTGACGCCCCACCTCTATGCTCACAATAACAAAGAGTATTAAAAGGAATATTGTCTGTTATTACGAAGAATAAGGCTGGATAGGAGCGGCCATCCGTAGTTAGGCCTTACACCAGTATAGATTATCTCGATAGGAGTGATATATATTCTTTCATCTCTTTAATCTTTATTTATTTACTCCCATCGACATATCCAAATCTAGTATAAAATGAACTATGATGGTTCATAATAGTTTTGGACAACATATATTATAATAACACAGATAATATAAATGCGGAACACAGATAATATAAAATCTCATATATATATATAACTGAAGTCAGTTACAATACATGTGATACAATACATATGATACAACTACAACTGTCGACACTGGAAGTTACATATACAAGTACATTATTATAAATAATATACATGAATACATATCATCCTATACTATGACAGCGACTACTCCAAAAGATATGAAGAGACTTCATAGCTCAAGCAGCAACCTAAAGCAAGATATCAACAACCTGAAATAACTCGGTCTAACCTGAGTATTAAATTCAAAAGAAAATAATACACGGGTCAGTCTAATTCAAACTCAGTTATTAATGTACAGAAGCAATAATAATTAAATAACCAAATAGACGACAGCACAGAAATCTCGTATATCCAATCCTTTAACAAGGAAATCGGATAACGGTAGATATAACACTAAATAGTGTTAAACAACAAATCAGCAAATTCAAATCATCAACAAAGATAATTAAAAAGGTTATTAATGAAGATAATAAGAAAACCACAGAATTGCCTAAACAGCAATTAACAACAAAATCTAATTATTAAATAAATAATGAGAAACTCATAATCTAATTATCAAATAGATACTTTAACAATCTCAAAATGATCAAATCAAACCAATTCAAAATACAATTTCAAATATTGAATTGAACACAATACAATTCAAACAATTGAAATATCAATTAAAAATGTCAATTATGTGTGGCTGCAGTACACGCACGCGTGCACTGCCTCGCCACTATAGCATATGAAATCATCACAACCCCAAATACTACAGCAAATCGAAACTGCAGAGGTCAAGTCATGGCTATCATGACTCAACACAACTACAAACAAAAGCAAACAAGTATGCACTTGACAAATTCCAGAACAGGCAAGCCCAAATAAATGCACAAACTCAAGTCAAACCATATATGAACTCAAATGGATAGAGCTCGAGGCCGAGGCATAAGTAAGTGACAATGGACAAGTCAGGGTCAAAGCACTAATGCATATAGACCTGAAGACCAAATGAAGAATCAAATATAAATGCCACTGTCTCAACTGTTATAGTGCTACAGATCTGGGAAGCAAGCTGTGTATATGAACACAATGCAAACCAAACTACAACAAACTCCCAGCAACAACTAAAGCATTGAAGGAATGAACAGCTAAAGATGATAACAGTCTCAAAACATGAATATGCATATATGGTGATAAAGCAGTTAAAATGGAACAACAATGAACCAAACCTCATGTAACAAAATGGAATACAACATGAATTATATCTATGGACATTTATAATCACTGAAACAAAGGAGCAGCCCATTTTCCAAAGGAAGGAGCAACGGAACATCCACGACCAAAGTCAAGGCTCAATTTCACAAATAATACAACATGATTATCAAAGCATATACATGATGAAGCAACCAAGAAAAGTGGCCAAAATCAACAAACGATAGGAATTCAAATGTAACAGCGGTTTTGAATAAAGCATCAGGTAGCAGTTTCTAATAATGTCAACAAAAGTGTCAAGGCTGACAGTAAACAAGTCATTGCCAAAGTCCAACCAGCAAAATCGAAACCATGATGAACAAAGCAATTCAAAGTCGAAGCCAGTAAAGAAATGTACAAATCAACTGCAGTGCGAATCAGTGAACACTACAGAGATGTTGAAGACAAAGCATGTCAACAGAGTGAAGAACAGAATTAATACCTAGTGTTCAAAGTCAAAACTATCAAGTACAAGTGACTCGACAACAAGAACACAGACTCGACCAAATCACTCCAATTGAAACAATAACCGGTACAACAGTTTCAAACATGAAGTGACATGAAAGTATAGCCACAGCAGTTCAAAACTACTCCAGACGGAGATGTACAAGATGAAAGCACATATATATATAGTGCAAACTCAAAGATATATGTACAACATGTTCAACCAGGTGCATATACAATGAACTGGAGGCAACCAGAAAATATGCAAACAATATATGTGGTTCAACTAAATCAACATCATCTGGGATGGAACAAAATGTCAGACATCAAGTAGATGAGCTAGGTTGCAAACAGACATCAAGCCATATGTTAACATGAATAAACAATGTCAAGTTTAAATGTCGAAAGCAAATATTTTCACAAAATCAACTACGAACAAATGTCGAAGTCATCAGAATTCACAGAACCAAAAATGCCAACAAAAGCAATAATATTAAAGTTGAATTAGAACGTGAGTGAAAATCACTCAAGAAAATTACAACCAAAAGGCTACCACTTCAACAACATATATACATATATGCACATATATGTATACATGTATATGAGCTCGAAGCGGTGACAGTAACCAAGTGAACACCAAAATACAGACTCAAGAGTACCCAATGTACAAGTCTCGTGCAACAAAGAACAAGACTCAACATAAATGATCAGGTAATATGCACATAACCATCAGGTTAGAGCATGCAAGTGAATCACAAACCAAGTGCACCCAAAAATGCAACATGTATACAACTGTAAAACTGGACAGTACTAGCATCACAATCCAGAACAAGGCACAATGCCGAAGCAAAAACGCAAAGGCCAACAACATTGAAAGGGATCGAGCAAGTGCAACAAATAAAATATATTGCTTTTTTTTTCAAAACAAAATATTTGAATTTAAACAACTGCAGTTCAAAGTATTACCGAAGTCGCCTGCAGTTCTAATTTAAAATGACCAGAAAACAAAATCAGTGCCATGGTGATGGCCGAAGATGATACAGAGTCATGGACTCTCATACTAAAAATCATACGACCGAAGTCAAAAGCAGATCAAGCCGTGGTGGCCACAAAATCGATCAAACCCACGTCAATCAAGTAAACAAACTTATTCGATATGAACAAGTCAGAAATCATCAACATCGAATGAAAGCAAACTGCCGAAATACAGAAATCGACGACGAATTCAATAATTGTATACGAACGAAAATCAAAGAATTCAAACCCTACAAGCTTAAGATTGAATTAGATGTGAGTGGGTATCACTCACCTTGCTTCCCAGAGCACAAATCTAAGATCGATTACGAGTCGACGCCGACGCCAACAAAGAATCGAGCAAGGTCGAAAACGAAACCCTAGCCACCATTTTTTTTCGTTTGCTTTGTTTAGGGCTTGCGAAAAATGAACCAAGGGAGGGATGGCATCGGCCTTGTTTAATTATCACAGCACCACAAAAACGTGGCCCAAAATTATTTTAGAGTCCACACAACATTTAACAAATTTCATAAAAGAATTACAACCCGATAAAATCCCAACAGCAATTAGCCAGCAGAAATTTATCGTCTAATGACGATAATTAATCGATGCGAAATCCCGGGTTGTTACTATTACCCAATTTTATCTTCCAGTTTTGAAACCAGTCCTTAAACAATTTTAATTTACAAATTCAATTCTTAACATTCAAATTTTCAGTTCAAAGTAATTCCATATCCTTAATTTCAAATTCCATTTCAAAAGAAGGCAGTCTTATTAAATCATACTGCCGCAAAATATTTCATACATTGATAGACTGCACATTAGCAGTTCAATATTACATCCATTTATCACAATAATGGATATATTACCACACTTCATTCCTCATTCATTTAAACAAATCCAATTCACAATTTAAAGATTATTAATAATAATAGGATGATATCATCCATTTATTTTAAAACATCTACCCATTTCCAATTTCCAAATCTCAAACCCATTTTGAGATCACACAAACTCCCTATTCAAATTAACCATTTAACTCCCTAAGTTAAATCTCAATTTCATCTTGAAATTTCCAATTCAGGTTGCTTATTAACTTATTTAACTTTCCCAAAGTTAAATTCAATTTAATTAATCCAGCCAACCTTACCCAATTGGGATTCCCATTTCAAATTTTAAACTTCACATTAATAATCTTATAAGTTCAAAAACTTATCACCTTGGGTGATACTCTCACTTCAGGGGGAATTCAGAATTCAACGCTTAGTGTTTATTTCAAATCAACTTTGATATTATGTATATCCACATATATATACATTTATTCATTTGCACACCGAGTCATACTCTCAAATTTTAAACCATTCTTGGTTTTTAATCCTAAACAATTTCCTTTGAAAATTTCAGAACAACTCTTGTTTTTAAAGCAAGATTCCCATATTCAAAAATATTCTGCGTACTATTATTTATTATATCCTTTAACACTTTGAACAATTTCAAATTTTTTGGACTTAAATTTTATAAACTCACAATTTAAATCCTTTTTTTATAAGCCATTCTTATATAAATTTCACTTCCTTAAAACTTTTCATTCTGCTTTCTCATTGTTTATTTAAAAATAAACATCCCTTTATTTAGACTCAACAACCCATTTATGATTATTATCATACACACTGTATATTCCACCATAATTTATTGGAAAACATAAATCAGGGTAACTTATTCCTTTTCAAGACACTTTGAAAATTATTTTGGATTTTCCAGGATTTAAATTCAGGTTTTCAATCCATTTTTAGCTTAACTTATTTGCAATATTTATTCTTACCCAAATTCCTATTTGGTTATATGTGCTTTACCACTTAAATCTTATGGCCTTATTTAATTTTAATAACAACAACCAATTACCTTAATATATATATATATATAATTAGAAAAACCACTTCTTTATATATCAAAATTTAAGCTTACATAAAAATCATTTTTAAAATCGTTTTTAAAATCACTATATAAGAAAATAACAAGTACGCTCTCATATAATACACTCAACTCATTCTAGGGTACTACTGACCCTATCTCTATTGAGTAATCCCCACCAGAGCCAAGTTTCTTGCTTAAACTTCCAGCTCTGATACCAAATGTAACGACCTGAAATTTTCGATTCCGAAAATTCCAGATAGTTAGGAAAAGAAGAAAGGGATAGAAGAAGAAAGAGATAGTTCCTGCCTTCCAGCTTGCCTCTTGAGCTCCAAAACGTCCTTACCTGAAAATCTGTAATACTCGGTCTGACCCGAGCATTACATCAAAGTAACACCCGGGTCAGGCTGGAAACCAGCATGAGTAAACCATCTAACGTAAATTTCAAAAGCATACAACTTATATATAACTCGGGTAACTTGTATCAATTACAGGTTCACAAATTGTTATAAACATCACTTATTTCACTAACCAATTTCTAAGAACCAAAACTTAGAATTAAACTGTCCAATACATTTAAATCATTCCATTCCAACTTATTGATTTCACATATCAATTTATAAAGAATCGAAGTGGTTTCCAGTATTAACTAATACCCGACTCCAGTCTCTTCGAATCCAATGTCATCTTAACCCAAGTTATTCACGTGTTAAATTTTTGAATACTGGATGTCACTTTTACACAGCAATTCATCATTGATAATCACATTACCTCTGTTCAACCCAACATATCATATTACAAAAGCATTTCATTTCACAAAGCTTTATAATCACATATCAGGGATAACAAATAATCCAAGGCATTCAAATATCATCAAATCATCAATAAGCAAGATAAATTAGTCATACCATTTCTGATTAATTTAATTAACTACTCATGAATTAAATTAATTACTTTATTGCTTATAAATCTTGCTTATTTAACATTAATTAATTATATCCAATTAATTAATTATCCCTTAATTATTCATCTTAATTAATCATCATTAATTATCCATCTTAATTAATCATCCTTGATCAATTATTCTTTAATTAAATTAAGTAATTACCCTTTAATTAATTACATAAATTAATTATTCTTTAACCATTCACATTAATCAATCCTTAAATACTCTTATCAATTACATTAATTAATGATCCTTTAATTAATTACACTAATTAATTATTCATTTAATTATATTAATTAATTCATTATCCTTAAATTACTTCCCTTACATAATCATCCTTTAATTACTTAAGGTAATTAATTAACCTTTAATTCTTGTTAAAACACCTTTACTAGAAAACCCCTTTTTAGCTATGGAGACTTTGTTAAACAATTTGATTTCATTTCTATTACCTTTAAAACTCAAAATTTCCTTAGTTTAAACATTATTATCCTTACTAACGATCCCGAGATCAATCAACCCTTTCTCGAGCGAAACCCCATGTCATTCTCTCTACCATTTCCATATGAAAACTCGAAGTCGACGACGCGTAAACCACCATATCTCTCGAAGCATCACACATCGATCAACAGGTACAAACGGACACCCGTGCACGTGTACACCGTGTTCCAGCTTCTCCGATCATCGCTCAGGCCACCATCAAGTTGGCGACACCTCCCCAAAATCAACTCAACAACCAGAACAATCAATCGTGCTGGAAAATCAAAATCGAGTACCACGCAACCCACTGGAACGACATCGACCCCCAAAACCACCTCGCGGAGCTTCCAGCCAGCACTAGAAACTCCATCACCCTATCTAGAGACTCACCGTCGTCTTATGCTTCTATTCCACACAACCTCACCAAGACCGATGCACCCTAGACGTTGCGACGAACTCAAGAACAACGACGACCCTCCCAGATCCTTAAACCCTAATTCAGCCATTCCCCGTCGCCATGGTGGCCAAATAAACCTCTAACCAATTTTGCCAACATCTCCGGTCGTTGTAACGACCGTGATTTTATTACCATCGTAATAAATGTTTTTAAAATCTGTAACGACCGTAATTTTTGAATTACTGTCGGATTGAATATTTTAAATAGAAATTTTTAAATTTTAAAATTTGAGAAAAAATAAATATCGATGCAATTCAAGTTGCAAAGTGTACAAAAATGCAATGCAGTTAAGAAAAAGAATATAGTGTATATTTTACATTGTTTTTCTTTTTACCTTTGCATTGTTGACAGTCCAGAAATAAACTAAGTTAGTATATTTATTTTATTTCATCCATATGTGTGCGTCTTCATTCACATAAGCGTGAATTCCAATTACATGCAAACTGTGAAAAGTTTAAGTCTAGAAGAGAAAGCCGTGTACACATTCTGGTGTTAAAGCAAATGCATAAACAAAGTGGTGCATACTTTAGCATTTGCCATGAACAGAATTTTTAAAGCAAAGTGTGAACGCATATTTGAACATTGCTACCATCTCATAAATGCAGTGTCCTTCCTCTCCTTTTTTCACGTCTACAATAAATGCTTTGGTACAAAAACTCTTTTTAGCACTCCTCATATTTTTGACTTGTTAATAATATTAAAAAGAAGATTACTGCAAGATTCATTTTTATTTTCCATTTCCTTCATTGTTCTGTGCAAAAATCAATGGCGGTTCGGAGTTGTGTTACAATCGTCCAATAGCTATCTGATTTGGAAAACAATCTCAAGTGAGTGCAAACTCACATCTATTTTCAACCAAATCTATAAATTCTATCAGTTTTATTTATTTTGGCATGCAATTTCTTTTACATAAGTGTGATCTTTGATGGACCTAAAGGGGTTGGTCCTTTAAAACATACAGTGAGTGAAAAAAAAAATCTCTCACTGTTAATTCTTTCCCATTGTTGCGTGCATTGAATGCAAATGTTCCAAATCTTTACTTTCATGCGTGCGTACCCAGGCATAAATTGCATGCACACAAAATTTAAGCGTGCGTGAGTCCAAAAATTTACAAGTTTGCAATTCACTCGAATTGAGTCCAACTCAGTTTAAAATTGTTTTACAGGTCGCGTGTTTTACATTTTTCTCACGGGCATAAAAGTGTCCAAACTACATATAAGCGTGTCAGGGTGTTTTAATTGTTCAAACTTCTTCTTTTTTTTCATATAAAAGAGTTGAAGTTGTCAGGTTTTAAATTGCCTAAAGCCTTTGTCATTATACCTATCTATTGCCTGCAAAGTAGTTTATTGTTGCGTATGTGTATATTTTGGAACAAGTTATGAAACATAAAAGCCCAGTATTTTAACTCATGCATGCATGACTTCTGTGTAGCACAAAATTGTTGTCCTAACATTTCTTTTTATTTACATTTTTACTAGCGTTCCAGGTTGTATTTTTCTAATACTCTAATTGAGTGCAAAGTGTAGTGTAGTAGAATATTGATCAGGTTACATTATTTTTGAATTAGATATAGGTGTCAACAAGTGTAGCTTTGTCCAGGTTACTTCAATTGTTTGCCTATTTCATTTTGTGCAAGTAGGCAGTACATTATCTTGATGATTATATAAATGGCGTAGATCACTATTTATTAATTTACGTTGAACCGGTGTTACGTTTTAAAAACGTATTTTGTTGCCATTAGCTTTATAACGGAATTTTTACGCCGATGCTACATTTTTGAAACGTGTTGTTTTGGTGACATTTTTGACGAATGAAAATTTACTGTTATTTTGACTTCAGTAACCGTCGATTTAAAGTGAATTTTCAAGAGGTTATCCCGCAACACTGATTTAATATCCGTTTTTATGGTGTTTTGTGAAGTGCAATTTCCTCGTCGAAATTGCTATAGTTGTTGTTGTTTTAATCACGGGTTTTAAAAATCATTTTAAATTGAAATTATTCAAAAAAAAATTACAGTTTGCGCTTTCAAAAGAATGAGGAAGCGATTTAAACGCTTCAGCAAAATTGAGGACTATGAACCCTTACTTTTACTGATTCGCTTAATTCCGGACTTGTCCGTTTGAGAACGTAAAATGTATTTTTATAAAATACACCATTTTGCACTTTCAAAGAAACGATGAAGAGATTTAAACGATTTAGCAAAAGTGCGGAGTATGGAACCACACTTTTACTATTTCGGTTAAATCCGGACTCGTTAATTGAAATATTTGTTGTTTGATGATTCTGATGATTTTGTGTGCTTTCGAGCCACTTTGTTGGACCTTCGGGTCATTTGTTGGACCTTCGGGTCAATTACCAGTACTAGACCTTCGGGTCATTTGTTGGACCTTCGGGTCAATTACCAGTACTAGACCTTCGGGTCATTTGTTGGACCTTCGGGTCATTTGTTGGACCTTCGGGTCATTTGTTGGGCGCCAAAAATCATAGTACTTGGTAGGCTTCGGCCATTTGAGATGCACGTGTGGCGTAGCTAAAACTCGCCATTTGTTGGGATCGATCCACTTTTATGTTGATTTTCTAGTTATCTATTTTTGATTTCTAGATTTTGTAAATCGTTGTTTTGAATTAAATTGTGAATTTGAAATTTGATTTTGTTGGAGTTTGATGTGATTTCTTCATTTAACTATGTTGATTTCTTATGTTGAATAGTCTCATTCGAGATTATTATTATTTTTCTTTGATGTTATTTAAGATGCATTCACTGCTAAGAATAAATTAGACTGATCCGTTTATTATTTTCTTTTAAATAATACTCGGGTCAGACCGAGTTATTTCAGGGTAATCCCTATCTCTGATTCAGTAGCAGCTTCAGCTTTTGGGGATCTCACTTCATCTTTTGTCTAGCCTTCGTGGAGTTCTTTTGGTTATTTGACTCCCATCTTATGTATGTCGATGTATATGTATATGTACATTTTGTTGTTGTGAACTATCGATTGTTGTAGCATGTATTCCAGACTTGTCTTCCGCTATATATATGATATTTCTGTTCTGATGTGATTATACTATCTGTGTTGTTGTTATTATGAGTTGTTCTGGAATTTCTTTAGCCACCGTAGTTTCGTTTTAGATTTGGATTGAAATTATATCTTTGGGAGTAATTTATACAACTCCTATCGATGTAATCAATACTCGTCTAAGGCATAACTTACGGATGGTCGCTTCTAACAAGCCTTATTCTTCGCAATAGCAGACGTTATTCCTTATAATAACCTTTTTTATTGTGAGCATAGAGGTGGGGCGTCACAGTCGCCAAGCTAACTTCGGCAAAAACCCCGACCAGCAAAGATTCGACGATCGCCAGGAAAAGCTAGAAACCCATTCTCTGATCAACTCACAATTCCTCTCGATTTATAAACTTAAAAATCGTGATTCTTTTTCTAAAAATCTTAGTTTTTTATGATGAATCAGATTATATTCACAAATCATTTAATTGTTGAAATCAAATTTTTGACAAACCCTGAGTTTTTACTGTAAAATTTCAAATTCCAGAAATATACAAACTTATTTAACTTAAAATAAATTTTAAACTTTAGCTTATGTTTAAACAAACATAATTTATTTGAATCCCTAAACCTATCAGGGATTGGATGTGGAGAATTGAAATTTTTATCTAAACTTTAACTGTGAAATTTAAACGGAGATGATCACATACCTACACACCCATATATTCATTCATATATACATATATTCATATTAATAAACATGCATACATATATTTTAACATGCATCACAAATTACTGCAAACATTTCTCCATACATCAAAATTTAAAACCGTTTTTAGTTTTAAGTTTACTCACCGTGAATTAACAGAGAAGCCTGGAATCATAGTTTATGAAACTGGAAATTGTTTGAACTTGAGAACTGAAAATGCTTTGATTTTAGATCCGATCTGCTTTGTTTGAGTTTCTTTGATTTTCGTTTTAAGTTTTTAACGGCAGATTGATTTGCTCTGGACTAGATGTTGATCTAGAAACTGGAAACTCAAAACTTTGAATTTTGAACCTGAAGTTGCTTGATTTGATTTTAAGTTGAAAAATGCAGAAATGTTTATCTTTGTTACTTAACAAATTTCGAATCCAGGAAGAATGAAGAAGGCAAAGTAGAGGTATATAGGCTGCTCTTTGGTGTACACAGCAAGCTACTTTTTATTTATTTAATTATTTATATATATGTATTTATCTTCTGCATTTCTTTGATCCGAAGTTTTGTGACCTGTTTTATGTTTTGTATGCTAGGCCTAAAAGCTTGTCTCCTCTTTTGTTTACAAGCATTTAATGTGAATTGATATCTCATATATTTTTTTACAACCTGTAAACATACTTTCTACACGCATTCCTTCATATAGGCACATATATCTACTTATTTGCTAGTATAATTTTTAATTATCATCAAGCTTATGTATACATAGATATTTATTCTATCCTCCATCATGAAACTTTTACCCTGCACTTACATATATAAAGATCTTATATGCATAACCTATGTATTTGCTCACATGTTTTACCTTCTACTATATATATCATCCAACACAAAAACTTGAATCAATATTTTTATGGATATTTTATCTCAATTTAAATGGTGGATTTTATTTATACAAAAAATTTATTATCTTTTCTAAAGGATTTATCATACCTAGAGATTTTTTTTAAAATGAAATCTCTAATATAGTTTTTAATTCAATTTATGTATATATATTCAGATATTTTAATTATCATAATTTTATTTGTTCGACTTATCCAAATTAATATTCCAATGGTTTAAATCAGTTAACTACCCTATTTAACCGAGGTTAAAAATCCGGGTCGTCACACAAGGAAGACATGATACTTGATTTCCCAAACTCATGCCACACACTACTTTTCTAGACAACCTACTAAATTGGTAAGCTTAATTGGCTAACCTTAACATGACTAATTTAGACCGCATATACTATTTGGCTTCAATACCGTTAATGGAATCAGGCCAGTCGGAAGCGGTTGAAATATGTAGTTTAGAAAAAAAATCCCTATTATGATCATATTGGGCCTATGAAGTCTAAAAGTATGTCCGATCGAATCTAATTAAATTTTAAATTAAATCTTATTTTGTTTAAATTATTAAAATGGAGATTTAAATTTGTATGTATTATAATGAATGTATCAAATACATTCATTTATGTGAAGTGTAAGTGAAGCATATAAGTTGCTTATATATGTGTAAATGAAACATGTGTAAATTAATTTAGAGAAGGAAAAATTTTGTTCTCCTCTCTTAACCTATAAAATTAATTAAGGGAAGATATGGCAATATACGTAGAGAGAGGAATCTTTCATTTCTCTCTCTTTAATTGTAATAATTGACATATTAAATGACATTTATAAATCATCAACCAAATTTACACATGCCTTTGCTGTCCAAGTTTTTGACTAATAAAATATAAATGTACATCTATAATATTATATATACGTACATAAATAAATAAATACATACATACATATCGAAAACCTATTAGTTTTTTAAATAATTTGAAATTCAAATTTAACATTAACGAAAATGATTTCATTTAAAGAAAGGTATGACAACAAAATGTTACATTATTGCACAAAATCGTTTCACAAATTTGAACTAAACTACACACGTATATTTCCATACACATGATTATTACAATTTAATAATTTAGACCTAAAACAACATATATTTGCAGACATTGTGGCATATGATATATGCATATATACATATATAAAAAATAAGTTTGAGTTTAAGGTTAACAATTTTGTTTAAACTTTTAATTTAGGAATGAAACTAGAGTTTAGGATTTTACATGAAACTTTAAATTTAGAAACCCACGCCTTTTAGTGGTTCTTTCTTATGGACACAGGCTTCCTCTGCATTTTGATCGAAAATCAAGTTATTCGATATATCTATCAAAACACTTATTCAACTCTGTTGCGAACGATACTTTCATATCTGTTAAAAACCACAAACTCAATATCACTTCCATTGACTTTGAGACACTTTGGCAGTTATATGCAAACAACCTATTTTGAATCATTATTTAGAATTTTCTATTACAACACATATATACCAAAATGCAAAGTCGTACCAAGTACAATTTTGTGAATAAAATCTGAATTAACCTGAGCACGTTGAATGATGAATCTGTTACGCTAATTTCAACAATTGAAATTTATGATGTTATTCTTATCAATGTTGCTCACTATATTCCAACTGCATTAGTCTTTCTTTTGAAGACACATTTGTGGCCGATGGATTCAGGTACAACTATCAAAATCATATTTTTGATAACATAGTTGGAATCCTTCGGATTTGTGCAGCATACCATATGGTAGAGTCAATACTCTTAATTGTTTAATTGACAACCAAGGATTATTTATTCTTTACTTTGATAGAAACTTATAGTTATTTTATATTGTGTGAGAATATTTATCATGCACTCTAATGCACTGTGTTCCTTCGGGTTTTGTAAATTTTATTTCATCCCACATAATCAGTTTCATCTTTAGATCGTATCCAAATCCACTTTACTACCAGTAATTTCTAAAAGAAATTCCTTCTCTATAAAGTTATTATTGCTTGAAACAACAATTGTTTCTCAGTTCATTGAAATAGATATTCATAAACATTTTATGAGTTGCCTTATATATAAACCGATTTGGGTTTATTTTACAATACTTATGTCCAAAACACAAATTGGTCATCAAATTTCTATCGTTCCCAAACTTCTTCCGAGGCCATTCGTACAAGATCCTCATATACAATTATTACGAGTAGTCTTTTAACTCACACAACCTGCCAACTTTTTGGCTTAGAATATGTTGGGGCTTCTTATAAACCCTCATCTTGTAAGATTTTGTAAAATATACTTGAGATGAAATTAATTTTGAACTTGTGTACTATTCTTAAGCACACACCTTATAGAAAGAAGTTAACTCAACTTCACTCACAATGTATCATAAGGAGGAGTGACTTTTGAGATTGAATCTTTATTCATTTTTAGGTACATTCGGAACTCTTCCCAACATACTCACATATTCGATTAAATCAAATCATTTTTATTTTCTATTGCACGTTATTTTATATACTTCTGTTTTATATTCAATAAATTTATCATTAAAATACCACATGTGTAATACACGCGTTCATGTTGTTGATAATTCATCGATGAATATAACAAAGTATGTGGAACCGTTTTAGTATTAATAGACTTTCAATTGCATATTTCTATATGTATCAATCCATAGAGTTCATCAAATCTTATGATGCTCTCACTGAATGGTGTTGTTCCCTTGTCTGAGAAATAATTCACTAGTACCTTATGGTGCACAATCATATAATCAAAGAATTATTTCTCAAAATGGAACGCCCTGGCTCTAGTGACTGAAATACCAGAGAAAGTTTACCGTCTGATAGCTCGGATCAATGTGCACGGAAGGAGCGATCTCTAATATAAACTACTTTGGGTCAATATGGATACGTTTCAATACTTGAATAAATCGAAAATAATATGTATCTTGTTTCGATGGTAGGAAATGCACACGAGTTCTAGAATTGAATAATACAGTATTAAAGACACCCAAAATTTCCCAACTAACATAATCGGATGAACAAAATAATAATTTTATATCATTTCAAAATTTAATACATCATCCCATACACATACACACACACAGGTCGACCAATATAATGATAACTTAATATAAGCATAAGCAAAGTAATTACTCACCGTCGTAGTTGCTCCAACTCCATATTGTAGCCCATAAAGCATATATAATCATAATATTAACCTATAAAAAACCTTAGCTTGACCCGAGATTGTCAAATACATAACAAACCCCGAGTTAGGCTAGAAATCTAGCGGTGAATGCAACCAAGCTCAAATAATGTCATAACCATTGCGATGGGTTTAAATATAACTCTACTTGGTTATAAACAAAAATTTAGCACTATAGTCAACACCAATAAATAATTTCCCATAAGCTCTGTACTTAAAAACTATTTGAAAATAAGTTTCAAATTCCTTTTCTTTTAAATCATTCTCTCGAAATCACTTCAAAATGAATTTCCAAACCACTTCTATAAAATCTCATTATTTATGGAAATCTCATATATTAAGAAATCATACACCAGAGTTCTACTTCGCAAACAATGTCAAAATATTGATTTTAAATGCAAATAATTTATTAAAATATTTCCCTTTTCTTTGTCTAAAATTTTCTACTTTTCCATTTATTGAAACAAGTTCTAAAATATTCAGTGATTTCATTAAAACTAGATTTCAAAATATAATATGATTTTACCCATCTAGTTTAAATAAATATCCGCATAAGATGAGTATTCGTCATAATAGATCATAGCAGATCATAGCAAATCATAACATTACTCGTCTATAATCAATGGGGAAGGAACCTTTAAATCCAACTCCAACGATCCATGCTCGTACATTACCTTTGAGCGATATCAAAAGCTATAATATCAAAATGGATTATAAAACAAGGAGCAATCCCTTTTGAAAAGGTAAAATCATTAAAATCATTTCCAAATGGAAAAATACACAAAATTATTATTTTATTTATTTCAAATTATGAAATTATCAGTAATAGAAATACTATAAAATACCACTGGTTTATTTCATACAAAACCAGTAAAATAATCTTTTGAATAATTCTTTAAAATTCCTTTTATAGAGAAGATTATGTATTTAAACCATTTATGGTTTAAATTCAAATTTAAATTATTTCTAAAATAAATTAATATTTATCTTATAAAAAGCTTTTCTACTTCAAAATCAAAATAAATATATTTATATAGTATTTTAAATTTGATTTTAATTGAAATCCCATTAATATCCACATGAAAATAATTTATACACAAATTCAAATTCTCAAAAGAAAATCAAATAAAAGTTCTTTGGTATAAAAATCCCATAAAATTTACTCATTTCAAATTTATAAACTAAAGAGAAATTATTTCAAATAATATTTACACTTTTTTTTCGAAATCGATATACATACATGTACACACACATTGTTTTATCTATATAAAAAACTTAAAATTCCTTTATTATTCAAGATAACTTCACACACCATTATTCATATTTAATAAAAATACAAATACACACATACACACATAACAACTTCATTTTTAATAAATCAATTTCACCTTCTTTCAAAAATAAATTCAAATACATTTCAAAATAAAATTCTTGTAAAACACTATACTAGCTTTAGTTATTCATATCATATTTTCCATATAAATAATTCAAATCACTCATTTTATTTAAACTTCTTGCATCCAAAACAATCAATATCATAATATATATAACATACCATTCAACCTATATTCATCCATTTCAAATATTCATTGATCAAACAATTGACCATTAATCATCTACTAATAATAATCTAGGCTACTAAGCCATCTACAATAAATATTCATCAATTTCAAGCAATCTGGAATGAAGAAGTTTATTGTAAACGAAAGTAATTCTCTGTATGCAAAATATATGTATATTATACTCCCAGGTAATCAATAATATATAGGTAAATGAAAATTTATACTTGCTGTAATATTGCAGTCAATAAGAAATCGATACACTCACTTTAAACTATATAATTTAATCCAACAATTAATTCAAAGATTTATATATTTGATTTTAAATAAAAGAATTTAAATTATACTCATTTAAGAAATAACAATAATAATTACACTCACCATCGTTATCTCATTGCCGCACGCTCAAGTAACCAGCAAAAAACGTCGAAGACTGCACATTCAACCTAAACTGAACATCGCCCTAACTACCACGACATCATTGCCAGCCAGCCTCCAGGAAGACTCTAATCAAGCCTAGTCGCCAATCATCGATCCAATCGCACACCTCCAAGCTTCATCGCACATCCATCCACCAACTTCACAGCTTCCATCTTGTGCAAGCTAGCTTGAATCCAGCACCATCATCCTTGTCATGCCATCCGCTTTTTTTCATATCGAATTCCATTTTGGGCTTTTTGGTGTTAAGGAAGGGAGAAGCGGTTTTATATGGGTTAGGGTTTGGCATACTTCGGGGTTAACCTGCCTGAACTTTATTTTGATCAACATGAAATGTGCAGTCGAATAGGGATTTTTCAATTTTATTTTATTTTCTTTTAAATAATTTCGCATCATTAATCACTTTATTACTTGATCGCCATCCAGCACTTGATTAAAATTCCACTCGAGGCATTTTAGTCCAAATTTTATTTTATTTTTATAATGAGTTTTCTTTTTGAAAATACCACTCTTCAATTTTCAACAATTATAAACTAATTATTTTATTCCCAAAATAATTTAAATTTTCACAAATATTATTTTTTTACCAAAATAATTTTTTAAACAGCTTTTGGAATTTCTTAATTAATATTTTATTTTTATAATCAAATAAATCAAAAATAAAATTTATTGAATTAAATTCAATAAAATATCCAAATTAAAATATTTAATTCACTCTAACTTCGAACATCCAAAACCATGGCTTGGTCCATAATTCCAAAATAATTCTAAATAAATTTACAAGATACTTTCGTATTTTCCAATGCATCACAAATACCACTATTATAGTTTTTTTGTAGCGAATATTCATATTGAAATAAAACTATGTCTATTTTTCAGTCAACACTGAAAATAGTTATTATTTTATAAATAATGTTCAGTATGTTTTACAAAAACAATTTTCATAACTTGATGCGATCAATAAGTGCTATATGGCATGCTCCCACTATTTTCACCATTACTATAATAACATACAAAATACGAAGGTTTATTCAACTACTTAATATAGGCTATTTATTTCATTTACTGTAACTCGTTTACAGTCGAGAATTTTCAGATCGGTATCATAAATTTAAAGAAATAAATCTCATAGAAAACATTTTTCTATGTGAAAATACATTTGGAATCGATATCGTATTTCTTATTCCTTGTTAAGTATCTGTAATTATATTACAATTCTTGTTTCCAATGTTTCTTTATTAAGCAGAAGAAGTGACCATTCACTCTCTTCATCCCAACCATGCCTTAAGTTACATCCACTTTCATACATTCGATTTTCTTTCTAAACGGTCAAACCATTCAAAGGAAACCCTTACTATAATATTATAACGAACTCTTTACAAAAGGCCATTTGGTCATCTTTAGCATTTAAGGATATCAAATAAATTGCACTTCATGTAAAGTGATCAAAATGACATTTCAGTAATCGAGTTCTTAGACTTAGTGTTACATTTAACACAACAAGATCATTATTATAATAAATCATATTGAATATACGATTTCACGCTATGGTTTATTGTCTTATTTTGACTAAACTAATTTCATACGGGTCTCATATATTATGGATTGTGTTCGTTTGCTATATAACATTCATATGTGATCGAACATGGATCAAACATCCATATTCGATTATTGTTTCATGAGTTCGAAACTCATAAAGGACTGGACAATACACAATCTTATGCAAATAAACATGTAAGCGACCAATTATGAATGTATTTAGTAGTTGTAAAATTTGGCATTTGCATGGATATTGAAACAACAACATGCAAATAATATTTCTAGTAAGTATATTTTATATTTCTATTTGTCAATCTTTAATTCAATTCCTTTGTATATTTTAATTGGTAAACATTTTATCAATTACATTTAATGCAAAAATTTATCGATGTAGATTAGTTTAATTTATACATAGCAGATGTTCTTACAATATTAGAAAGGTTAAATGTTACTATTTCATTTTTTAATAAGGCTCCTGCTAGACTTTTTGTTTCTTAAGAGCCTAAAAATAACATAGAAATCTTTTGATTTCTCTAGTGGGTTAGGACTCACTTGCCTTGGGATACTGACCTTCAGTTTTCTCAATAAATCATAGGTCCACAAGTGATGAATAACACTTTATTGGTTGCATCATACACAACTCCTACCTGCGATCCTTGTCCTAATCTAATTTCGACCTTGAGTTTGCTCAACAATTCGAAAGAGATTATTCACTCATACCTACCATTTCGCGATGGCCTAAAAATAGTATATGTACCTTGAGTTTGCTCAACAAATACATATAGCTATCTTACCTTATCCAATCTATTAATAATACCACACATAACATCTGTGGCTTGAGTTTGCTCAACAACGAGAGAGTATGCAAATAATTTGTTAATATATAAATGGTAGAGGACAACTTTTATATTAAAGGTTCTTAATATTTAATATATTTAATTAAGTGATATCGACTTATAGAATAATGTATTTCTCATGAAATACCCTCGTGATTCAAGTGTCTGACACATCTGAAATCATGGTATACGTATTATACGTATGTATTTATTCCTTAAATCTAATTGGGTTTCCTACCGCTTCACCTTTTATTATACATTAATATTACATAAGTTTAATTCTTGCGTAACATTTTTTAATGTAATTAACCTATATAATAATCTTACGTATAATCTTATACTAATTTTATTAATTAAATCCTATATGATTAATTTAATTAATTAATTAACATTTTAAATTATTTTACGTTTACATTTTTAATATTTTAAATTGAATATATGCACTTTAACGTTTGTAGTTATACACATATATCTTATATACGTATTATATTATTTATTAATTAACATTTAATTAATTTATTTAATTAAAACAATTCTAATTAATTATAATTAATTTCGAAAATTATACATGTATTACTTTAACATTTTAAGATAATGTTACATATATCAATATATATGTTATTTAATTTAATTAATTAATCCAATTAAGTGTAAATAATTTTTTAAAATAATTACTTTATTTTCAAAATTATTAATAACATTTGTAAAATTATTAATTATTTTAAATTTAACATTTTAAATTTAAAATATTATTTTTATTTATTTAAATTTAACCTTTAAATTTAAAATTATATTTTAATTTAATAATAGATTTTGAAAATCAACACAAGGCCTAAATAAATTTTGGCCTTTATAGTGGGGATAACATTTGGGCTTACTTCATCCTTTAGGGCCAAACTAGTAACCAGGTATGGCAAAATACCAAATTACCCAAACCCAATCTTAGACGATACTTTTCTAGATAGCCTAATATATGGGCAGGCTTTAGTAAGTTAGCCTTAATACTGCTAATTTAGGCCGCTTAGGAGTGGGCTTCGATACCATTATTGGAACTAGGCCAGCACACAACTGGGTAAGTTGGTAAATTTAAAAAAAAATTATTCCATTTGGATTTTATTGGCTATGTAAAGTCTAAATTTATGTAGATCTTATCTAAAATTATTTTAAATAAAATCAATAATTTATATAACTTATAATAAAGTTTTATATTAACGTTATATTTATAATATATTAAATAATATGCATAACATATACACATTTGTGTGTACATGCACGTGAAACAAAATTGGTATACATGGTTTAACATGCCCGCGTATAACTGTTGAGAGATTTACATTGCAACGGACACGTTAGCCCCTCTATATACATGTGTGCTGTCAATATACATGTGCATTTATACACACACACATATAGTTTTATATTATTATAAAATAGTAATAGTAAATGTAAGTGTTTGTATTAATATATATATAGTCTAACATTGTAATATAAAGTAATTATAGAATTTAATATAAATCATTATGAATTTAAAATCCAAATTTTAAATTTAAATCTAGATCTATAAAATAAAATATCTAGTAATTTCAAAATTCAAATTAATATATTAATTAATTAATATACATATATACATATAATATTATTTTTTTGGTAGAGCCGACGGGGTTGAATGGACCCCTACCATTTTATTAAAGCAGCAAAGAGAAAGAGTACAACAAACACATGCCAAAATTGGGCATGCACAAAGAAGACGTAGGAACAAGGTGCAACAACTACAATGAAAGAAAAGCACAGGGCAGAAAAAAAGAAACAAACAGAAAGCAGCAAAGAAACAAACAAAAAGCATTCAATTCAAAGAGGTCAGAATGCCAGGGTCAAAGATGAATTTCACCATCTTGAGCCATTCTCTAATTTCATGAAAAATACGTCTATGCGCAACTGCTCTACGGATTTGCTTTTGGTAGACTAAAATATCCTAGTATTCCTTTCTTTCCACACAATCGAAAAGAATTTCTTCAATAAGCAGGTAACCACCCTTGCTCTTCCCTCCTTCACACCAGACAGTCTGTATACTTGCTCCCAAACATGATCACTTCCATGAACCATAGTAGTTATATCCAAACACCCAATGATCATTCTCCATATATTAAATATATTTGGGTGGTCGAAGAATATGTGGTCTAGGGTTTCTAGCAATGCATTGCAAAAGACACAGTTTATATTCACGTTCATTCCCCTACTGAAAAGTTTAACTCTTGTTAGCATTGCATTGTTGATGATCTTCCAAAGAGTAAAATTTTCCGCAGCTATCTTCTTCAAAATCAACAACCTTTTACCATGCATGTCCTCTCTACTTCTTCTTTCCTCTACTCGACATCTTTCATAATCACAATATAGCTCATGCTCGTAACCACGATAAGCTCTTCTTTCTCCATTCTAATAATCACGATTGTCTCGAACTCCACGATCTCGATTTATCGACAAAGATGATTCTCTTCTTTCTTTATCATAACGTGGCGACACTCTCCTTTGATTTCGATTCATATCAGACTTCATTCTCTCCACTCTATTGAAACCCTTATTGAACCTTTCATCGATATGTTGTTCCATCTGTTCAGGATCTTCACTCCCATACAAATCTGCAACACTATGATGACGGTTAACACATCTCGGAGGCATGATCAGATCTTCAACAGATCCAAACACAAACTTCACTTTGATCAAAAAAAAATTCTCGAATCAAACTTCCCCACTTGTTTGAAATCTCACGAACACCCCAAATAAACAAACAACTTAATTTGAACTCCAAAACTTCAAATCTCAAAATTGACGCCCAATGAACTTGAACAAATCTCTCACAAACTTAAACAAGTTCGCTTCTAGCTCACGATTTGACTCTACTCTTCTCCTTGGCTCGACTGAAGTTGAATAAGCACTTCTTCTTGGTCCAACAGGCTCGTCTTAGCTATGATTGGCTAAGTCTGGCTCTGATACCAAATGACGCAGCGGATATTACAAAACAAGATAGATCGATGAACGTAGCAATCGGTGGATTGAGAAATACTGAAATGCCCAAATTCGTTGATCCGAAGATGCCGAATTCTAGCTATCTCTGACACGTTGATCGCGCACGATACCGTGAAGAGAGATCTACAATTCTTCGAGCGTTGATCAAGCGCACTTGATTCCGCGAATTGGCTTCAACGATCGAAGATTCGAGCACACTCGAATGTCGAAGGTGGAGATAGGAGATACACTCAACTACTGATTTTAATTGAAAGCACAAAGCTAACAAACAAGAATTTTATTCAAAATCAACAACCTTTTACAAATGACATAACTCCCTATTTATAGGGTTACCACAAAACAACTCGCATAAGTCGTATACGACTTAACGACTTTTCAAAGAAATTACAACACTTAGGTCGTTACATGACCTTCAATAGTAATTACAACATACTACGACTTAAGAAAATTACAATACAAAACAACACAAGTCACATTAAAGAACGAAATACAACGACTTAAAAATATTATCTCACGACTTATCATATCTCTCGACTTATCATATCTCGCGAGTTAGAAGTATCTCGCGACTTATCCACAGCATCTCACGGCTTATCAAAGTATCTCACGTCTTACATTATCTCGCAAGTTAGAAGTAAGTTCGGCGACGACATAGTCAAAGGCTTCACGACTTAGTGGTTAGAGAAGGGGCGACTCACTGGAATCGGCATAGGATTAAATCGGGGAAAGGCAATTAGGTCGAAATCATTTTAGGTCGGGGACGATTGAAGGTCGCGGAAATGTTGTCACTGGGGAGTTAGGTCGTAGGGATATTGGAGTTGGAGTTAGGTCGTGGTGGATTATGTCTTGAAGGAGTTAGGTCAGGTTGGTGGTTAGGTCGGAGATCAGCGGCATAGGGCTTAAGTCGGAGAGTAGTAGGTCGTAGCGCGAGGTGACTTAGGTCGTTGGGTGGTTTGGTTAGGTCGTATACCGATTCAGGCATTTGGAGATTAGGTCGTGGCGATTGTTCGCGACTTAGGGATAGGTCGTGGAGTCGGGTGGAGTTAGGTCGTGAAACTTGATAACTCGTGAAGGTGAAGTTAGGTCGCGGGGATGTGGATTTAGTTCGTTCACGACCTATGGAATGGGCTGGAGCTGCTCGCGATTTCAGGTAGGTCGTTCTTCCCTATTTCGCGCTGCATCATCCTCCCCTGGTTGAAAATAATTCGTCCCGAATTCACACTTTCTTCTTCTTCGAGACACTGTCTTCCATTCATTATCTGGTCTGGTGCTGTTCGGGTGATAACCATTCTTGAGAATGATCTTGTCTTGACCCTTTGAAGATGCGGCTCGCACGGCATAAATCAGACGTGGCATTAGGCAGGCGGCATAAGGAAGTGATCTGAGGGGGTTGACATATGAAAAAGTGTGGAATGAACTAAGCACTAGGTGCCATATCCAATTCATGTAGCACAGAACTTCATGAGAATAGTGTCGTATACCATATTGCTTGTGCCAATAGGAAGATGTGATATAGAACCACAACGTGTCGAAAATGTGAGACGATATAAGGAAGTTTAAAATCACGGAACGACTTAGGAAATCACGACCGAAAAAGTGTGAGGACTCATGCTCAAATTCTCGTCTTTCCTTATCTTGTTCAGGTGTGTCCTTATTTAGAATCTTCCCTTGCTGTGTTGCATCAATTTCCCCTGACTGAAAGGAATTTCCACCCGCTTTTCCTTCAACATATTTATTTTCATGAAACGATTCCAAGCAATTGACGTTGATAACGTCAGCAGTGCGGTCATGATCAGGCAATTTCAACGGACAATCATTCTCTTCATCATGTCTTATCAACTCTTCCTATTCTTTCAGATTCTGAAAATCATACGACCCCTGTAGTAGAATAGCATTTGATACTAGTTCAGTATGAGGTTGAATGTCCTGTAGTGGTGGTAACTCTTCGGGTAGTTCCTCAGGATATTCGTCTTCAAATTCATCGAATTCTGATCCAGCTTCCTCAAAAACATCAAGTTCTTTACTCGTTCCTTGCTCGGTCAATACAAATAATTCATTGCTATTTTTCACCTTTTCGACAGACCCTTCCAAAAATACAATACTAGTTTCTTCAGACAGTTCCTCAGAAATCTCATCCTCCAACTCTTCAAAGACTTCAACCTCTTCAGGTGTCTCAAAATTAGAATTTTCCCCAGATTCAATCAACATTGATAATTCATCACTAACTTCCATTTTATTGACGAACTCTTCCAAAGATAATAAACTATCTGATTATGCCTTCTCTTCTGTTTCACTTTTACTTTGTTCGGGCTTCTCGGAGATTATGGAATTAACACTTAGCGGCCTCTCGTCCATAAGCTCAGGTGTTAAACAAGAATCCTCCATCATCAAGTAATTTCCCTCAACTCCGAACACAATTTCTTCTTCCATACTATCGACATCAATCTTCGGCGGTGAAGAATATTCAACTTCTACATCCACATACTTTGACTCAATTTCTTCATCATCATCAAATTTCGGCGGTTGATAAAAGTCAAATTCAGCAGTCCTCCTCAACAAGTTACATCCTTCATCTCCTGACAAAACTCCTTCATCGTTGTCAAATTTCGATGGTAATTCTTCGAACGATTCTGTAGAACCGATCTCTGAAAACTCTTCTAACATTGGTTTAACCTCCTCTGGAGTTTTAAGCTTTTCACTTGCCTCATACCTAACCAACGATTCAGCACTACCTTCTGCTTCTTCAACACCTTCGCTGGAAGATAATGGGCTAGTCGGTTCCTCTTCCTTTTCCAGCTCACTTTCGGTAGAATCATCCACATCCTCGTTTTCACATTCTTTGACAACTAATGCTTTCATCTTGGACTCCGTATATTCAATATTTCTATGGCCAAACTCTTGATAATGATAGCGCTTAATTCGGTCATCAACATTTGTCTTCGTGATTTCATGTCCAACTGGTTTGTTGACTCTCTTAGAAACATTAATACTGCAATTAATGCCTTTATTCTGATTGCTGGAGTTTGTAACCACAACCTTTCCTTGACTCCCTTGTCTCAACTTCTGCAATTGTTGGTTCACACGTGTTTGATAATTGTAGGGTAAGAAATTTGCCTTCATCATCCTTTTCATCTTATCCCACGTGACAACTTTGGATTTCCCCATTCTCTTTCTGGTTAATTTAGTTTGTTTCCACCAATCCATAGCTCTTCCTTTCAATCTGGTAGCAACTAACTTAACTTGACGATCCTCAGACACGTTGTTGAGCTTAAAAATCTTTTCAACCGTTGATAACCAATCCAAGAATTCGTCTGCTTGTAGACCACCTCGGAATTCCGAAATCTCCATATCCTTCCTTGATTCTTGTGTATGACCATTCTTTTCAACATTCCTATATCGATTTTGCCCTTGACCTGGATATCGAAAGTGAACACTATCACCATAACTATCTTCTTCAAACTTAGATGAGCTTCGATGTCGATTCTGAACATTGACTCTTCTATGACCATGCACGTCCTCTCTACTTCTTCTTTCCTCTACTCGACATCTTTCATAATCACAATATAGCTCATGCTCGTAACCACGATAAGCTCTTCTTTCTCCATTCTGATAATCACGATTGTCTCGAACTCCATGATCTCAATTTATCGACAAAGATGATTCTCTTCTTTCTCTATCATAACGTGGCGACACTCTCCTTTGATTTCGATTCATATCAGACTTCATTCTCTCCACTCTCTCGAAACCCTTATTGAACCTTTCATTGATATGTTGTTCCATCTGTTCAGGATCTTCACTCCCATACAAATCTGCAACACTATAATGACGGTTAACACATCTCGGAGGCATGATCAGATATTCAACAGATCCAAACACAAACTTAACTTTGATCAAAAAAAAATTCTCGAATCAAACTTCCCCACTTGTTTGAAATCTCACGAACACCCAAAATAAACAGACAACTTAATTTGAACTCCAAAACTTCAAATCTCAAAATTGACACCCAATGAACTTGAACAAATCTCTCACAAACTTAAACAAGTTCGCTTCTAGCTCACGATTTGACTCTACTCTTCTCCTTGGCTCGACTGAAGTTGAATAAGCACTTCTTCTTGGTCCAACAGGCTCGTCTTAGCTATGATTGGCTAAGTCTGGCTCTGATACCAAATGACGCAGCGGATATTACAAAACAAGATAGATTGATGAACGTAGCAATCGGTGGATTGAGAAATACTGAAATGCCCAAATTCGTTGATCCGAAGATGCCGAATTCTAGCTATCTCTGACACGTTGATCGCGCACGATACCGTGAAGAGAGATCTACAATTCTTCGAGCGTTGATCAAGCGCACTTGATTCCGCGAATTGGCTTCAACGATCGAAGATTCGAGCGCACTCGAATGTCGAAGGTGGAGATAGGAGATACACTCAACTACCGATTTTAATTGAAAGCACAAAGCTAACAAACAAGAATTTTATTCAAAATCAACAACCTTTTACAAATGACATAACTCACTATTTATAGGGTTACCACAAAATAACTCGCATAATTCGTATACGACTTAACGACTTATCAAAGAAATTACAACACTTAGGTCGTTACATGACCTTCAATAGTAATTACAACATACTACGACGTACGAAAATTACAATACAAAACAACACAAGTCACATTAAAGAACGAAATACAACGACTTAAAAATCATATCTCTCGACTTATCATATCTCTCGACTTATCATATCTCGCGAGTTAGAAGTATCTCGCGACTTATCCACAGCATCTCACGACTTATCAAAGTATCTCGCGCCTTACATTATCTCGCAAGTTAGAAGTAAGTTCGGCGACGACATAGTCAAAGGCTTCACGACTTAGTGGTTAGAGAAGGGGCGACTCACTGGAATCGGCATAGGATTAAATCGGGGAAAGGCAATTAGGTCGGAATCATTTTAGGTCGGGGACGATTGGAGGTCGCGGAAATGTTGTCACTGGGGAGTTAGGTCGTGGGGATATTGGAGTTGGAGTTAGGTCGTGGTGGATTATGTCTTGAAGGAGTTAGGTCGGGTTGGTGGTTAGGTCGGAGATCAGCGGCATAGGGCTTAAGTCGGAGAGCAGTAGGTCATAGCGCGAGGTGACTTAGGTCGTTGGGTGGTTTGGTTAGGTCGTATACCGATTCAGGCATTTGGAGATTAGGTCGTGGCGATTGTTCGCGACTTAGAGATAGGTCGTGGAGTCGGGTGGAGTTAGGTCGTGAAACTTGATAACTCGTGAAGGTGAAGTTAGGTCGCGGGGATGTGGATTTAGGTCGTTCACGACCTATGGAATGGGCTGGAGCTGCTCGCGATTTCAGGTAGGTCGTTCTTCCCTATTTTGCGCTGCATCAATAAATATGTACGCAAACATAGGGTCACCCTGCCGTATTCCTTGCTTGCTTCAAAAAAATCCAGTACTGGAACCATTGATGATGATTGAGAAGTGTACATTAGATATGCATTCATACACCCAAGAAATGAAATGAGAAGGGAAGTTCATGTACCCCATAATTCTAACAATAGTGTCCCACTGAATTATGTCAAAGGCCTTCATAATATCCAGTTCATCATGGCTCATGGCGAAGCATTTTTGCTTTTATATCCTCGCAGGAGCTCATGTGATAACATCACATTGTCAAGAATATTCCTACCAGCGAGGAAGGCTACTTGATTAGTGGAAATAATGGAGGGAAGCACTAACTTCATTCTGGTTGCAAGTATGTTCGATATACATTTGTATATAGTGTTGCAACACGCAATAGGTCTGTAGTCATGAACATCATTAGCATTTTTAACCTTGGGAATTAGATCTACATTAGTATTGTTGAATGATTGCATCATCTTGGCATGAGTGAAGAAGCACTTCACTGCCATGCAAACGGTATTTCCAACCATAGACCAGCATGAAGTGTAGAAAAATGCATTAAAGCCATTTGGCCCCCCGTATGAGTTTTTGTTTAGTTTGAACGTGGCTTGCTGGATTTCATCATCTTCAATATCCATGCAAAGGGTATTATATTTGGTATTACATAATTGAGGCAGGATAGTATGGTCTATCTCATCAATGGCAGGGACAAAATTCGTATCATTACCAAACAAACCAGAAAAGAATTGAATAAAGGCTTGATCAATGCTAGGTTGATTGTCCTGATTTTGTCCTTGTTGATCTATCGTTGAAATTATGTTATCTTTAGTGTGCTTTGCCTTCAGGGAGGCATGAAAGTAAGAAGTGTTCCTGTCTCCCTCCTCTTTCCAGCGCATTCTTACTTTCTGTTTGATCATGTTACTTTCAGTGACGAGGGCTTCAGTGTACTGAGTAGTAATGATAGTTTCCATGTTGGCATAACTTGGGCTGTCCACATCAGTAAGCATTTTCCTTTGGATGTCTTCAAGCTGTTTCTTCCAGTAATCTTATTGCTTGCTACCATTGCCAAATTTAATCATGGCCCATTGTCTAAGAACATCTTTTGTAGCTTTAAGTTTTTTTTTGCAAAACAAACATTGGGTTGCCATAGTTAGGTCTATTCCACACTTCATTAGCAATATTTTGAAAGTCAGGCTCTTTCACCCAAGAGTTGAAAATTTTAAAACTTATTTTTCCTCTTAATACAGACCTTCCCAATTAGAGAATTTGAGGAGAGTGGTCTGAAAGCAGGGGGAGGAAGATGGTTATGTATGGTTGGCCATTTGACAAGGGTGGCTTGGTTACAGAAAGCGTAGTTGATTTTTGAGAAGGTTCTACAGCCTTGTCTCCTTTTATTATTCCAAGGGAAAGCAACTCCAGTTGTTTTGATTTCAATGAGGTCAGAATTATGAATTGCTATATTCAAAGTCTTGATTTCATTCAAGAATAGGGGGTTTCCACCAATACGGTCAGAAATCCTTAAAGAGCAGTTAAAGTCCCCACATATGATCCAGGGATATGTGTGCTGCCTAAGAAAAGGGATGGTGTGGAAGAGAGAAGCTCTGGCATTGCTTGATTTTTCAGCATAAATTAAGGTAAGATAATAGGAGGTAGAGGTTGGGATGTGGAGATTGTGGCAGTGGACCAATTGCTTGGAGGAAGTGATGGGGGTTATTTGATGATGATTAGGGTCGAAGAAAATCATGATGCAACCATAGGCTGCATCGTCATGATTGTGGATAATATTCCATGAGGGGTTAATGTATCTAGCTGCCCTTTGAGTCAGAACAAGGCTTAATTTTGTTTCGAGAATTGCAAACCCACTGAGATTATTTGTTTTGATCAAACTTTTACATCGATCCAGTTTTATATCAAGGTGGGCACCCTTAATATCCCATGCTCCAATTCGTTGAGTCATTGATTAAACTCAATGGCATTGAGTAAGTCAATTTTCATTTTCCTAGTCACTGCTCGATTCGAGTTAAAGCAGTTAAGAAAAGTTTCAGATAGAGGAGATTATGTGATGGCAGTATCCATCCCTTCATTTTTTCTTTTGCAAATATATATATATATATATATATATATCGTATAATATATATATATATATATATGATCAATGTAAAATAATAATTAAATATATGTATACATATATACATATGTATTTGGCCATACAAAATCCTTTTTTACTTGCAATTTAAAAAAATTAATTAAAAAAATCATAATTATTTTAATGTTGATTCCTTACATAAATCAATACAAAATAAAAATGTTTCGAAAACAATTCTATACCTATACATATTATATTAAATATTGATATACGTATATTGTATGACACATACACACACAAATAAATATATATGTATGTATTTATGAATGTATGTATGTGTGTGTACATGTATGTACGTATATGTATATGTATATGCATATGTACATATGTGTGTGTATATATTATATTTAGAAAAAATATGTATATATAAATTTTATTTATTTATTTTCAAATACTATTAATATACGTATATATATTGATAAAATATAAAACATACTTTATATAAAAATGTTTGTCTTAGAAACAATTTTATTTTAAAATAATTTAATATTGATATATTCAAATTTTTCTTCTTCTTTTAGGCCGTGATAATATGTATATAAATATACATAAATTTTTTATTGTTATTATTATTAATATATATAATTTCATCCAATGAAGACAACACCAACATATATAGATTCATGATAATTTAGTTATTATCCAATCATATAATGACATATGAAATATATATATATATATATATATATATATTAATGTATGTATGTATGTATGTATGTATAATTATATATGTAAATAAAGAATTTACCTTAACTATAACCTATACGAAACACTTTGAAATGCTGAATCGAAGAACTCCTTGAATTAGAATCCAGAATTCAAAAAGAGCTACTAATCTGAATGCAGCAACACCTGATATTCTAATTTGATTTAATTTGAGAAGGGAGGCAATAATAATGGCTGGCTCTAATTGGTCTTGGAAGAGCCAAAAAGAGAGCACCAAAAAAGTAAGGTTTGAGACAAATCTATAGCAAAGAAACTAAGGAGCAAAAAGGGGTTCGGGATCCTCCTTTTCCTCTTAACTTTTCATCTCGTTTTTGAATCAAAATTCCTCCAACTTCTCTCCTTATGGTCGGCCACTCTAAGCTCCTTTCTGGGCCTCCAAATGCTTCAAACCCAATCAAATAAATGTGCAATTAAATCCAATTCAAATGCATATCGATATTGTATATTAATACGTGTATCTATTAGTATTTTATACGCACTATTTAATATTGACCAACACAAATGAAATAAAAATTTATAATTAATATTTCATAAATATTAATTAATTTAATTTGGTAGTAACGCGAGTATTCAATGTTTTGGTTGTATGACTGTTATGTGTAAATTCGGTCAGCGATTAATATCGAACAATTCGAATATTAATGTTCACACATCACTTAGCAAGTGGTGTGACATTATGTACAAATTTATCGCTTACATAGCTTCGATAAAATCCAATTTTACTTTATTTAAGCGTTACCCGATAGTGATAATTATTTACACCTATTTTCTTCTTCAAAGTTATATCACATTAGGACTTATGGAATTTGGTAATGGTCAAATTTCCAATATTATTCATATTTAACTGTATAGCCCAAACACAAAGTCATTGGTTTAGTAATAACAGTTATTATTAATCGAACTGCTATGTTCAAAGACTTTTACTTTGAGTTGATTTTAGTTGACCATGATACTAACCCCATATAACTAAGGTGAAGAATTCTCTCTTGAATGATGTTTCACTTCCAATGCTTCCACTCGATCCAATTATAGTCGTTTGACGAATGTCATGCCATAATTTAACCATAACCAAAGCGGAGTTTCCACACCGAAGCTCGACAGTATTCTCAAGTCAAGGGAATTGTGTAATATTGTCACATTGATATTTTCTATTTGACCTTATTTATATTAACCAACATAAAACTATCGAATGAGTCATTCCATAGTTATCTAATAACTAACAGTACATAACCCATTGGTACCCCTAGCAGCCATGAGCAATACACTTCCAACATTTGGAGATCAACGTACCCTAGTCTTAACGGATGTATTAACATACAGTCTATACATATTGGCTAGGAATATTTAATATGGTATGTTTATTTTATTGTAATAAATCACTTACAATTACACACATTGTAACTACTATTACAAAACGTACCATTTATGGATTTTATATTAAATATACTTTTAATTAAATTAATTAATTAACATAACACATTATATCAAGTATATAATAGAAAGAAAACACCTTTTATGCCGAACAAGGTTGTTTATAGAGTTAGATTTATGTAATAGTTACATAATTGCCCCTAGGGCATGTCACTAATTCTATCAGTGGCATTTATGGAGTTTGGTGATGGCGACCGAAATGTGCTACTATTACTGCCATCTAAACTTAATGTCAATGCAATTAACTAACACTTTCTTATTAATTTTAGATGTTAAACATATTGAGTCGTTGGGCGAATAAATAAAAAACTACAATCTAAAATAATTGGGAATAACCTCACAATTGAAATATATTAATTAATACTTAAATACACAACATTTTATATAATGACCAATATCACAAAAGGATCGTTTACTATTCATTTATATCAACATTACATCAAAAATAATTTAATATGTTAAACAACCATAACAACTTCATAAAAGTCTATTAAATTCATTAACATGTAGGGATAAGGAGCAAACTTACTCTTTCCTCTTGCCTTTAACTGTAAATCTTATAACAATAGCAAGAAAGAAAATGGAAAAGATTATCAACTAATTTGGACCGTGCCTAATTCTATGCACCCCAACCCAACCTAAGGGATCTGATAGTTATTGCGTAGAAAATGATTGCCCACATACCCTTTCGGGATCAAGCCCATGTAGTTTTGTTTCTTGCTCTTCTCTTGCATCCAGATACCTATTAGTATATATCATCCATGCAACCAATGCAAGCAGGAAACACTACTCCTACTAAGCCATCACAATCAATCATCATATAAGGTAACAATAATAATAGTATACAAACTTTTTCCCTCTTTCTTTTCCTTTAATGGTAGAGCTCAACCTTTCTCCTTCCCTTCCAGCCCAACCTTTGCCTACCCTTGTCCCTCCTGTGCCTGACCCTGATCCCCCTCCCTTACTCTCTGGCCATCCTTTAGCCTCTTCCTCTATAAGCATTCCTAACTCCACTCCTCCTATGTATGTTCAGTCTAACCCTCCCATCAGCAACTCAAGTCAACAACCATGGACTTCTCTATTCAAGAACAAACCACGCAATGCGGGGAAGTACATGCCTGTTAACTTCATCAATGAATTTGTTGGGGATGCATTGGTGTTTCCTGACTCTGTTCAAGAAGCTGGGCAAAGTATATGGCAAGATTATGTAGTTGGATTTTTCCTAGACGAACCCCTATCATTTACAGCAGTGGTGCAACACCTTAAGAGAGTGTGGAGATTGAAGGGCAGCATTAAGGTTAAATCAGATGGAGTAGTCTTTATGTTCCTATTTTCAAGTGAGGATGATCGGAGAAGAATCATCCAGGCTGATCTGATAATCATGAGGAATAAATTGTTTATTGTAAAACAATGGGACCCCACAGTAAGAAATATTTGCGGCTCAGTCACTTCAGTTCCTATTTGGATACATATCTACAACATACCACTAGCAGCGTGGTCCCCTCTAGGCATCAATTGGCTTGCTGGAAGAATAGGGTGTGTTAAATGTTTGGATGAAAGTACAGAAAGAATGGAAAGGTTGACCTATGCTAAAGCATTGGTGGAAGTGACACCCATCTCCGAATTAGTTGATAGCTTTCAAGTACTGTGTAAGGATGGAACAAAACAGACTGTTTTTGTGGAATATCAGTGGAGGCCACAAGCATGTACAACTTGTAAGGTGTTTGGGCATGATATTTCTAGTTGCAAAAATAGTGTTAAGTCATATGAAGCAATAAAGAATGATACAAATACTTTGTCAAAACAAGCTCCAAATAAAGGTTCCCTGGCGAAAGATCAAAATGTCAATATTATGCATAATAAGTCCTCTAGAGTTTGGAAAAAAGTTGAGCATGGGAGCAAAAGAAAGTGTGATTTAATGAGGACTAAGGAAGATGGTGGGAGTGGTAGGGATGGAAGTGACAAAGAAAATGAAACAAGGAAAGTAGGAATTGAAACTTATAATAACAAGGACAATGTTGTGGATTTAGTTGAAGAAGGAGAAGTTGTTGAGGAATTAGAGAATAATACGGGCAATAAATTTCAAGTGCTGCAAAATTTGACTGAGGAAAATGGAGAACTGAGTATTGGAGGTAGTGGAAATAAAATTTATACCGAACAGTTAAATGGTGCAACTGGATTGACCATTGAGGAAGCAATAGTGGCTAAAGAAAGTTTGGGTGAAGATAAGGAGAAGAATTCAGAAGTGCAAATTGATGAAGCAGATCTAGAAGCTAATTCTCAACTTGCTAATAATTATGGGATGCTAGTTCAGGAATTGGTTGGGGTAAGAAAGGCAAAAGAGTATGAACTGACAAAAGGAAAACAAAAAGTAGATATGCAAGCTGAAACAAATAAGCATTCAGAAAATAATGGAAGTAAAGACAATTTGGGTGGAAATTGTGTGCATTCCCTGTTACCCAGTAACCTGACTCAAAACTCTATAACCAAAGCATCTCATTCCATCAATATGCTCAATCATCATGAGCAAACTGAAACTTCACATGCACACAATGTCAGTGTGCATGCTTCAGAAGTAACCATAACCCCTAATTATCAATCCATACCTCCTTATTCTCATATATCTCCCCCTCCTGGTTATATACTTAAGATTACCCTCAATCCACACTGTCCAAAACTCCAATCCCTCAACATAAGAATCACAGCAGTATTAAGAGGAAAAAAGAAAGTTACCTGTCAGATTTTTACAAAGGCAAGGATGTTGACTATGTAGAAACATTACCTGAAAAGGATACAACCCCAAATTCAGGCCTTAGAAGGTCTATGAGATTACAAACTAATCAACCATTAGTTTAATCCATGTTACAAAAAATAGGGTTTTGGAATATAAGAGGTGCACATCTGGAAATAAAACTTGTGCAAGCAAAACAAATTATCTCTGATAATAATCTTGGAATCTTTGGCATTCTGGAGACCAAACTTAACATTGATCTTACCCTCAAAGCATCCAATCTTATTAATCCACAATGAAGTGTTCATCATTATCTGATTGAGGCTCCATATGGCAGAATTATGGTTCTTTCTGATCCAACCTTCTACACTCTCACTCCAATTATATCCCACAAACAATTAATTCATTTCCATGCCTTGCATTTACCAACCACAACTTCCTTCTATCTGACCTTTATTTATGGGGAAAACCATGTTGCAGCAAGACAAGATATGCTGAACTATTTACCACATCTTAGGCAGGAAACACATCCTTGGTTTGTGTTAGGAGATTTTAATTGTATGTTAGCTGCTGATGATCGTTGTGGTGGCACTCCCCTTTCTATTTCTGACATTGCTCCTCTCAACCATGCTATCTCTTCCTCCAATTTACATGAAGCTGCCTATGTTGGTCCAAAATACACTTGGAACAACAAAAGTAGATCAGTAGTGAGAACCATGAGTAGACTTGACTTAACCTTTCTCAACACCAAAGCTCTAACTCAATACCCTAATTCTCTGAATCATATCCTCCCTCCTCTGCTCTCTGACCATTCACCTGTTTTTTTAGCCACTGAATGCAATGCCATTAAAAGGAACTCCAGTTTTAAATTTTTTAACTCGTGGATCAAAGATCCAGAATTTATGCCTTTAGTTGTTAATGTATGGAATCATCCTAAATTTGGTAACAAAATGTCTATTTTGCAGCAAAAATTGAAAGCAACCAAGGAAGCTTTAAAGAGATGGGCAAAGAACAAGTATGGTGATGGTAACAAGAACTCCAATAATCTGCAGAATCAACTGTCTACTATTCAATTGAGTATGCTTGAAGATCCAGGTAATAGTAGTCTATCTGAGCAAGAACATGAACTAACACAGCTATTATCAAAAGCAATGGCCTCTGAGCTAAGCATGAAGAAACAAAAATTGAGGAAGGAGTGGGATTTGTATGGTGATAGAAATTTTAAACTGTATCATAGTACCCTAAAAATTAAAAATGCAAAAAGAAACATCCACCAGATACAAGATGAGGAAGGAAGGATTTTATACAAGTCAGATGAAATTGACAAAGCTTTCATTGAGCATTATATCAATCTTTACTCCCCAAATGAAGCATGGAACCCTAACTCTCATGAGCTCATGTCTACTCCTTTGCCTGTCCTGTCTGAGTCTGATATCCAATTTTTGTCTTCAAGAGTAACTGATGAAGAAATATATAATGTTATGTTTGGTATGAAGAGGGATTCTTGTGGTGGTCCTGATGGTTTTAATGCTGTTTTCTTTATTCATTGTTGGGATGTCATTGCTAATGAATTCAAGGCAGCCATGCATAATTTTTTTGAGCACAATAAATTGCCTATTCCCATAAATGCTACCAACTTATGTTTGGTGCCAAAAGGTAAGCATGCTGCTACTCTCAATGCATTTCATCTTATTGCTTGCTGTAACATAATATACAAATGCATATCTAAAGTTATTACTGCTAGGCTTAGACATGTGCTTCCTACAGTGATTTCTGAGAACCAAGCTGCATTTTTGAATAATAGAAGTATCCTAGATAATGTGCTGGTTACTCATGAACTACTTAATGGTTATGGTAGAGCTCATGTTTCTCCAAGAGCTATGATGAAGCTTGATATAAGAAGAGCTTATGATACAGTTAGCTGGGAAGCTCTGACTGGTATTATAGGATTAATGGGGTTTCCTTGCCACTTTGTCAGTTGGATATATACATGTATTTCAATAGTCTCCTTCTCATTATGCTACAATGGTGGCATTGTTGGATATTTTAGAAGTCGGAGAGGAATAAGACAGGGAGACCCGATGTCTTCTTATTTGTTCATAATTGTGATGGAATTTTTTACTCAGCTTATTAACAATCAAGTCAGGAACAACAATTTCAAGTTGCATCCCAAATGCAGGAATCCTCTCATTACCTCTCTTCTTTTTGCAGATGATGTTATACTTTTTATTAAGCCCACAGTATCTTCAATGGAATGTGTCAAAGGCATCCTTCACACTTTTGAGAAGTGCACTGGTCTACAAGTCAATAGAAGCAAGTCATTCCTAATGGTGGCAGGACTCAATGACAATGACAATCAGAACATACACCATGAAAGTCAACTTCCTAATCTTCCTGAGGGTACCATGCATCTAGGTATCCCTTTGTGCTCTAGAAAAATTGGAGCAACTACTTGTTTTCCTCTGTTTGAAAGAATAATTGAAGCTATGAATAGATGGGCAAGCAATAAGTTATCTCAGGCAGGCAGAACCACAATCATAAAATCTATAATACAAGCTATGACTGTTTATTGTTGCAGGTGCTTTATTTTACCTTCTACTCTTTTATCTAGCATCATGAAAGCAATGAATCATTTTCTATGGACTGGGGATATGTATTCTACAAAACTCATTCCTATTGCTTTTGCGAAATTGGAGAAACCACAAAAATATGGTGGATTGGGAATAAAATGTATGAGGACTTGGAATCAAGCTGCATTTTCAAAGCATTTTGACAATCTAATTAATGAAAAACCTAATTTGGGGGTTAAATGGGCTAGGCATCATCATCTTGGCAATAAGAAATTCTGGAAAATTGAACCCTCTCCTCTGTGTGGTTGGGTGTGGAGATCAATCCTTAAACTCAGGGGCAGTTTACTTCCACATGTCCAGCTTGTGCTTGGCCCTGATAGTAAAGCTAAATTCTGGTTTGAACCATGGGTGGGAAGAGGAATTATATTGCATGATTTGCTCTCCTATGAGCAGAGGAATCAAACAGGCATCCCCTTGAATGCCAAGGCAGTTGATTATTTTAATAATGGTGAAATTGTTTTGCCTTACTCCTCCAACCCTATCATCAATCAGTTGTGGGCTGTTGTGCAAAGCAAGAAGTACCCTACTGGTGATGATGGGTATGTGTGGACTGCTAATCTTGGGCAGCACTCCATATCAAGAATTTATAAAGCTTTGATAAGAGATGAGAATAGCCCTATCTTTAGATGGCATGCTAGAGTCTGGAATACAAACACTTCTCAAAAACTGAACTTCTTTTTATGGAAAGTCCTAAGAAATGCACTCATGACCAAGGATAAATTATGTAGGAGAGGTTTTTCTGTGGCTTTGATGTGTAACTTCTGCAATAATCGTATTGAAGATGGCTCACACCTCTATTTTGATTGTATGGTTACTAAAAGAATCTGGAAAGCTATTCTCTTCAATGGAGGATTTTCTTAGCCAATAATGAATGGTAGTGCTGAATGGAATCAAGTCTTCAGAAGAACAAGATGGAAGGATGCTTCATCTTATAGGCTGTTACTGCTTCTGAAAGTTTATGTGGATGTGATATGGGCTGAGAGAAATGCTAGAGTTTTTGAGAATAAAATGAAACTTGAAAGTGCCTTGATAAACATCATAATATCTAGAGTCAAGGAAAAGTCTTCCCTACATGTTGCTTATGGCTCTCTGGATTAGGGTTTTTATTCTTTCCTTTCCTTGTGTTGTTCTTGTTTGGTTTGTTTTAAGTCTTTCATTCTTATTTACTTCTTAGTCTTCCCTGTTTGCTTTTGAGAGCTCTAGCTTGTTATTGCTCTCTTTTTGTTTTTGTTTTTGTTTTTGTGTGGTTAATAAATATGGTAAGGGACCATTCAACGCTGCTTGCCTTTCAAAATAATAGCATACAACCATCAAACATAGAAAATATTCAATGTTAACCCCAATCATCAAACAGATAAAAAACAACCAGACATCAACATAAGCATCATAACATGAACAATACCATATAGACATCACCTTAAACCATAAGTATAACCTTTTATTAGAATAATATAATCATTAACACATAATTGTTACTTCAAATCGTAAGTATAACATATACTTATTAACCATGTCATATAATCAACATTAACAAACACATGCATCACCGAGACTCTAATTTAGGTGTCAGTCTACCAGTTACCCTCAACTATATTTGTGGAATACCACACAAGGTTTACCAATCACTAATTTATCTTTTTCGAACAATGTCCCCAGTGAATGGTCACTCATCCACCTTGGGAGCCACCCTGGCTAGAGCCACCCTGGCTAGAGCCAATCACTAAGTGCTTCTGACTCTGTCGATAGGCCTTGTTCAATGGTTTCGATTATGTTGAGGTGCCACTGGTTTCGACCCTGATGGCTGCTTCTGAACTCTTGTTTGTCACTTAATGCAGAACCCTCCTGGGTTACAATGGCTTCAACCGGTTCCAAAGGCTTATTGTAGCTTTCAAAGGAGTTGTTCAGGACAATACTTGCTTTCGAGCAGTTTGAATGAAGGTGAAACCATTAGTTTCGAATGGTTTGGCGCATATAAAAAGAGCTATTCTTCATTGTCTTCAAAAGGTGTGGCTTTAACTCATTCATAGGGAATCATCTAGTCGAAAGGTGGAAGGGGGTCTTCGACTCCTTCGAAAGGTAAGAACCTTCTGGATCTTGATTGTAGTAACCTTTCGACACCTTCAAAAGGTTCTGAAGCTTTGAAACTTAGGCGGTAGCATCCCTTAGACTCCTTCGAAAGGATTAGCTGGAGATCTTCTCTCTTGTTCTCCTTTGTTCTTTGCTTAGAATGGTTTCGACTAGGTCGAAAGGTGGATTTTTGGAGTAACAAGGGTAAATTAATCTTTTATTGCGCATTGATTGGAAATCAATTTTCTATGTTTAAAAGGTAACTTTTTAATCAAAAAAAACATAGCTTAGTTTACTCTCTTTACATGGTACGTTCAATTTTCTTTGTCCTTCCTCTTAGCCTCCTTTAGACGACAATAAATGAGGAGAGAAGAAATTAATTTTTGGGTGCAGCCACTAAAAGTTTTCCTAAAATTCTTTATTCCTTTTCTTAATTCAAATCTATAACATCTATTTTAAAACTTAAAGAGGAAAATTGGTAATTCAATCAAATCAAAGTTAAAGATTTATCCGATAATGTATACACCTAGATTCTGAGAGCGATTTGGATTATGATTAAAGGGAAAACATTTTACTTCATTGGTTTGAAATAAACTTGGGTTAACCTTCATTTGAAGTAAATTCTTTTGTATCCTTTACTAGAGACATTGTTGTGTAAATGAGATTTATTGTTTAAAATTTAGATTTTATTTAAACGATGTTTTAAAATTAATATATATATATATATATGAAATTTATTATTCGATTTTCATGGACATTAAATATAGTGTGCTACTATTGACACCCAGAAAAATGCTTTTGGCTTCCAAAACTAAATGTCACCATACAAAGCTTGGTTTCTTACTTCCTAACACCGATTATTATTTTATTTTAAGTAAACAACGACCAAAATATTTCAAAACACAACTACCACCGCTCTTATTCCATAAACTAATTTCAACTATTTTCAAAACACAACAAAAATCATATAACTAAATAGAATCAAAAATATAATTACAAAATTATTTTTTTGACTGTATTTAGGATTATGCAATTTGAAATAAATATTTGCTTGATTTGTTAAAAATTGTTTGTCTGGTCAACCTGCATTCCCTTTGAAGCATTTGATCATTCGTTTTTCTTCCATATTTTCACCATCAATTTTTTTTATTCAAAACGATAAGTGCATTCAAAATTCTATTGTGATTAGTATACTCCATCTAATAACTAAAAGAAAAAACCCAAAAAAATACTAGGGAAAAAATGGCGTAAAATTTGTAGGATAAAACATTAAAATTTAACAATTATATTGAGACTATCAATTATAACATCATTTATATATGCTTCAAATTTGTGTGTTAGTCATGGGATCATTAGATCACCCTATTATAACATAAAAACCCATTTACCAGAAATGTTAGATTGATATGTGGAAGAAAGTAGACTTTAAGAAATAATAAATAAACTAATCTCATTGTGTTCATCAAAGTTAAAATCATCCATTAAATCTTCACTTAGTTTTCATCTATTTGACAAAAAGAAAAAAGATTTTTTGTTGGGCTTTAGGGTTTAATCATTTTGATTTCTGATGATGTTTTGAGATGGTGTATATGAGTTTTTCTGAGGGAGATGAAATGTACGGTAGTTTAAGGCTGAAGGAGATAATAGATTTTGGTGGACATAAGCATAGGAAAAAAATAATAAGTAATAAAAATTTAATAGTAGCAAGAAGCATTTTTTGGATGCTAATAGCAATACACTAAATATATATAGTTTAAACGTGATTTTGGTTAGATTTATATTTTTGGTTTTTTTGTTGAGCATGAGGTGTATATAAAAGAGATTTATCACTTAAACAAGAGATGTTTATACGCCAATGTCTTAGAAACTATTTATATGAGATTTATTATTGTACTTTAGATGAATGATGTTTAAATCCTCGTTGATTTAAAAAATTATGTTTTATTGCTGAATTTTGGTTAAAATAATAAATAGATTTTATTTCTAGAGATGATATTTTCTTGTGAGAAATATATATGCATACACAGACATACATATATAGATATACATACATACGTGCATACATGCATGCATGCATATGTGTGTGTGCATGCTCGCGTTCTCATGTGTGTGTGTGTGAGAGAGAGATTTCTACGCTAGAATAAGACTTTTAGACAGGAAATATATATATATATGAATATATTCATAACTAGGAATAATGATTTTGATTGATGTTTTATTTTTGGGATTTTGTTAGAATATAGCCATTTGATCAAAAAGTATAGGTGTGTTTATATTTGGAGTTAGTCAGTAAGATAATATTAGGAAAAAAAATCATTCCTTGATGTCGTAACTAGTTTAACCTTAATTATGATGATATAATGTTAGATTATGAATTATAAATTGACATATTGATTGTCATACTGACATATTAACTATAAATCACATTTTTTTAACATGGTTCATTAATGCCAACAAGTGTCGATCTCAAGGATCAACTTCGTACTATATATATATCCAATAGTTATGTATATTGATATTAATTATAAATCACATATTAATTATAAATCATATATTGAGTGTGTTAATATGTTGATTGACATGTTAATATATTGACATATTAATTTTTAGTTGCATATTAATCGTATTGACAAAATAGCTGAATATTTTATTTGTGATTAATAATAACAATAAATCAATTTTATGTAAACTTAAATATATATTACTATTTAAAGAAGATGAATTTTAAATAAATAATAATAATAATAATATGATTTTGGAAGTATTCGTAATACATTCTCACTTTAAATAAATTATACAATAAAACCTTATGGACAAGTTCATAATATTTAATCATTCATTACAATGTAAACATATAAGAAAAGTAAAATGGATTAGATAAAATAAAGGTTAATTTCTATTATTATAAAGATGAATGATATAGGACATTCTGGAAATATTTTTAATTAAATAATTATTCCTTTTATAAATAAGGATATATTTTAATTATTTTGAAAAGTAAATTACTATATTATAGAACGAATAAGGTTGATTATTATTTTGGTTTGAAAATTTATAATTTGTTACGAAAGCATATTTTGGGGGAGAATGATAATTTTATGTTCTAAAAAGGAAATGGTTAAAGATTAAATAAGCTAAGAATTGATAAGATGTATCATTTTAATAATGTTAAAGATAAAATATTTTTATTTAAAGAATGGTAGAGTACACAACAAATAAATGGAAGAAACACACTGGCCCAAGATTGTAAAGATATACCGATTCATAGAGTTATTGAATGGTAGGGGTGCGAAGACTACTCATGTCTAAAATTCACTGGTTTATGGCAGGGTGCTACGACTCGGGAAGTCTATAGGGTTCAATTAAAAAAACTAAACTCTAGTGTGAATTTATTACAGTGTGCCAAATCATCAAAATGGATGTGATGGACGAATCGGCAATGTTAAACAAGTGTTTTCGGGACTAGGAGAGGCTAGTAAGGATGGTTGCTAGAATTTATACAGGGTGCTTGCATTCAACCTCTTAGAATAATAAAATATTATAGAGGGTTCAATTTTCCAGAAGTTCTTATTGCCAAGATGATGATGCCTAGCCCATTCAACCTCTTAGAATAATTAAATATTATAGAGGGTTAAATATTATGAACTTGTCCATAAGGTTTTATTGTATAATTTATTTAAAGTGAGAATGTATTACGAATACTTCCAAAATCATATTATTATTATTATTATTTATTTAAAATTCATCTTCTTTAAATAGTAATATATATTTAAGTTTACATAAAATTGATTTATTGTTATTATTAATCACAAATAAAATATTCAGCTATTTTGTCAATACGATTCATATGTAACTAAAAATTAATATGTCAATATATTAACATGTCAATCAACATATTAACACACTCAATATATGATTTATAATTAATATGTGAGTTATAATTAATATCAATATACTTAATTATTGGATATATATATAGTACGAAGTTGATCCTTGAGATCGACACTTGTTGGCATTAATGAACCATGTTAAAAAAATGTGATTTATAGTTAATATGTCAGTATGACAATCAGTATGTCAATTTATAATTCATAATCTAACATTATATCATCATAATGAAGGTTAAACTAGTTACGACATCAAGGAATGATTTTTTTCTCCTAATATTATCTTACTGACTAACTCCAAATATAAACACACCTATACTTTTTGATCAAATGGCTATATTCTAACAAAATCCCAAAAATAAAACATCAATCAAAATCATTATTCCTAGTTATGAATATATTCATATATATATATATATATATATATATATATATCCTGTCTAAAAGTCTTATTCTAGCGTAAAAATCTCTCTCTCACACACACACACATGAGAACGCGAGCGTGCACACACACACATATGCATGCATGCATGTATGCACGTATGTATGTAAATCTATATATGTATATCTGTGTATGCATATATATTTCTAACAAGAAAATATCATCTCTAGAAATAAAATCTATTTATTATTTTAACCAAAATTCAGCAATAAAACATAATTTTTTAAATCAACGAGGATTTAAACATCATTCATCTAAAGTACAATAATAAATCTCATATGCATAGTTTCTAAGACATTGGCGTATAAACATCTCTTGTTTAAGTGATAAATCTCTTTTATATACACCTCATGCTCAACAAAAAAACCAAAAATATAAATCTAACCAAAATCACGTTTAAACTATATATATTTAGTGTATTGCTATCAGCATCCAAAAAATGCTTCTTGCTACTATTAAATTTTTATTACTTATTATTTTTTCCTATGCTTATGTCCACCAAAATCTATTATCTCCTTCAGCCTTAAACTACCGTACATTTCATCTCCCTCAGAAAAACTCATATACACCATCTCAAAACATCATCAGAAATCAAAATGATTAAACCCTAAAGCCCAACAATAAATCTTTTTTCTTTTTGTCAAATAGATGAAAACTAAGTGAAGATTTAATGGATGATTTTAACTTTGATGAACACAATGAGATTAGTTTATTTATTATTTCTTAAAGTCTACTTTCTTCCACATATCAATCTAACATTTCTGGTAAATGGGTTTTTATGTTATAATAGGGTGATCTAATGATCCCATGACTAACACACAAATTTGAAGCATATATAAATGATGTTATAATTGATAGTCTCAATATAATTGTTAAATTTTAATGTTTTATCCTACAAATTTTACGCCATTTTTTCCCTAGTATTTTTTTGGGTTTTTTCTTTTAGTTATTAGATGGAGTATACTAATCATAATAGAATTTTGAATACACTTATCGTTTTGAATAAAAAAAAATTGATGGTGAAAATATGGAAGAAAAACGAATGATCAAATGCTTCAAAGGGAATGCAGGTTGACCAGACAAACAATTTTTAACAAATCAAGCAAATATTTATTTCAAATTGCATAATCCTAAATACAATCAAAAAAATAATTTTGTAATTATATTTTTGATTCTATTTAGTTATATGATTTTTGTTGTGTTTTGAAAATAGTTGAAATTAGTTTAAGGAATAAGAGCGGTGGTAGTTGTGTTTTGAAATATTTTGGTCGTTGTTTACTTAAAATAAAATAATAATCGGTGTTAGAAAGTAAGAAACCAAGCTTTGTATGGTGACATTTAGTTTTGGAAGCCAAAAGCATTTTTCTGGGTGTCAATAGTAGCACACTATATTTAATGTCCATGAAAATCGAATAATAAATTTCATATATATATATATATATATTAATTTTAAAACATCGTTCGTATAAAATCTAAATTTTAAACAATAAATCTCATTTACACAACAAAGTCTCTAGTAAAGGATACAAAAGAATTTACTTCAAATGAAGGTTAACCCAAGTTTATTTCAAACCAATGAAGTAAAATGTTTTCCCTTTAATCATAATCCAAATCGCTCTCAGAATCTAGGTGTATACATTATCGGATAAATCTTTAACTTTGATTTGATTGAATTACCAATTTTCCTCTTTAAGTTTTAAAATAGATGTTATAGATTTGAATTAAGAAAAGGAATAAAGAATTTTAGGAAAACTTTTAGTGGCTGCACCCAAAAATTAATTTCTTCTCTCCTCATTTATTGTCGTCTAAAGGAGGCTAAGAGGAAGGACAAAGAAAATTGAACGTACCATGTAAAGAGAGTAAACTAAGCTATGTTTTTTTTGATTAAAAAGTTACCTTTTAAACATAGAAAATTGATTTCCAATCAATGCGCAATAAAAGATTAATTTACCCTTGTTACTCCAAAAATCCACCTTTAGACCTAGTCGAAACCATTCTAAGCAAAGAACAAAGGAGAACAAGAGAGAAGAGCTCCAGCTAATCCTTTCGAAGGAGTCTAAGGGATGCTACCGCCTAAGTTTCAAAGCTTCAGAACCTTTTGAAGGTGTCGAAAGGTTACTACAATCAAGATCCAGAAGGTTCTTACCTTTCGAAGGAGTCGAAGGCCCCCTTCCACCTTTCGACTAGATGATTCCCTATGAATGAGTTAAAGCCACACCTTTTGAAGACAATGAAGAATAGCTCTTTTTATATGCGCCAAACCATTCGAAACCAATGGTTTCGCCTTCATTCAAACTGCTCGAAAGCAAGTATTGTCCTGAACAACTCCTTTGAAAGCTACAATAAGCCTTTGGAACCGGTTGAAGCCATTGTAACCCAGGAGGGTTCTGCATTAAGTGACAAACAAGAGTTCAGAAGCAGCCATCAGTGTCGAAACCAGTGGCACCTCAACATAATCGAAACCATTGAACAAGGCCTATCGACAGAGTCAGAAGCACTTAAAAGGCAACACAAAGTAAAGAGGCAGGGCCATTCCTTTCAACAAAGGCAGAAGCATGCTTGAGTTATTCGGCAGTCATCTTTCGACCAAGTCGAAAGCATTAGGGTCGAAAGGTGCTGACCCGCATCTATAAATAAGACCCAAGAGGTCAGGTTTTGGGGATCGTATTCTTTCCATTCCAAACTTGTATCTTCTTAATCAAAAGTGTTATAAACCCTAATTACAAAAATTGATTTGAGAATTTGGAGTAATAAAGTCTTATTTTGCTTGTGAAAGAGAAGTATCAAATATTTCAGTTTACTTTACTATTTTTAAAGCTTTTGTCGATTTTTTATCTTGTGTTTCAGATGTCACCTATATCGAAAGGTACCTGCCAACATAGTCGAAACTTTGTACATACAAATAATTTCAGATAAATGTTCCAAGCCACCTTCCCTTGAGTTTCAGCTTTCGACAAGGTGCCTAAAGGTATAACTTTCGACAAGGGCAAAACCCTATTCTAAGTCATTCCAACTTGAGATTCCTAATCCAAACTTGGGATATTTAAGCCTACAGCTTTCGACAAGGTCGAAACCTCAACCCGGATTCCTGATTCAAGTTTAAACACTTAAACAACCTTGCTTTCGACAGGGTCGAAACCTCTATCTTCGATTCTTGGATAAAGTCCTAGCCACACAACAACTAAGGCCTTCAATAAGGTCGAAACCAATAAAGGAAAATCTCATCTAGGGTATCTCAACCGTTTCAAAAGGTGAGCTTTCGAAGGAAATACCAATCTATCGCAATAGAATCGAAAGGTTGCCAAAGGAAGAAGTCGACCCTTTCGACTGAGTCGAAAGGTCAGTCTGAACAACTTTGTACATCAGCAATCAACTCGAACGAAAATTCAAGGAAGATAGGCCCTTCCCACTCCTTTCCATCTACTCAAGGGATAAACCTTATTCCATAACTCAACTTTAGGGTGTTAACAAGATCTCTTGTTAACATTTTTGGCGCTAGAAGGAGGGCTCGAACCTCCAGGTTGGTTAAAGACCCAACACTACTATTCTCTAACCCCATTTAGCTCAATCTCGAGTTCATCTACTTTGGTCTAATCATGGCTAGAAGAATCATAAGATCTGAACAAGGATCCTCTGAACCCCATGAGATAAAGTTCCCTTCAAATTGATCAAGGATTCTTGTCAAAATGAAGAGCAAAGGCTAAGGCTAGAAGCTCTGAGAATTATAAACAAGAAAAAAGCGGAATCATACAATCTTGAGAAATGGGGCTTAAACCCCTTTCATGTTGGCCCTACCTCGATTTTTTCCTTAGGAAAAAGGACAGATGGAATTGATAATGTATTCAATCAAATGAGAAGAACCAACCAGAACTATTCCAAAGGCACAATCTTTGAAGAAGAAATAATGGCTGATTACAATGCCTTTGCAAATAAGTGGCAACAACCAATTACAAAAAGAACACTTCCTACACAAGAAATACAAAGGGTGGCAAAGAGAAAAGCAATTGAAGAGCATGAAAACATAATGCCAAGAAACAAAAAACTAAAGAGCCATCCTCAAGAATCAAGCTTCAAGTCTAGACTTCCAAAATAATGCAACTTAACAACATCTATTGAGAATGTCTACTTGCTTACTAAGGATGAGCTTAACTACTAGCCATCACAGAAAAAGAAGCCAAAACGTGAAAGGAATCTAGGAGGATCCTACTGTTACTACCACATGATTAATGGCCATGAAACCATTGCAGAGCCCTGGAGGGGACGATTATCAATTTCTTTCGACAAGGAAAAATTCATGCATTTGTAAAGAGGATTTGAGAGAAAATCAATAAAAGTTACTTTTCAAAGAAAAATCTACATTGTTGGAAGTGAAATGCTCCTTGTATTTGGATACTACCTAAGATGGTAGCTACCTAAGATGGTAGAAAGCCTCTGTCCCTGCCGAGATGGCCAGGGCAGAGCACCTCTTGGAGGGAGGGCAGGTAAGCCTTTAGCAGTGTCATAAGATGGCTAGGTTGAAGCACCAGACAAGCCCTTGGTCGCGCCTCTGGTCAGGTCAAGGCAATTCCTGGAGGGAGGATGGAGTAAGCCTTTATCCGTGCCATAAGATGGCAAGGGTAAAGCACCGAACAAGCCCTTATTCGCGCCACGCTATGGCCAGGGTAAGGCACCTCCTGGAGGAAGGACAGAGTAAGCCTTTATCCACGCCATAAGATGGCCAGGGTAAAGCACATAACAAGCCCCTATCTGTGCCGCACAATGGCCAGGGCAGGGCGCCTCCTAGAGGGAGGTCGGGTAAGTCCTTGGTTCCAGCCTCTAAGATGAACTAACCAAGAGCATCAGACAACAATGGACTAAGATGTCCAGGCCTAAGAAGAGGCCTACCAAACAATGGACTAAGATGTCCAGGCCCAAGAAGTGGCCTATCAAATAATGGATTAAAGACGTCCAAGCCCAAGAGGAGGCTCATTAAATAGAAGACTGAGATGTTCAAGCCCGAGAAACGGCATATACAAGTATGGACTAAGATGTCTGAGCTCAAGAGGCAACTAATCAAATTACTTCTATACAAAACCTAAAGGGTTCATACATCAAAGGAGTAGAACATAACTCCACTTATTAATACCCGAATCTGGGTTTCGGGACTTTCATTTCTAAACATCATCTATTAAATACCCGAATCTGGGTTATGGATCTCTCATATTTTTAATTTCATCAATTAATACCCGAATCTGGGTTTCGGGACATTCATTTCAAAAATCATTTACTAATACCCGAATCTGGGTTTCAAGTCTTTATCCATCACTAACTATCTTTATTATACCCGAATATTGGTATCAATACTATTATTTATTTGAGCCCTAATCTGGGTGTAAAATTTTAATAATGGATTTCTATTTATCATCGCAAATGCCTGAATCTGGGTCAAGGAATACTCTCATGAAGATCATTATTATATGTTTCTGAATCTGTGTCTCTGTTCAAATTAATACCCAACAATGGGTCAATAGGTTTCTACTACAAGTATTCAGATAATGATTTCTGGATTCAGCTCTTTATTAAATATCTCTTGAAGATTACTTTCCAACATTTATACCTCTGTTTGAGGGTGGGATTTCCAATCAACATGACTTGGACATTCCGACCAAATGGTTGGAGTTGAATTCTTAATTATTTCTCATCATGGTTAAAAATGGGATTTAGGCATTTAATAAAAACTACTTTTCATGCAATTAACAAGATGATTTGTTAATCTAAGCAAATGATATACAAAGACGGGTATGTCAATTTCAGACTAACAATTAGAAATATTGTTTGCTTCGTACTTTTCAGGGTAATCAGCACAGCGAAGAGTAATGAAAGATTCAGCAAGTACAGAAATCAATGTATGAGCTATCAAAAAGCATTTCGGAAGTGACATTACAGAAAAGGATTACAAGTCAGGTGATATTTACAAAGTTTACGTGATTTGCATAAGTCATGAAATTATTTACAAAATTTAAGAAGTTATTCGCATATATACAAGACAAGTCTATATATTTTCAAAGTACAAATGTTTCATAGGTCTTGAGCAGCCTTACTAAGATTCTCAACGATCAAAGGATCAACTATGTGATGAATTGTGGCATAGAGAACTTCTTTAAGTTTCTTTTCTTTCTTCTTTACACTATTTGCATCGCCAATCGTATCAATGTTAGTCTTCATAACGCGGTTGAAAGCTCTGTTTGTGCCATTAAGGGTTTTGTTTTCCCATTCTAACTCCTTGACATGCTTTTGAAGGAAGTAATTATCATGTTCAAGCTTCTGGATCTTGGTAGCATACTCGTTAATACTTTGCGAATATTTTGCTTTTTGTTGCTCATAAAAATACCTAGCTATTTCGAACTTAACTTTCCTGTACCAATTCCCCACAACATTCTCGTCTAAGCCTGGGGGAGCATTGGTTATAGTAGGGAATTTCTGAGCAGCGAGGAGAATTTGACCTCGTGGTTCTAGGAACAGAGGAAGTAGTATGAGGAGTCAGCAAAACAATGCTTGATATCTTGTCTTCCATAATGAATTCCAATGATTCACACTACGCCTGACTGTCCTTCAATTTTAACTCTAAGTCACTAATCTTTTGAATGAGCTCTAAAATTTTGTGATCGAAGTCGATTGAAGGGTTTGACTTTACCTGTCGCTTCAGTGATGAAATCATTTCGTGTTTGTTTTTAATCTAGGCCTCGAGGTAGGCAATTTGATTTTTCATATTACTAGCAATGGTTTTCTGAAGAATATACCTTTTATGCCATTTCAAGGCTTCGGCGTTGCCACCGAAGCGTTCTAGTAAGATATCATCACCGAGTTCACTCCTTCCACATGATATTAATATTTTCTCTCTAAGAGTAGCGATGCGTGATGATAAATCAAGGGGGAGAGTAACTGTAGATAATTGTAGCTCCTATTTAAGCAAATAGAAACAAAATAAAGTCAAAATCAAGATGAAAAATCTCTTTATTATTATAATAACAGATTACAACTCAAACAACAATGAAGTTGAAAGATACAATAAACAATTGGTTTACATCTAAAGCTGAGAAACTACTTATCTAACTTTATCTAATGAGTTAGCGGAAAGGGTAATTATTGAGTCAAAAGGAATATTGACTCCTTCTGGAGTAATAACTGGTGGGCATTTGCTATAGTCCCACTTCCCAGCTGGAGGACTATCGCGACCACAAATTAATTTCATATGAAATGTTTTGATCTCCTTAAAAAAAATTTCTTTCTCATCACCAGGAAGTCAAAGCGGAGACAAAGATATTCCAAAAAGATTTTTTGTAAATCTATAAGAAAATAATATCTTGCTAATTTCAAAGACTTTAAAATTGATGCCTTTTCAAGGTAAAATCTTCTCAGTTTAACATATTGGCTTAAATGGTCTCTAGAAACAAGTCGACCTAATGAATAGTCACTTTGTAATAATATAATAAAATGAAGCTAAGCATAAAGAACAAAAATAAAGCAAATATTTACAGAGTCAATACATTGTTGCATGTTTACAATTACTCATCTGGTTCATACAAAACAGACATAGAAAATAACTCAGACATAGATTTGTTCTTATAATACTTCAGCTTTTCAAGGGGGAGATCTTGAGGAATCGATCTGACCCGTGGTATGTTCCAACAAGCTCCAGGGTGCAGGTCAGATCCAAATTCATCCAAGTATATCTTATGAAAACGCCTAAGTAGACCCCCACTAAATTCGCCTAAGTATGAAAAAACAATAATCGAATGTCTACAATAAGCAATATATAAGAGTTGATTAAAATGTCTCTTTCTTCAATCAGCATCCAAAATAGGGTGGTTAACTCTCGGTTCTCTTTTTAGAGAGCGTCGTAGGGAAGGCGTGCTCTCTTTAGTAGAGGTGCAGCTTTTTGGTGCTTAAAAGATGCCAGCACCGATGCACTTCTATCAAGTCTATGATATTTATCTGAAAGTACATTGTGCTCTTTTATTTGCTTGTATAGCTTCATATATAACCTATTTATTTCTGCCTATTTTCTCTCAAGTTTGGTTTTATAGGAGAGGACCGATTTCTTCCTTATCTAAATAAATGATTTGCACTATTATTATCTTCAAAGTGAAAGATTTTTAAATAGAGAATCACATACCTGTGATATCGGGATAGAAGTCTGGGAAGCCTGCTCTTTCCCATTTAGCTCTTCAACATTAATGGGAGCAGGCTCTTCATTTTGAGGAGCAGAAGGCCCGGCGGATTCAGGTGGAACATCTTTTTGAGGAGATAACTGTTTCTCGGGAGCACGGGTCTCATCATCATCATCATTCTTCTTGGAGTATTCAGTATGGCCTCCTCGATCACTACCTGAACCTTGGCCTCCATCGGCATCATCGTCGTCGTCGTCATTATTGTCGCTATGGCAATCACCACCACCATCATCGCCTTCTTCCCCGGCAGCATCATTCATGTCACCCTCATCCTCAGAGTCAGATTTGATTTCGAAAGAGGGGACGTCGAAAGAAAGAATTTTGGAGGCATCAATTTCCTCCTCTGCTATGGCTTCAACCCCCTACTTCATTTGATTAATCTTGCCCATTACTCTATCAACAAGGGCAGAGTCGAGCTAGGGGAATCTTAGGTTAGGGCACTTCTCAAAATTATCGGCATAAGCGAGCATCAAAGCCTCTTCGTAGGAATTCAGCATAATCTCCCCGAGAGTAGTATCAAGAAACTGAGATACTCGCTATTTGGCGTCTGAGATAGTATCGACAACGAGTTTCAATGGGGTCCTGTTTTTCTTGAATTTCTCTTTCAAAGAAATGTTCTTGGCTGCTATATGGGCCTTCTCCTCATCAAAATCATTTAAAGTTAGATGCATAGCGAAGTTCTTGTCGGCGAGGAGCTGGCGAGCCTTTCTTTCCTTTAGAATATAAGATTCTAACTGGGTGAGATAAGCCCTTAACCGCTCCAATTCATAAGTCACTTCATCTTTTGCTATAGAAAGAGAGGACAATCGGTTCTTTAGAGCAGAAACTTCCTCCTGAAACTTAGAGGACTCGGCAGAAGATATCGATGCTTGTTCGTACAAAGCCAGCCAACTTTTAGAAGTCTGAAAAAGGAAATGCGGCACAAGTTAGAATTTTAGAGAGAACCAGTGATGATAAAGTCAATTAAGGTGAAACTTACCAAATTTTTTTGCTTTATCAGAGAGCGATAATGCCCCACCAAATCGGAAACAAAGGAAGGCGGGTTGATGGAGGTGAAGGACTCTGAGTTTAAGATAGACTGGGTTATCTCTTCAAAATTGACAAAAGGAGAAGAAGATGTTGGCTTGGAAGGAATGCGCTTTAGAGTAGAGGTCATCTCCAAAGCCAGTTGCATTTATGCGATTACAACCGGAGAGTCAGAAACGGAAATGCGAGAAAGGGGATCAATGGCAGAAGGAGTCTGCTTTGGTTTTTCTTTAGGATCTTCTATGATCGAGCTCTACGGAGCTAAATAAAAAGATGAATGATCCTCCTCCTCTATATCAACAATTTTAGTAACCTTCAGTGGAGGTTCCGCTTCGGTCGGTGGCATTAACTTCCTTTTAATGGCCTTCTTAGTTTTGGCAAAATATTGGATAATAGAAAGCGCACCAGAAGTTGTAGGAAGGGAAGCGGCACCAGTAATAGATTTTTTAATTGGAGAAGCAGCTAAAAAGAATTCTGCTGACTTAGACAGATCATAAGTTAGCAGAATAAATTGAAAAAACGACACAATAATTCATAACAAGAGCAATGTTTATCACATACCAGAGTGGTTGACGCAGATGGGGGACATAGGAGAGAAAGTTAACGAGTCTCCCAGAGAAAGGTAGCATTTTCTCCGGGAGGTATGTTGGACAGAGGAGAGATTGCCCAGGATCCTTTGGCCTTTTAGAAGAAGGGAATGCTATTGTAAATTTGTTGGAGTTAATAGCGTCAATCTGCTCCCAATTTGACTTGAGGCCGCAATCAGAGACTTAAGTGTTTTCGTATCTTCCTCATTCAACTCTTTAACAGGGGCACCTAACAAAAGCAAAGATTAGACGAGAGAAACCATTGAATAAAAAAAAGATAACAAAAATATAAACTTACGAGGAGAAGAGAAAATCCCGCTGATGTTTGGAAAGCACTTAACAAAGAAAAACTAGTTCTCCCAGTCTTTGAACTTATTAACCCCATCTGATATTAGTTTCTTCTGGGGGTTGGCTCTAAATATTTGGCTGTAAAGATTACTAAGCTTGACCAGCTGGATCAAGTAGTTCAACAATTTAGCACTAAGAGAGGGGAGCCCAGACTCCAGTGCCATCATCTCTAGAGATATGAGATAGGTGTAGACGTTTGGCGACAATTGGATCGGAGCAATTCTGAGATGAGAAAGATGCTTGGATAAAAACTCTTGGAAAGGCAGAAAGCCCTCATGCCATATATAGATGGCGGTGTAAGCAAAGAACCATTCGGGAGGGTTGTTGATGGTATCTGTTTCCTTGGGAGGAATGGCTTCTACACCAGTGATGCCGAAGTCATTAAGGATAGCATCAACTTCGTCTTACGAAGATATCAGGGAGTGCTTTGAAATGGCATCAACTTTCTTTGGGGAGTTCATGATTCTGTCAAGTGAAAACGTTTCAGTTAGAATTTTCAAGTTTATTATGAATTTAGCATTCTTTCAAGAATTGGTAGAAAATCTACTTAAGCAACTTAAACACAAAACCAAGCATGGAACTTCAAATTCTTGGGAAAATGCTAAGGTTAAAAATCAAAGATATAGAGCTTTCGATAGAGTCGAAAGGGAGAGAAGATTAACATTTAGCCACAACCTTTCGACAATGTCAAAAGCATAAATATGAGTCATCACTGAGCTTTCGACAGCATTGAAAGGAAAGATGGGAATATATAGTGGTACTTTTCTACAATGTCGAAAGCTCCAAAGGAACCAAGTTGTTAAAAGAAAATAGTTAAAGTTAACTTAAAAACTTGAACAATAATATACACTACAAACATCTCACAAACAAGATAACAAGACCCTTCGACAATGTCGAAACCTATGACTTAGGTTTTCTAAGAGAAATACAAATGTCATCGAAACCTTATATAGTCATTGAATCGAAAGATCCTAAGTTAAAATCATGTGCACTTAGAACATTTCGAAAATGTTGGAGAAAGGCAATTCTAGAGGTTTCGACTCATTAGATATAAAAGGTATCAAAAGGGTCGAAGGGGCATTATAGTTCCGAAAGCATACTAAAGAGAAAGGATTTCAATCAACACAAAAGGTTTCGACTCAGTCGAAACGTTTTGCTTTTGAGAGGGATGACTAAATTCTGTTTCACAACCTTTCGACAAGGTTGATGAAATTCACGCTACAATACCTTTCGACCCCATTGAAAGGCGCTATGAAAGCAAAACCAATGTTGCCACCTTAATCCTTTTCAAAGGGGTAGAAAGGTCAATATTTGGTGCCAATTTTTCATCCGTACAACTTGAAACTTCCTGGCGATGAAAACAGAAGCTATGTCTTCCCCAAAACCCGATTACAAATCCAGGGTTTAAAAAAAAGTGAAGAAAATTTCTTAAACAAACAAACCAAACCCGTTAAGAAAATTGATTTCAATATGAATCATCCATTTTCAATTTCAAAATTTGTAAAACGAGAATTCAAATTCTTTCAAAATAGCATAAACCATAAATGCTGGAATTAAATTCAAAGCGAGAAACAAATCCCATCGATTCATGGTATTGAATCGGGGAAAAGGTCTCTCAGATAAATTGAATTTTAAAACTCAAGCAATCTCAGAAAAATTAAATCAAACATGCTTTTTCATAAAATCAAAATTCAAACAGTTTTCAAATTGAAAACCTGATTATGAAATCTGAAGGATTAAAATTCACCGTAAGATGAAAAAAGTAAAACAAAGAAAATGTGATAAAGGTTTTATTAGCAGAAATAATCTCAACTTATGATTAGATCTCGTTAATCTTTTGTTTAGGAAAAAGAAGGTTTAAGAATTTTAGAGTTCTTTTACTTGTACTCGATAATTCGGTTGCAGGTAAATGAGGAAGAAGAGAGAAAGAGCGTACTTATAAGAAAAGTCTTCAAAGAGCTACAAGTCGTTGGATTAGATTTAAATGGACGGCCCAGATTTATACGTGAAGACCAAGAGGCGAGAAGTTTCTAGGTTTCGACAAAGTTGACTTGGAAAGTCGAGTGCATCCCATCGCAAGGGAGGGGGCAAATGTTACTCCAAAATCCACCTTTCGACTTAGTCAAAACCATTCTAAGCAAAGAACAAAGGAGAACAAGAGAGAAGAGCTCCAGCTAAACCTTTCGAAGGAGTCGAACGGATGCTACAGCCTAAGTCTCAAAGCTTCAGAACCTTTCAAAGGTGTTGAAAGGTTTCTACAATCAAGATCCATAAGGTTCTGACCTTTCGAAGGAGTCGAAAGCCTCATTCCTCCTTCAGTGACCACCTTTCGACTAGGTGATTCCTTATGAATGAGTCAAAGACACACCTTTCGAAGACAATGAAGAATAGCTCTTTATATATGCGCCAAACCATTCGAAACTAATGGTTTCACCCTCATTCAAACTGCTCGTAAGCAAGTATTGTCCTAAAAAACCTCTTCGAAAGCTACAATAAGTCCTTCAACTGGTTGAAGCTATTGTAACCCAGGAGGGTTCCGCATTAAGTCACAAACAAGAGTTCAGAAGCAACCATCGGTGTCGAAACCAGTGGCACCTCAACATCATCGAAACCATTGAACAAGGCATATCGACAGAGTCGGAAGCACTTATAAGGCAACATAAAGAAGAGAGGTGTGTCCGTTCCTTTCGACAAAGGCGGAAGCATGCTTGAGTTATTCGGCAGCCACCTTTTAATCAAATCGAAAGCATTAAGGTCGAAAGGTGCTAACCCGCATCTATAAATAAGACCCAAGGGGTCAGGTTTTGAGGATCGGATTCTTTCCATTCTAAACTTGTATCTTCTTAATCAAAAGGGTTGTAAACCCTAATTACAAAAATTGATTTGGGAATTTGGAGTAATATAGTCTTATTTTGCTTGTGAAAGGGAAGTCTCAAATATTTCAGTTTACTTTACTATTTTTAAAGCTTTTGTCGGTTTTTGATCTTGTGTTTCAGGTGTTACCAACATCGAAAGGTACTTGCCGACATAGTCGAAACCTTATATATACAAATAATTTCAGATAAATGTTCCAAACTACCTTCTCATGAGTTTCTGCTTTCAACAAGGTCAAGACCAAGCCTCAATTAACTAAAACCTTTGATTAACACAAGGTGCCTAAAGGTATAGCTTTCGACAAGGACAAAACCCTGTTCCAAGTCATTCCAACTTGAGATTCCTAATCCAAACCTAGGATATTTAAGCCCACAGCTTTTGACAAGGTTGAAACCTCAACCCAGATTCCTGATTCAAGTTTAAACACTTAAACAACCTTGCTTTCGACAGGGTCGAAACCTCTGTCTCCGATTCTTGGATAAAGTCCTAGCCACACAACAACTAAAGCTTTCAATAAGGTCGAAACCAATAAAGGAAAATATCATCTAGGGTATCTCAACCATTTTGAAAGGTGAGCTTTTGAAGGAAATACCAATCTCTCTCAACAGAATCGAAAGGTTGCCAAAGGAAGAAGCTGACTCTTTTGACTGAGTCGAAAGGTCAATCTAAACAACTTTGTACATCAGCAATCAACTCGAAAGGAAATTCAAGGAAGATAGACCCTTCCCGCTCCTTTCCATCTAATCAAAGGATAAACCTTATTCCATAAATCAACTTTGGGGTGTTGACAAGATTTCTTGTTAACAACCCTTATGTCAATCAAAGCACAATTAATTGCTAATCTATGCAATTAGTTTTCCACGATACTAGAAATTAATGTACAACAAAGTTATACATATAAATCCAACAATTAAGATATGTGGGATAAATTCGTTGAATTGCATTAAATATATGTATAGTTAATCAATGTGAAATTAATTATTAATCTATGCACTAAATTTCCTACAATTTTAGAAATTAACGTACAACATAATTATATATATACATATAAATCTGACAATTAAGATATATAGGATAAATTCATTGTATTGAATATATCCATATGTCAATCAATGCGCAATTAATTGCTAACCTTTGCAATAAATTTCCTGCAATATTAGAAACTAATTTACAACAAAATTATATATAAATCCAACAATTAAGATAAATGAGATAAATTCATTACATTGAATGTGTGTGTGTGTGTGTATAAACATATGTAGATAATTTATGTGTCCATCTTCGTATAACTCAAAATTTTGCAATGTTATCAAATTTATATTTTCTTACATCAAATTAACTAGTATGTATATAGACATACATTTTTTCCTTTTATATATGTAAACATTTTCACTTTATATTTTATCCATATCTCTCTCTATCTCTATGGAATTTTTTAACAACAAAATCCCTCTGGTCAAGATGGATGCAGACCAAATATTTGTCAAAGGCAAACTTTTGGGTATTGCCCATCGACAACAATTACTCTGGTACGATGAAATCAATTCTCAGACAATGTGACCTAGCTATAAAAAATTATGACTCGAGTTCTTATCAATAGGGAACATACGGAGTTATGGTTTGACCCCTGGATAAATCAAAAATCCTTGGTGGAATTAATAGGATGGAATAGGGTTCACCTCAGTAACTCTGCTAACAACAAAGTAAGTCATATTATAAGACATCGAAAACTACAGCCTCAATTGTTACTAGAGACTAGGGAAGTGTCAGCTTTTATCATGCAGGTGAATTTATTTTCCGATCAGCCTGCCAACTACAGGAGAATTGTACAACAGGAAAAATTTGTTTTTCTACAGTTTGGAATGAAATCCATTGGCATAAAGAAGTCGATGATGATTTTAAACTGATATGGCATAACCAGACAGCTAGGAAATTTTCATTCATGACGTAAGTGGCTTATCTACAACACCTAGCTACAGTAGATAGATTAACAAATTGGGGATTAAACATTGACTCAAAGTGTGTGCTTTGCAATAAATATAATGAAAATCATCAACATCTATTCTCAGATTATGAATTTAGTTCTTATCTTTGGGATTCTTTACTGCTCAAACTGGATCTTCAACCCACAACTGCAAGCACGCTGCGGCAACGGATCTCAAATTTGAGGCATAGTTTCGAAAAGCAATCAATTGTATGCGATCTAGCTTTTTTGTGGCATCAACTCTAATCCATCATATTTGGTTAGAAAGAGTTCGACGACGATTTGTGAGGAAGTTTTGCTCAGTGGAACAAAGATCGAAATTGGTGGAAATTGATGTTCGATTACAACTTGTTCGACGACTTCACCAAGAGAGAGTATCATCGGCAGAGAGAGAGAAACTTTTGAGATGGGGTGTTGAATTAGATGACCTTGGATAATGTGTCACGTTTTATTTTAATTACGGCATGTGGGCTGGCGTGTTTTTTTGTTTAGGCTGGAATGGGTATTATACTTTGAGATAGTGGAGGTGTGTTATTCGCCCAATGCTTGGGTCATTTTTCTTTTGCTTGTTTGAGTTTGAATATGTGTTGTTTCGTTTCAGTTGTATTGGAGATTGCATAATAGAGGATGTCGTTCTCTTTTTCCTTACCACAATGGCAAGGTTTTTAAGGAGGCGAATCTCCCTATGTTTGGTTCTTATACGTCATTAATAAAGAACCTTTCTTTTTAAAAAAAAAATATAGACACACATTTTTCTCCATGGATAAGTATTTTTCTACTAGTTTTCAAAAGAATTCAAAAAATGTTTTGTTAGCCAAGATTGAACTCATGACCTCTCCAGTAGAAGTTTACTCTCTTAATAAGTTGCACTAAATATGTTTTAATTTCAAACATAGGACATTGACAACCATTGCTGGAGGTTGCAAATCTTTCAAACGTATACAATCCTTATCTTCTAAATCGTAACTTCTAATATAGCAAATTCATAGTTCAAATTGACCGGCTCGAAAAGATTAGTGCAACAGTTATTAACACTGTTAGATTTCGATGAAACAATATTTTCATATTAAAGATGATTTGAAAGATATTGTTAATTTCGGTGATATTATATTTCCAAGTAAAGAAGATTTGGAAGATATTTGAGATAATGGCTCGGATATATTGTCTCTTTTATTGCATTAAAGAGGACAATGAATTATCTTCATGAGAAGGAGAATGATTTGAAAAATTGAAGTAATCAAACAATTCCCTAATCAGTTGATTAAAGAAGAAATCTTATCAGGCGCATGTATATCGAAGGAAATTGAAAAATCAAATGGATACAGGTTTCTCATATGAATAGAAGAATTGATAAGGCGTTGATTTATAACTATAAATCAATTACATCAACCCTAAGTAATAATCTCTATATAAAGATAGTCATTCTGCAGAGATTTGTATCATCCTCCCAAATTTTATTTCTTATTCTTTTTCTCAGCCTCCAATATCTATCTTTTAAAATTTTCTCTTCTTGGAAAGTAATAAAATCTCCTCTTCCCAAAGTGGATGTATATTATCTCGCGATAGTGGAACCACTATAAATCCGTATGTGAACTCTATATTTGCTTTCTTCTTGATTTGATGTTTTGTATTCTCTTGTTACGGTCTGTTTTATCGTACTACAACACGATCTTATTGCTTCCACGTTTATTTGGGTTGATTTACAGTCATTTGTGTAAAATTACCCCAACATTCTGGTACAAACCTCTGAAGGTTCTTGTTGAAGCATAGGGCTAGAAGGTGATCGATAAGATGGCAGGATCTGGAGGTGGGAGTGAGGTTACACCTACTCAGAAGTATGCACCCTACACTAGGGGTTCATTGCACCATCCCGTTTGCAGTTGGCTATAGAGACGTGGAATAGAGATAATGATTTTGAGAAGTGGCAATGGAAGATGAAGGTAGTGTTGAGAAGAAATCGTGTTCATCAGGTTACGTTTGATGCAAAATCATTGCTAGCAGATATCTTTAAATTAAAAAGGAAGGAGATGGAAGAATGAGCCTTACAAATCTTTAATTGGCCATGGGTGAGAACGTCATCATAGAGATCAGTTGTGAAATTACCGCTAGAGGCTTATGGAAGAAATTGGAGAATCTCTACATGAAGAAGTCGCTCACGAATAGGCTAATTTTGTTGAAGACTTTCATTACTTACAAGATGCGGAAAGATACATTGTTGAAAGCACAACTTAACTTCTTCGATGACTTGATGATGAAGATGAAAGCTATTGATTTGAATGTGGACGAAGAGCAAAAGGCTATGATGGTATTATATTCTCTTCCAAAGCAATACAAGTATTCACTAATAGTTTGATCTATGGTAGAAGCACGTTGCCATTAGAAGATGTGAAAATGGGACTCCTGAGTGAAGAGATGAGAGATTAAATGAAGCTTAGGAGCGAAATTGTAGAAGCTTGTAGTAGTCAAGGGCTATTTGTAGAGAAAAAAAGAAAGTAGAAAAACAAGGATAATTTCGGAGGGCATTCCAAATCTAGGAAGGTTGAAAGTGGTTGAAGAGGCAAGTCTAAAGACAACATGTGTCATCATTGTAAGAAGCATGACCACTGGAAGAAAGATTGTCCAGATTTAAAATAGAGAAATGAAATGGATGATTCTTCATCTATTGCAGTAGAGAATGTTATTTCTGATGATGTGTTGACTGCATTTATTTTTGATATTTCAGACCATTGGGTGCTAGATTTAGTGTCGTCTTTTCACATAACGCCTAGGAAGGAGTATTTTTGTTCTTATAAAGGTAAGGAGGGAAGTGCCATATTGATGGGAATGATGCTACTTGCAAGTCATCAGAAGAAGGATTAGTGCATATTCGCATGCACAATGGTGTGGTGCGCACTATCACTGGAGTCCGCTATGTTTCAAGTTTAAGAAAATCTCTTTTGTATTTAGGTCAGCTAGCATCTCTAGGTTGTAGTATTACGATGGAGTGAAGGTGATATGTGGTGCTCTTGTATTGATGAAAGGAGTAACGGTCTGTAATCTTTAACTACTGAAAGGATATATAGTTCTTGGAGAGTCGTGTGTTGGAGTTGATAGTTCACGAGCTTTGGATGCCACCGGACTTTGACATCTTAGATTGGGTCATGTTTTGAAGAAGAGCTTGAAGCTACTTCATAGAAAGAAGATGATCAAGGGTGAAAGCTTCAACCGATTAGAATTCTTCCAAGGGAGTGTATTGGAGAAGCGGACGAAGGTTTTTTTTGGTGTCGGTAGAAAGAGTCCAAAGAAATACTAGAGTATGTCCATACGGATGTTTGGGGACCAGTAGCTATAGCTTCTATTGGAAAAACTAAGTATTTTATCTCTTTTATCGATGACTACTCTTGGAAGGTTTGGGTGTTCATGATGAAAGCTAAGTCGGAGTCATTTGAGAAGTTCAAAACATGGAATGCACTCATATAGAATGAAGTCGGAAGGAAGTTGAAGGTGCTAAGATCCGACAATGGTGGAGAGTTTGTTTCTAAGGAGTTCATAGATTTCTATAAGCAGCATGGAATTTGGAGATACTTCACTACATCTGAAGATCCGTAATCAAACAGAGTGGATGAAAGGATGAATAGGACTCTACTAGAGAAAGCTCATTGTTTGAGATTGACAGTGGGTTTATCTAGAGGCTTTTGGGCTGAAGCTGTATCGACTTCAACGTATATTATCAATCGAATTCCGCGCTCAGCCATTGATGGAAAGATTCTAGAGGAAAGGTGGAAAGGTACATCTATACATATCAGTTATTTTCATATATTTGGTAGCCCTGTGTATGTTCAACATACAGAAAATGACTAGTTGGAGGCTAGAGCCTATTAAAGCATATTTTTGGGCTACACAGAAGGCAACAAAGGGTATCACATTTGGAACCCTATTGATAGGAAGGTAGTGCAATCTAAACATGTCACATTTGATGAGTCTGCTATGTTCAAGCTGAAGGAGAATCCACCTAGTTCAGTAGATTCAGAAGCTGAAAGGCCTAAGGAGATGGAAACTATTCCCATATATTAGCCTAGTAGTAGAGTCGGAGTTGCAAAAGAAGACATGGTAACTGCAATCATTGACACATCACATGAAGGTCTACAAAATTCCTCTAGGAGTGATGGTGATGGTCGTGAAGCTAAAGATGATTCAGTTCAAGGTGAAGTTGACAGAAGCTTAGGCAAAGTTGCATATATTTGGGCTAGCTCTAGAGTTAGAAGGCCACTAAATAGATATGGAGACTGGAGCTATGCAAATGTTAGCCTTGATGATCAGTTTGACTACACACTACATATAGTGCAAGATGAGCCTTTCGACCTTGAAGAAGCTATGAGTTTGAATACTGGCTCGAAATGGATGCATGCCATGGAGGAGGATATGGATTTGTTGAAGAAGAATCGGGCTTGGGAACTGGTACCACCCTCTCAAGGAAGCTGGGCTGTAGGATGCAAATGGGTATATAGGCGAATAGTGATTGGAGATACAAGACTACACCCGTTGCAAATTTCGAGCATTGTTCGAACTTGATTCGCTTGCTGAAGTGCTAGGTGCCACTTAGTGGCACATGGAGAGAGTGAGTTGGTAGATGGAGATTGATAGGTTCAACATGGAGAGGGTACTTTCAACACTTTGTTGGTGAACGGTGGCCTTGCCGGAGTTCGTTGAAAAGTGCAATGGGTATTGGCCATGCCGAAGCTCATTAGGGAAGTATCCATGGTATCTTATCCGAGAGTTGCTTAGAGTAAAAGGATGTAGGAGGAGTTGGTAGGCTTGGATGGAAATATAATATCAAGGTGGAGATTGTTGGATTTTGGTGATATAATATTTCCATATTAAAGAAGATTCGAAAGATATTGTTAATTTCAATGATATTATATTTCCAAGTAAAGCAGATTTGAAAGATATTTGAAATAATGACTTAAACATATTACATCTTTTATTGTATTTAAGAGGGTAATGAATTATCTTCATGAGAAGTAGAAAGATTTGAAAGTTGAAGTAATCAAATGATTCTCTAATCAGTTGATTAAAGAATGTGCATGCATATTGGAGAAAACTGAAAAATCAAACGGATAAATGTTTCCTATGTGAATAGGAGAATTGATGAGGCATTGATTTATAACCATAAATCAATTACTTTAACCCTAAGTAATAATCTCTATATAAAGATAGTTATTATGTAGAGATTAGTATCATCCTCTCAAGTTGTATTTCTTATATTTTTTTGCCTCCATAATCAATCTTGTAAAATTCTTTTTTCCTGGAAAGTAATAAAATCTCCTCTCCCCAAAGTGGGTGTACACTACACAATCTAGCGATAGTGGAACCAATATAAATCCGTATGTGAACTCTCTATTTGCTTTTTTTCTATGATTTGTTATTTTGTATTCTCTTGTTGCTGTTTGTTTTATTGCACTACAATAAGATCTTACTGCTTTGGCGTTTATTTGAGTTGATTTACAGTCATTTATGTAAAATCACTCCAACAAATACAACATCAAAATCACAGTGTAGTTCTAAATTCACTTTTAGTTCATTGCTCAACCATTTACGATGATTTATGATTTATTATTCCAAAAAAATATGTGTAAATCTATGGATCATTACAGTGACAGTAAACAAGGAGAAGGAAAGAAGAAAGGGAAAAAAGTTGTAACAGGAAGGAGGAGATTAGTACCTAATATTGTACATAATATTAGAACACTGCACTGATACCATGTTGAAGATAATTAGAGAACTCGTCGAAGATAATTGGAGAATTAATTTATTGAATATATGAATAATTCATTACAATTTGGTGATAGTTATACAATTCATAACTAGCTATTTATAGCCATATTGCTAAGAGCCTAAGTAATTATACAATAAAAAAATTATTATAATATAAGATAACATAATTATCGAAATATTCATGATTTATTCCTTTATACATAAAAATGATCTCTTAATAGTTATCTTATTATGCTTATCTTCTCCCAAAAATCTAAAGCTTTCCTTCTTCCTTAACCACTCTCTTATCTTCCCTCCAAACCCTGACAGTTCCCCTGCTAATCATCATTCCCTCCCTTGCTGTAATCACCTAACCCCATCATCATAAATTTGAGGCCACGGTTTCCACTAGACAAAAACCAAAACAGATGGTGCACAACACATACCCTGAACCGCAGAACATTCTCATGAGGAAGGTATCACCAATACCGATGAAGCACAACATGAAAAGGATCAAGAATGCTCAAGGGAGAAACTCAATATGACAACTGCACTGACCATTAGGGAACTCAAAGAATCAAATTAAGAATTACATACAAGGACTCAGAATTTGCAAGATACGACTCGAGAACTAAATGTGAAGGGGGATAGCATGACAGAAACTCTCAATTTAGTGGTTAAAGAGCTAAAGGAAATGAACATTAAGGTATGCCATATATTCCCCCACCACAGAGAATCAATTCAAGACCTCATCAAGAATCGATAGTACAAGAAGGCCATGGCCACCACTACTCATCATTAGCCAGAAACGACTCTTCTTCACCTCTTGATGCAATCAGACTACACATGGATGTGCATCAAGACAATTAGGTTCAACGATTTGCAATCAAGAAACAACCACCAAATTACTATTAATAAAACTGAAACTAAAAGAAATCTCCAAAACAAGACCGATTTACATGCTGCTTGTTGGACAGTAGGATCGAAGGTTTGTTCCAGATGTAAGATTGTTATATATTACTCCGAATCATGGAAATCGGAGCATCGTAATGCATGTCACAAATTGAAATGCATGCCACCAATCTCTTCAAATGATTCACAATATTTAGGTTTTAAAGTTGGAACTAATTTTGGAATTTTTGGCAAACCTAATAGTTTTGGAACTGGAATGAATGGGGCAGAAGTTAGTGATGAAATTCAAGAATTTTTTTGTTCGAATGATGCTAGTACACCTGCCGGTAACTGTGTGGTGGATATAAGGGTACAATTTCTAATAATTCATATTCACTTGAGAAGCTTCATAACCTAGAAAATGAAATTTTAAATGGTGACAAAATAGATGCAATCCGCATTGAGGAGCCAAAAGGGATGGATAAATTAGGCAGAAATGATTCTGAGGTCTTTGAGTTGTTAGTTAATTACAACGCAGATATAGCACAGAGCATTTCTCCTGATGCTAATACATTAAAGTACAAACATAGTTTTCAAAACTCACTACCAGATGCTGCTAGGGTTAATAAATTGGATAATAAAAATTCTTTTAAGACCTCACCTTCAGATACTGAGTTGGCTATTAAGTTGAATGTCGTGGAAGATAGAAAAGTTTCAACAATTGTAGATATGTTTAAGATATGCGACACAATATTTGTTTTATATATTAGTTAATTTGTTGGTTGACTAATCAACTATGGAAAATATTGGACTTGACTTAGTAAGAGATGTTTATGTATGTAATCTCTCAAATATCTTCATTTTTATGGAAATCAAATAAATAAATATATTGTCAAATATATTTATTTATTTGACTAATTATGAGAGATATATTAGAAAATATATCTCTACGTTTATATTGGTTGGTAGTAGCTATAAATATGTATGTTAGGAGAGTCATTTTATACTAAGGAGGTTTTGACATTGAGGTTGGTTCTCAATTTTTAGGTTTTTTCCTGTAATCTTTTGGTGAATTAATAAAGGATTTGTTTGGAGGAAAAAATTATTTTTTTACTTTATATCTCTTCTAAAATCTAATTGTGTAGAGATCCTAGAAAAAATAACTCTAACATTTGGTATCAGAGCCTACTACACAAATTTTTAGAAGCGTGTTTGGTTATGGAGAAGATAAGTGTGAAAAAAAACTTAATGGGAGAAATTGAGGATTATGGAAGGCGAAGATGGAGGACTTTCTATATCTCAATGATTTTCACCAACCATTAGAAAACAAAAGGGAGAAACCTAGTAATTAATCTAAAGCAAAATGAGAGACTTTGGATATGAAGGCCGAGGCGGCTATTCGGTTTTTTTTGAAGAATTCAGTGTTTCATATTGTTGCTAATGAAACATCTGCTTATGCAATCTGGAAGAAATTGAAAGGAATCTATGCAAAGAATGAAAGTCTATAGTATAGTGGATCGATTATTCAAATGACAAGTATATGACTAATTTAAACTATATTGTATCAATATTAAAGTATGAAAACAAGAATAATCACCAGGGATTTTATACTGGTTCGGACCTCCCGTCCTACGTCCAGTCCCGAAGCTCCTTTTCGAAATTTCCTTTTACCGAATAACCCTCACTTTACCCGGAGGAACAGGTTTACAATAGCAGAGTTTCTTTGTCAACTGTATGTTCTCTATTACACGGATTTTGACTATATGGTACAAATGCTTCCAATATATATCTAGGGACTGTTGTCTATAAGAAACTGTATATTTGGAAGAGTAGACTACAAGTATAGATTGCTAAAGATCAAGAATATATCAGAGTATATAGAGTAAAGAGCGCAAGTGAGTAAGGTGAATTCTTCTCTTGGATTCTTGATGCTATTTATAGTGGTAGAGAGATTCCTTGAGTAGTTGCATCCATTAGCAAGTGTTCTACGGTCGCTCCTGATGATGATGAAGAGTTGCAGCGAAGAGAAGCGAAGGTGTCTTTTCAATTGTGTCAGTTGTACTTTGAATGGTAGCTACCGAGTTCAAAATCAGACGTTTGTAATATGTTTCAGACGTCTGTCTTTTATATATTTTTGCATATGGTTACTTTTCAGACGTCTGAGTATAATAACCAGACGTCTGATTCTGTCTGATTTGCGAACCAGAGAATTCAATCAGACGTCTGGCTAGTGCACCCAGACGTCTGAACTTGTGCATGTTGCTTTTCTTGTGTCTGTGTCATTGCTCTTCTGATTCAATTTACTTGTAGCTTCCTGATACGTTCTTCGAGCCTTGTTCTTGTCTCTCTAGTGATGTTTCTTTAGCAATTACCTATAAATAGAAATATATATACATATTCGATTTCCATTGTATAGTTGTTGTCATCGAAACCGTAGATTTGATTTCCTAACAATCTCCCCCTTTTTTATGATGACAACTATACGATGTACTTATATATAATTTATAAATCTCCCCCTGAATATGTGTTTATTCTTTTTATTATTATACTTATATTTCTCCCTCTTTGGCATTATCAAAAAGAATTATAAACAATTTAACTAACGTTAAAGACAAAAGGAAATTTTCTTTAATAATTTGAAAGTGAATGCATACATAGATTTTGTTAATTTATAAACGTTGAAAACCCAAAATCCTAAAATATATGATTCCTAAAATCTATGACTCATTTGGAGAAGCTTTATCTTGATCATCTTCCTTTGTTTCTTCTTTTTCAGAAGTGCTAGCCTTTGTAATGTCAAAACTTGCTTGAGAGGTTCATCCTCAAAAAGTTTGGAATGTTTTGCGGGAGGAGAAGATACTGGGGTTGGCCAATCTACAGAAGGCGGTGTTGGACCACGAACCCGTTGTAGTACTTCTTTGAGAACTGATAAAACAGTCAAAAGAGATTCTTCAACTGTGGCTAGGCGTGTAGCAAACGATGTTTCGAAGCTATCAATTAGCTTAGCCAAAAGTTTCTGATTTTGAAATAGTATATGTTGATTTCGAAGGGTGAGATCCCGAACACTTCCATTTGGATTTATATCCATTCGAGTCTCCATAATTTCATCTTGTCGCGGATAATTAAATGGTGCAGGAGGATGTGGAGTTGTTTCTCGATGTTGTTCCTCCTCTTGAGATGGTTCAATGTGTGGTTGAGGAGGAGGCTCAACTTGTCTTGCTTGACGATTGTGCGTCCAATCTTCAAAGGAGATAAACTCTGGAGGAATTTCGGGTAAGTGCATAAGCGAGAAAAATTTGGTGGAAGCATATTTAGGTGATATTTCTTCGAAGGTTGATAGGTAGGATGGAATGTTATGTGCACGAAGAAGTCTCATAATATAAGTTGGGTAAATAATTGATGGCCGTGATCGAGTCCAAAATTGTTTGAGCTTGTCGAAGATGAATTTGGCCCAATTAACCCGTGTTCCACTAAATAAAGCATATAAGGCTTTGTGCTCCAACTCAGTTATTTGCTCATGGCTTCCCATACGTGGAACAATAGTGTTGATTATCATTCGAGTTAGAAGTCGTGCTTTGGGACGTAGATATTTAGAAGCAAACTTTGGCATTTCATCTTCACAAATCTGATGTGTTATACTATCTCTTGGCTTGGGTATGTTGTATAAATCTTCGCCTATGTCAGAACATCCTAGGGTTCTCCCGATTATGCCAGGAGTAAGTCTAATCGTATTGCCATACACGCTAGACCATAGCCAGTTATCTTCGTCTTCAGTGTTCCATACTGAAGTGCTATCTAAGTTTGCATAGAAAAGAAATATTGCCAATTGATCGATTTGGACATCATTAGGAGTGAATGAAATTAAAGTGTCTAGACCGGCATTTTCACATATTTCATCCAAATCGTACATTGGAAATTTAAGTAGATTATAGAAAGGACATGTGTTTAGTTTTTTATTTTGTATATCTTCGTACCTTTTGATTGAATGTGGTGCTTTATTCATCTATTTTTCAATTTGATCATCTGAACAGACTTGGGGGTTTGAAGATGTTGTTGGTTGGTCTTGTTTGCGTTTTGATGTCTTTAGATTTTTAGTTCTAGGAGGCATTGTGAATTGAGGTTGAATTTTTGAGAAAAAAATCGTCAATTGATGAAATCGCAGATGCAAAATTTGAAACGAAAGTGAATAAATGACGTTATCTGGGTTAATTTAAAGAGTCGATTGAATTTCAGACGTATGTAAGCCTAATCAGATGTCTGGTTTGCCCTAGATTAGGTACAACAGATAATTTCAGACGTCTGCTTTTTAAGTTAGACGTCTGGTTTGTTAGAATTTGAAAATTTGGAAAGACAAAGAGCTTTATCAGATGTCTGGGTTTAAAAATCAAACATCTTGTTTAGGGAAATTTTGAAAATTTTTGTGGCAGAGAACTAAGTCAGCCATCTGAATTGAGTTTCAAACGTCTGAAATTGTCTGATTAATATGTCGAGTAGACCGAGCAAATTTTCGGACGTCTGTGGGGTATTTTAGACGTCTGACATATGCACAGTGCTTAAAAATTAGATGTATATCAGAGTGTCAGATGTCCGAGGTCTATATCCAGACGTCTGGTTTAGGCAACTTTTCTAAAAATAGCCTAAAATTTGATGGTTTTGCTTATTTCTTGATTCTCTATTTTATATATAAAAATATAGTTTTATTTGTATAAAATAACAAACAAACATAGATACATACTAATAAAAATAAAATAATTTATTTAGAAGGCGATGGAGTTGTACGATCTCCTGACTTGTTATCCTTCCATGGTTTAAGTGGAGACCATATATTACCATGTTCGTGGGTTCTTGGAGAGCCAACAAATCATCTCGGTGATGGATCCGAAGGGGTACGATATGAAGATGAGGGATCTAAAGAACTGCAAGGCTTCAGAAGCGATTCATGGACATCTTTCTTTCGTGACGTACAAAACTTCATCGCTACTTGTTCCAAAAAGCTTAGGCGATGTGCTGTAACTTTTTGTTCAAAATATAGTTCTCGTTGAAGATCTATCCGTTGTTTCTGATAATGATGAATTTCATCAATTTTCTCCTTTGTGTTAGGAGATACAAACAGAGTTCTTTTGTTCTTCTTGCTATCGGAAGTAAATCCCGTATGATATGAGGACCACCTATGCGTCGGTTCATGAATTAGTGTGGGTGTAGGAAGCCGTTGGGGTGTATCAACCAAGCTATCCGGCGTAGGCATCGAGATGGAAATATAAGAGTTATCAGAAGACATGGCTATATTTTGTTTCTTGAGGAAAAAATGAATTGTGTGTGTATAATTTTTCTTGAAGTATAACTGTTTATATGTACGTTAAAAAATTATTTATAGAAAAACTAACTATCTAAAAAACAAAGGGTGCACAAATTAGTGATTATAATTTGTGGATAGAAGAACACATGACTAAATATAGTGTAGAAGAAACAGGAATTAATAAGTAAGAAGATCATGAAGGGAGCAAATCCCTAAATCACGTCGAAGTTTAATAAAAGTGTGTTCATTTAGTGGTTTTGTAAAGATGTCTGCTATTTGATTTTCGGTATTTACGTATTCTAATGATATATTTCCTTTTTCAACATTGTCTCGTAGAAAATGATGTCGTATATCTATATGCTTAGTTCGTGAGTGATTGATAGGGTTTTTTGATAAATTTAATGCACTCGTGTTATCATAATATATTGGAGATTTATTGATAATTTTGCAAAAGTCCGTAAGTGTTTGTTGCATGTATATTACTTGCGCACATGCTAGAGCTGCTGAGATATATTCGGCTTCGCAAGTGGATAAAGAAACACAATTTTTCTTTTTGCTAAACCATGAAACTAATGATTGTCTGATAAAGTGACATGTTCCACTAGTACTCTTACGATCTGTTCTACATACTCCGAAATCTGCATCACTATATGAAACTACTTCAAACGATGATCCTTTAGGGTAAAACAAACCATAATCTCTAGTACTAGATAGAAAACGTAAAATACGCTTAACAGCTCTTAGATGAGATTCTTTTGGTTTTGCTTGAAATCGAGCACAAAGACATACACTCATCATAATATCGGGTCGACTAGCCGTCAAATAGAGTAAAGAACCAATCATGCTACGATATAATTTTTCATCAAAATCTTTTCCGTTATCATCTTTTTCTAAGTGAACAGTAGTACTCATTGGTGTTGGTTTGCTTGAAATTTTATCCATTTCAAAGCGTCATAATAGGTCGTTACAATATTTTTCTTGATGAATAAAAATACCATTTTCAAGTTGTTTTATTTGTAAACCCAAGAAGAAATTTAATTCTCCTATGTGAAACATTTCAAATTCATTGGTCATAATATTTGAGAAATGATTACAAATATTTTCATTAGTTGAACCAAAAATAATATCGTCTACGTAAATTTGCACAACTAAAATATCGTTATTTTCTCGTTTAATAAATAAAGTTGTATCGATTTTACCTATTTGAAAACCAGATGTAATTAAGTGATTTTTAAGTCGTTCGTACCAAGCTCGGGGAGCTTGTTTTAAACCATATAAAGCTTTTTGTAATTTAAAAACATGATCGGGATATTTTTCGTGAGTAAATAAAGGAGGTTGTTCAACATATACGTTTTCTTTGATAAAACCATTTAAGAAAGCACTTTTGACATCCATTTGAAAAAGTTTAAAATTGTGATGATTTGCAAAAACGAGTAATGTGCGTATGGCCTCGAGTCTTGCTACTGGTGCAAAAGTTTCGTCGTAGTCGATACCTTCTTCTTGATTATAACCTTGAGCAACTAAGCGTGTTTTATTTCTAACAATATTTCCATTCTCGTCTGCTTTGTTTTTAAATACCCATTTTGTTCCTCTAACTGATTGGTCTTCAGGTCTTGGTACTAGTTCCCAAACATTATTACGTTCAAATTGATTCAATTCTTCTTGCATAGCTATTATCCAAAAGTTATCATTTGAAGCTTCTTTATAATTTTTGGTTCAAAATTTGACACAAATGCTACATGGCTTATTTGATTAAGTTGATTAATAGTTACTCTAGAATTGAGATCTCCAATGATATTATCTTTTGGATGATTCTTAAGAATTCTAGGTGATGATATTAAAGTGTTATTTTGCACATTTGTTTCATTATTAATAGAATTTGTTGAATTTGTTATTGGAATAATCTCTTCTTCATCATTAGTATGATGGTTAAATAGATTTTCGTCGAACGAAACATGTAAACTTTCTTCAATAGTATTATTTCGTTTATTAAAAATTCTATATGCTTTGCTACGATCCGAATATCCAACAAAGATACCTTCATCGGCCTTCGGGTCAAATTTTCCTAAGTTATCTTTTGTATTTAATATATAACCTTTTGAACCGAAAGTTTTAAAGTATGATACTTTAGGTTTTCTTCCAAAAAATATTTCAAAACAAGTTTGTTTAGTCATAGGACATATGGTTACTCGATTTAATACGTAACAAGCTGTGGCAATAGCTTCTGCCCAAAAGTGTTTTGGTAAACTACTACTGTTTAGTAGTGTTCGTCCACATTCTTGTAACGTACGATTTTTTCTTTCTACTACACCATTTTGTTGAGGTGTGCGAGGAAAAGAGAAATTATGACTTATTCCTTTCTTATTGCAAAAACTAGTAAAAAGATCGTTTTCGAATTCTCCTCCGTGATTACTTCGAATATTTTTAATTTTCAAGTCCATTTGTGTTCTAATTCTTTTAGCAAATATTTTAAACATTCCAAAAGTATTGCTTTTATTTTTTAAAAACAAGGTCTATGTATACCTCGAAAAATCATCAACTATCACGAAAACATATTTGTTGTGATTTATAGATCGTATTTGTGTTGGACCAAATAAATCTAAATGCAATAATTCTAATGGTTGTTTTGTAGAAATATAATTTTTAGATTTAAAAGAAATTTTTTTAGTTTTCCAATTTGACAATCGTCACATAAATTTTCTACTTTGTAATTTATTTTAGGTAAACCTCTAACTTACTCATATTTTGCCAACTTATTAATACTTTTTAAATTGATATGACAAAAACGTTTATGCCATAACCATGGATCATTATGTTTGGCGGTTAAACATAAATTTGAATTTTTATTTATATTCATGTTTAATACATAGATATTTTTGTTTCTAAAACCTTCAAATATAAGTTGTTTGTTATTATCTAAAATATTACATCTATCTTTTTCAAAATTTATTTGAAAACCTTTGTCGCATAATTGACTAATACTTAGTAGATTGTGTTTTAGATTTTCTACTAATAAAACATTTGTAATAATAGGATAGTTAGAAATACCAAGGTTGATGACTTCTCCAGTGCCAACGACGTATCCTTTTGAATTATCTCCAAAAGTTACTGTTCCACCATCGATATATGTTATATTTGATAACATTTTGAATTTCCGGTCATATGCTTGGAGAATCCGCTATCTAGTATCCATTTCTCCTTATGTTTTATTTTGGGTACCTGCAAAATATATAAAAGATGTTTTAATTGGCACCCATATATTTTGTTAGGGTCCTAATTGTTAGGAGAAGGTAGCCACAAGATGGTTTGGTACCTTTATAAATATAATTTTTATTATAGACTACATTCTCTAAGAAATTATTAATATGTTTTTGTTTAATCAAATTATTATTTGTCTTAGGAATCCAAATTTTCATAGTTTTGGTATTCATATTAGACGTAAATAAACTTCTAGTTCTTTTACTTCTAATTTTTTTTGCATCATTTCCTTTTTGTTTGGAAGTATTTTTAAATCCTATTTCATTTCTATTGCCTGATGGTTTTGAAGTTTTGATAAGATTTTTCAAATCTTGTTTTCCTTTATTGACTTTTGATACATTATTTGTAATTCTATCTAATTTTTCTTTTAATTCTAAATTTTCAATTTTCAATATTTCAATATTGCTTTTCAAGTTGACATTTTCTTTTAGCAAATTATCCTTTACTATTTTGGTGTTTTCAAAATCAATAATAATAGCCTTACTTTCTATCAAGTTATTTTTGATTTTTTCTTGAGATAATTCTAGTTCTTCTTCTAAGATAGTTTTTTCATCTTTTAACATTCCTACTTCAAATTCTAATCTATTTATTTTGGCTATATATTCTTTGCTTAATTTTTTAATTTGTCTAAATTTATCATCTAATTTCATGCTAAGTTCTAATAATTTGTCATAACTAAGTTCCGGACATACCTCATCAGTTTGTGCCATAAAACACACATTAGCTTATTCTCCATCACTATCACTATCACTTTCAGATGATGAAGAATCCGAGTCATCCCATGTTACTTTGAAAGCCTTCTTCTTTTTGAATTTTTCAAATTTACTCTTCTTTTTATCATTATTGAGTTTAGGGCAATCCTTCTTCATATGTCCATATTGATCACATTCATAGCACTTGATTTGAGACAGGTTTGTAGTGTTGGACTTCCCTTCCTTTTGAAATTTGGTCATCTTTCTAAATTTCTTGAATCTGTTATAATTCTTGGCAATGAAGACTATCTCTTCTTCATCTAAATCAGAATCATCATTTTTTGTTGCTGGAAATGCTATATTCTTTTTTTTTGAATTTAGTTCTTTTCGTGCCTGCAAGTTAGCTTCATAGGACATTAAATTTCCTATCAACTCTTCAGTTTTGAGAGTAGAGAGGTCATTAGCTTCTTCAATAGCTAATACCTTCCTTTCCCAATCTGATGTTAAAGAGTTGAGTATTCGAGAAACTAAATCAAAATCAGTAAACTTAACTCCTAATGCCATAAGATCATGTTGGATAGTTTGAAATCTAGAATACATGTCAACAATAGTTTCATTTTGCTTCATTTTAAAAGATGAGAAATGGTTTTGCAAAATTGAAATCTTAGTTTGTTTGACCTTTGTTGTACCTTTGTGTGTGATTTGTAAGGTACGCCAAATGTCAAATGCAGTTGTACATAACATGACACGTGAAAATTCATTTTTATCTAGAGAACAAAATAAAACGTTCATAGCTTTAGCATTGTTTGATGCTAAGGTCTTTTGTGCATCGGTCCATGTGTTCATAGCAGTAGTAGGTGCTTCATATTTATCTTGAGTAGCTGACCAAATTTCTAGACCATTAGCTTCCATAAAAATTCTCATACGTGTTGACCAATATGCATAGTTAGAGCCATTAAAAAGTAGGGGTCGTGCTGTGGATTGTCCTTCTTGAAAAATACTTGCCATATTAAAATGATTCAAAAACGTGTTACTGTACTTTGATCAAACCTTGCTCCGATACCAAATGAAAGTCTATAGTATAGTGGATCGATTATTCAAATGACAAGTATATGACTAATTTAAACTATATTGTATCAATATTAAAGTACGAAAACAAGAATAATCACACCAGGGATTTTATACTGGTTCGGACCTCCCATCCTACGTCCAGTCCCGAAGCTCCTCTTCGGATTTTCCTTTTACCTAATAACCCTCACTTTACCCGAAGGAACAGGTTTACAATAGCAGAGTTTCTTTGTCAACTGTGTGTTCTCTATTACACGGATTTTGATTATATGGTACAAATGCTTCCAATATATATCTAGGGAGTGTTGTCTATGAGGAACTGTATATTTGGAAGAGTTGACTACAAGTATAGATTGCTAAAGATCAAGAATATATCAGAGTATATAGAGTAAAGAGCGCAAGTGAGTAAGGTGAATTCTTCTCTTGGATTCTTGATGTTATTTATAGTGGTAGAGAGATTCCTTGAGTAGTTGCATCCATTAGCAAGTGTTCTACGGTCGCTCCTGATGATGATGAAGAGTTGCAGCGAAGAGAAGCGAAGGTGTCTTTTCAATTGTGGCAGTTGTTCTTTGAATGGTAGCAGCCGAGTTCAAAATCAGACGTTTGGAAAATGTTTCAGACGTCTGTCTTTTATATATTTTTGCATATGGTTACTTTTCAGACGTCTGAGTATAATAACTAGACATCTGATTCTGTCTGATTTGCGAACCAGAGAATTCAATCAGACGTCTGGCTAGTGCACCCAAATGTCTGAACTTGTGCATGTTGCTTTTCTTGTGTCTGTGTCATTGCTCTTCTGATTCTATTGACTTGTAGCTTCTTGATACGTTCTTCGAGCCTTGTTCTTGTCTCTCTAGTGATGTTTCTTTAGCAATTACCTATAAATAGAAATATATATACATATTCGATTTTCATTGTATAGTTGTTGTCATCGAAACCGTAGATTTGATTTCCTAACAAAGAACTCTGCAACAAACAAGGCACTTCTTATGAGAAGATTGGTGAATCTAAAGCTTAAGGAAGGTGAGTCAATTGGAGAGCATCTTAATGATTTTCAGGCAATTGTGAACCAGTTGGCTGCCGTGAATTACAAGGTGGATGATGAGATACAAGCTTTGATGTTGATGAGTTCATTACTGGAGAATTGGAAAATGCTTGTAGTTGCATTGAACAACTCAAATTCAGATGGAGTTGTTTTAATAGGGTCGGTGGTTAGTAGCTTACTTAACGAGGAGGTGCAGAGGATGAACCTAGTAGAAGAAAAGGATAAGGAAGAAAAAGAAAGTAGAAATCCGTTTGACAAAGTCAATTTTGCTAGGAAGGGTAATTGTTCAAATATGGAAAGATGATCAAATAAATCGAACATGAAAAGAGATTTCATCTACTATTACTGCGAAAAACCTGACCACCGGTTGAGATTTTGCAACAAACTTAAAAAGGACAAAGAAAAGATGAAAGCATTAGAGGAAGACAAAGTCAAGGTTAATGTAGGCAGTTCTCAAATTAGAGTTGGAGAAGCAAATTTATCTGAATCAAGGTGGAGCATGCAACGAAAAACCATAAAGTCTGCTTGGAGATCTTTGTGGTATAACAAGAAATTCTGATTTATTGATGACATGCGTGTTCAATAGGAGCATGCATAACTAGGTGGTTTGAATGTTGATTAAGTTTGTTTTGAACAAAGGTGGAGCACGTGAAGAATATTATGGCGAGGTGGAGTGTTGAAGATATGCGACACAATATTTGTTTTATATATTAGTTAATTTGTAGGTTGACTAATCAACTATAGAAAATATTATATTTGACTTAGTAAAAGATATTTATGCATGTAATCACTCAAATATCTTCATTTTTATGAAAATCAAATAAATATAGTCGAACATATTTATTTATTTGACTGATTATGGGAGATATATTATCAAATATATCTCTACGTTTCGATTGGTTGGTAGTAGCTATAAATATGTATATTAGGAGAGTCATTTTTTACTAAGGGGTTTTGGTATTGAGATTGGTTCTCAATTTTTAGGTTTTTTCATGCAGTATTTTGGTGAATTAATAAAAGTTCTGTTTTGGGGAAAAAATTAATTTTTTTACTTTATATCTCTTCTAAAATCTAATTGGATAGAGATCCTAGAAAAAACATTAACAAGATAGTATGTTCAAAAAGAACCTGAGTCCTAATTCATGCCCAGGGCCACAACTATGTCAAAATTCAAGCTTATTTAGTTATAGAAGATTGTTGCCTTATCTTACAAGTCCTTTTAAAACTGAGACAAACGAGCAAGATGGAACCCAAAGTCAATCTCCTTTGGAAAAGGCTAATGAAGTTGTTAATGAAAGAGTTGCTTGTTTTAAAATTTTTGGTTGGTTTATATGCCTAGACAAGCATTATAATAAAAAGAAGAAATTCATATTCGACCTGGGTGGTAATTCATTGACCGATGTAAAGAAGCTGAAATTGTTGGAGACACTTCAACACAACCTTGAAGACAAGGTTGTTCTCAAGGGGAAGAGAATGTTAGTATCAGAAGTATTTCATCGAACAGTTTGCAATTTTCTCAATGGCATTTTTCCAAACATCTCATCAACATCAAATGTTCCAAAGCAAATTAGCGAACCCATGATCAGAACACCCAACCAAGGAAATGAACAGAAGTTGGAAGGAAGGACGGGTCGAACTGCATAGGTTGATGCTGCCAGCTCAGCTTGGTTGGTTGTGCATGTGCACACGTGCACGGTGTGTGCAGGGCCGGTCCAAGGATATCTAATGCCCTAGTCGAACAGATTTTTTGTCTATTTTTGTTGCCCCTTAACTCAACAAACAATATTAATACATTTATATATATATATAACAAAATTGTAAATTCTATTATAAAATTTAATATCAATCACAAAATATTGATCAAATAAATCATTTAGATTGCATGTCAAAAAATCCAAGTGTGGACATAATATGCTAACATATCAATACATATTAACGAAAAAAACTTCTTGCATTTTTGGAAGTAAACACATCTGTTATATCTTCGTTGTTAAGCTTATCTATATACTCGTTTTCAATGGAAATCGTAGCTGATCCACTTAATCTCTTTTGCGACATAATAGTCCGAAGATATATTTTTATCAATTTCAATTTTGAAATTCTTCATTCTTTTAAAACAGTCGTAACCAGTCACTAAACTACGATAAGCAACCCATACATTTAGAAATCCACTTACATCTGATAATATCTCAAAAGGTTAAGAATATCAATTGATGCAGTTACTTTCAATGGTAGAATTCCTTTTAGTTGTCGAAGCTCAAAAAATAATTTTTGAGTCTTTTTATTTCTCACTTTCAACAAAATTTGAAATTGAACCGTTTAATGATTTTGCTTCATATCTACATTGTTTTTTCTTTCCATTTTAATATCTAGAATTTTGTTTATGGTTCCTAACTCAATTTAGGATATAGCGTAATATCATTGATAAAATAATGTAATATTTTACACATGTAAAATAATATAAAAAAATTTCAATTAACAGCCAACTAAAAACATAACCTTTTTTCTTTTTATTAACAACCATCTAAAAAAACATAACTTTCAGTTGTCATATATCATCTATTTAAGTATTGCATTGCTAATAAGAAATAACATGAAGGATTCTAGACCAGAAATTACCAAAATTAAACCACCAATTAAAGCAAGAACATTAAATAATGAATCATAGATGTCGAAGTAAGTCGGAAACAAACCTGCATTATTGTTTGCTACCATAATTGAATTGGCAATCATAGAAAAGACAATAAAAACAAATTAACCAATAATCATTATTTAATATTATTTTATTACTTACATTGGTTGAGTTGGGGACTTATGATCCAATTTCTGAGTTGGGACTGTAATTTAAAACAATAATTTAGGGCTTTGCAATTTGAGGGATTACAGTCCACAGGTGCAGCTGCCTGATTTGAGAATTGGGATGATGGAGCCTGGAAATGGATTTGAGAGGCAATAAGAGGTGACAGTAGTAAAGCTTCTTCGCTACGGTTGCGATGGACGACGAGCGGAGAGAATCGTGAGATGTGCGAAACGCGATGTCTTTTTTTGAGTTTTTGTTGCCCCCCCTCATACGTTGCCCTAGTCTTTTGTCTCTCCCGACTATGCTATGGGCCGGACCTGGGTGTGTGTGCACATGACCATTTTGAAATTGAGCAGGCTGAATTTGATGGGATTTAATGATCCGAATTATGAATAAGTTCAAGATGTTTTTGCTGTAATAAGTGGCTTAGATCCTCTATTAATAGTAGTAGAAACAAGGATGTAAAGCATGTTGAATTAGAATTTATAAAATATCATATTTCAGTTTTCTAAAATCTGTTATCTTTTCTTACTGTGCATCACTCTTCCCCTTCTCTTCTTGTTATCTTCTTCTGTTTGTCTTCTCCACTTACATCTGAAACCTTCTTCTTCCTTATCCACTCTTATATCCTTTCCAAACCATGATGGTTTCCATGCAATCCACAGTTTACTTCCTTGCTACAATCCCCTAACCTCGTTATCATACATTTGACACCAGACAGAAATCCAAACAGAATGTGCATAACATAATAGCAGCGGGGACTCATTATCCTCGATCAAAGCCGAAGTTCTCAGTGTTTCTCTTCTCTTCGTTCAAGGTAATATTGTATTTCTCTGATCTGATCGTTACTAGCTTCATCATAAATTGGTATCCTATTATCTTGAATCATTACTCGTTTCAAGCAATCTTAATGCCTATTATCTTGGTCATTACTAGATTCAAACAATCCTAGACGTGCTTATCATTGCCGGATTCGATCCAACTGCCTATTATCTTGGTTTCCGACTATCTTGTGCCACGAAAATTACCTCTACTGCAGTCTTTCATGCTCATACAAGACATCGAGCTTAACTATCATTGTATTCGTCAATGTCTTTTTTTGTTACGCTGCTAGGTGTGACTCGCATTGTATTAGAATGAGTGCGTAGATTGAATTATGATTAGTCCAACATCGCAAGATATACAACAAGGAATTCCCTTTACTACAAATAAATGTTGCAATGAAAATATATATATCTTCTACAGTAAACGAAGTGCGCGCATAGCGGAAGATGTGAGAGGTGCCAAAAATTACAACATAGTATCAAAGCCGATGCGGTCTGTTCCAACCGTGGAAAAAAGAACTCTTTGTGAAACATGCACTAGTGAAACTTTTAAACTTCTTCAAAATGTATTAATAAATCTGCACATTTGATAAAATGAACATGCACAAGCAGATTAAAAACTGAAGTTGGATTCAATAATGCAGAGCAATTAACTAACAATAATTTGTTCCTATTTTATTTTGAACATTTGTTCGATAGGTTTCCAGCAAAGAAGTGGCTGATGAACCTGAAGACTGTGTTGTGCTTGATGAATTTACATCAGATGCAGAATACATTTGCACAGGCATTGTAGGTGGAAGAGTTGGCAATGGAGCTTCAAATTTGAGAGCCGCGAATGCTTGTCTAATTGACGGACGGATTAGGTGGTTTGGATGTGCACACCATAGCCCTACAATCATTAACCTTTCTATTTCATCCTGATCAAAATCGGTACCTAATCTCGGATCCACAGCATCTAAAATCATCCCTTGTCCATATAATTCCCAAACACGGTACACTAAAGTCACACTACCAAACACCAGTGGTTTTCTACCACAGGCGATTTCCAAAGCAACTATCCCAAAGCTGTAGACATCAGATTCTTTCCGTGCCCTACCCGTCGTAACACTTTCAGGGGCCAAGTAGCCCACTGTCCCTGCTAGAACCGTAGTCTGTGATCCAATTTCATGATCAACTAGCCTTGCTAACCCAAAATCTCCTAGCTTAGCTTCAAACTCTGAATTCAGCATAACGTTACTTGGTTTGATGTCTCTATGAACTACGCATTGTTCCCATTCTTCGTGTAAATAGAGCAAGGAAGATGCTAAACCTAGAGCAATATTGTACCTTACAGACCAGGGTAAGATTTTTTCCTTATCATAAAGATGATGGTCGAGGCTTCCATTAGTCATGTACTTATAAACAAGTAAGAATTCACGTTGCTTGTGGCACCAACCGACTAGTTGAACTAAGTTACGATGCCTCAACCGCCGGATGATTCTGACCTCTGACCTATATTCTTTCTTCCCTTGTTTAGACCCTGAAGAAACTCTTTTGATTGCAACCTCCTTATTGTTCAAAACTCCTTTATACACCTCTCCAAATCCTCCCTTCCCTAGCCTTCTTTCTACTGCAAAGTTGTTTGTAGCTGCTACTAGCTCTTTAAATGTGTACCTTTGAGGCCCTTTTTCTTTCTCAAATTCTCTTTCAATATCTAAATCTTCTTGCTTTTTTCGTGTCATGCATGTATATACAAACCAACCCCCGGATAAAATAATCAATATTGTACCAAATGAAGCTGCTAGACCTGCTATTAATCCAACTTTACTTCTGCCCTCCTTTTCTGGATTTTCTGGCTTTTCTGGCTCTTCTATCTTTTCGTCCAGGGTAGAACTGAAGCTCCAAGATATGATTTCATGTAACTCTGCTGCTGAACTTGTAGAAGCTGAAAAACCAATGGCTACTTTTGAAGGTAAAACTGTTGTTAGATCAACATTATGTGAGAGGCTTGAATTTCCTCTATATATTGGATTTTCATCATATGTCAGGAAAACTGACAAATTTTGGGTGTTTGAATCGTAGGTAACCCATGCATTTGCAGTCCGGCCATCTTTGATGCTACTGTTCCATGTTACACTTGCAACTGAAATGATCGAGCCGACATCGATTCCTACATGATTCGCCGAAGGATCAAAAGAATCCCTATGGCTGTCAAACTCAACAGCAACAACAGGGCCCATAAAATCATTTACAAATCCATATAAACCAAGAAGGTAGCCTTTTGATCCTACCGGAATTGTTGGAGTATATTGTGCAAGGAAAAAGGCCAAGCCCTCACCGCAAAAATTCTGATTTACGCATTTGATAATGAAGGAGAAATGCGTCGTGAAGTTTGTAAGTTCTCTAGATTTCTCATCCCACAGAACAACTCTTTGTTTGTATACAGCTCTGCCTATGCTGTTTGCTATTGCTGTGCCTTTAGTGTCTTCTGTGAGTTTGATTCTACCATCATCGATAAATGCATCACCTTGCCTTTCAATTAAAGATGCTGATCCTTGATCGAAACTTGAAATGTTGAAAAAGAGTGAGTTGACATGTGAAAAGGACAATGAAATCATAAATAAAAGAGAGAAACTGGAATTCCTAATTGGCATTTTCTTAGATTGGTACTAAACTTCTTAAGATTGAAGCTTTTGTATAAAAATAGTGTTGATGTCAAGTCTTTTAATTAAAATGGTACTGAAGTCAAGTCATCGTGTATGAATTATCAAAGCGAAGGTTCATGCTTGGTCCTACATGGATAGTAGTTGAGCTTTTAATCACATTAATTAAATGTTTAAATTGAATTTTGTACATGGGCAAACAAACGTATCTATACACAAGAAAACGAAAGTAGTGCATATAACATCATATTCTGTGCAAGATGAATTCCACTGATTCACTAAATTTTATTCTTTAGTTGTCATTCTTGCAAACAATAGTTGGTTCATCCCAAAAAAGTTATACTATAGAAAAATGGATCTGATCTGGTTAAAAGAATATGAGCACCGAGCACAGGTGAGAGTATCAGTATCATCTAACAATTTTTTCAAACGACTACTATTTCTGTTGATAATAACAAAACTGAACTGACAAATATTTGTGGATTGATTTAAATTCAACCGCATGAGAATTGAAAAAAATTCAAGTATCTGTTTACTTGGGTGCTATTGTCCATGGAAAATTCAACAAGTGTCTATTCGGATTAACTACACCACTCATGCCTTATCTCTACAGACTGTTGTGACTGACCGATGTAATTAGGGATGAACCCAACATGCTCCATTTAATCTGTGAATAATTTTGTTGTGCTAGGAGAAAACCTCTTTTCTTGGGTTTAGTTGCGCTAAGATAAATTCTATCCCCTGACTATGCATGAACATTGTTCCTTCACACAATTCTAAATAAAGTAGTGGATATAATGACGGCAAAGAACCTGTTATATTGTGCAAATAAGTGTAAGATCTATTTAATAGCGATTGCTTTTGTTATTGGAAATATATGAATTTTTTTAGAAATATGAATTTTTTTATTGGAAAATATAATTCAGTGTACCTCATGTGATTAATTAGAAAGCACTTTCAATTGTATGCGATCTAGCTTTTTTGGCTAGGTGCATGTGCGTATATATCATGTTCCATCCCGGTTACAGCGGTGATCGTAATGGAGCACCATCAATATCCCAATTTCGGATCTAGACGTAAAAAACGAAAAAAAAAAGGTATAAGTATGAAAAATTATACTTCAAATCACTCTAATAAGTGAAAAGAACATGATTCGAAGCACTAAATCACGTAAAAGCAAAGGAAAAAAAATACCTAGTAAGAGTGACTTGAGTTAAGCATGGAGGCGGCTACTGTATTTAGGGGCTTTTAGTATGATAACCGAGCAATTTTCTTTGCTTCTTAGATTCGGGATTTTGATTTACATGGAAAATTTGAAATAGATTTTGGATTTTGACATGTATGTAGAGGGCTGTTAATTTAATGAAAGGTAATTTAGGGATTATTGTTGGAATATTGGACAAAACATGATACTGGGCTGACTGACGTTTAACGCTTTTGAAATTTGTTACTATGCAGAAATTAGCAATATTGAATTCAAAAACGTTTTGAATATAAATTTTTTATATATCGAACATAACAAACATGATATTAGAAATGAGAACATAACAAACAATATGGAAGTAGAAGTGGAAAAGAGCTTGAACAATATTGAACTCGGATCCAGAATTTTAACGGAATTTTTGAAATTTTCAAAACAGAACGGAAGTCTGAATAATTTTAAACAAACGGAACGGAACCGAAAATCGAAAATTCGAACCTTGGTTATTGGTTACAATAGATGCGTTTTTGTGGTTGTGTGAAAACCAATGCAAGTGGAGCCAATTGACAGTCATTGATATGTATCCTATCGTGTATCGACGAATTATTCGACTAACTAGATGGAGCCCATATATTTTTTGCATTTAACACTTGGTCCTGAGAGAACGTGCCAAATACAGTGGGTCAATAATATAGAAACAGTCGCATTTTTTGGAGATGATCCAATAGACCAAGGTATCACCATTTGGGTTTGGTGCATGAGCACTTAGGTTTGAGGTGGGTGAATCAATAATGAGTAACTTGAATTTGGACTATGAGTATTATGGTAGCTGCTCACCGTTGAATAATGAGCGAGCAAAAGACTCATATGATTTTTTGTTAAATACTCTGTACTTGATGATGTTTGTATTGAATCTTGGCGATACTATATGGAGAATTGAAGAGGTCAAAAGTAGCTTTATAACAGTGAAAACGGTTCGCAAATCGGAGCTCGAAGGAGGAAGATATGGTGAAGTAAGTGAGTGTTGTGGCCAGTATCAGGTGACAGACGTCTGTCATAAAGTAACAGATGTATGTGCAATAGATTTTGGAACCCGAGACTTGGGACTGACGTTTGTCACTTTGCGACAGATGTCTGTCACTTTGCGTAGACGTCTATGGTTTCAAGAGAGTTTTACCGAAACATATGAAAATGTCTGTCATAAAGTGACAGACGTATGTGACGTTTTTCAGCTTATTTTCAGCCCGGGTTTTGGTATGAAGATTTGTGATATTCGGAGGAGCAATTCTGGAATTTTGCCTAAGTTTTCTACTCTCCTATTTAAGCTATTTTCAGGAATAAGAGACGGAGGAGATTAAGGGGTTTAATCTAGGGTTTATCCTCCACTAGTTAGGGTTTTATCTAAACCTAATTTTCTTTAATTTTCTTCTCCACAAATCAATTCTATTAGAATTTTGATCATTGTAATCAACCACTTGTACTCTTTTCATTGGTATTAATAAAGGCACTCTCTTAAAGTGGATGTACACTAACAAGACGTTAGTGGAACCACTATAATCAGTGTGTGATTTATTTTATCGTTATTGTTTTGATTACCTATTGCTTGTTTGGAGATTGCGATTGGTTTTGGATTGAATTGAGCTTTGTATTGAGATATTGATTGGTTGTTTTTGCACTTCTTACCACGATCTCGTTTTCCGTTGTGCTTTGGGGTTTTGATTTGAGTGGTCTCGAGTTAGAATTTCCTACAGCATTTGGTAACAGAGCTTTTGGTGTTGGTAGGTGGTTGCAGAAATGCCGCAATCGGATAATACCTCAAGTAGTTCCTCAATGGTTAATCCAAGTGGACTAGCGCCTTATGTATATGGATCGTACGCGGCTTCGGGATCACAATTGGTTATAGACAAGTGGAATGACGATAATGATTTTGAAAAGTGGCAATGGAAGATGAAAGCGGTTCTAAGGAGGAATTAGGTGCATCGGATAGTGTTTCACTACACCAAATCAGGTATTTTGTAACACTTATTGTTTAAAAATTTACAACGGTTATTACTGTGACGAATTACCAACAGTTTTTTTCGTTAGTAAAACTTTATAACGGTTATAACCGTTAGAACATTTGGTACACATGTAATTAAGTTGAAGAATGAAGGACAAACTAGTAATTATTCTTTCTTCCTTAGTTCCCCTTTCTAATGCTTCAACCACGTTCTTTTTCATCTCATCGTTTAGGGTTTTCTCTCTGCTCCGCCTCCTTCAAGCTTAAATCGATTTTTTTAAAATAATCAAACAGTTCCTCTCTTATTCTTCAGTTAAAACCAAAAAAGGGATGAAAAGTTTATATCCTAGTCTCAGTCCAGGAATGATAAACCCTGAAGAAGAAGAAAGAACAAGGCAGTGTCTTGATTTTCTATCTTCCGGACAAAGACGAGGCTATTTCCAGAAGACGAAGACACGGCATGAGATGGGGTTCAAGTTTCATGGATTTGCGGATCAGATCCGGCTGCGAGGCGAAGGCAAGTTTGTCAAGCTAGGGTAGTGCAGATCTGGCAGTGCAAGTAAAATTGAAGTAAAGGGTTTTGGTTGTTGACAGATTTAGCAATGTAAGACGGTTCGAGATGGATTTGACTGCGGGAGGAGTTTCCTGTGTCTATGCTTATCCACGAGCTCTGGATTTTGTGGTAATTTGTCGCTATACAGTGTTTTCATTCAGTTTCGGTACCTTTGAAGGATTAGTTGTGGTTCTTATTATCTAATCATTTAATTAATGATATGAATTTAAACTGAAAACGGTTTCCTTCATTTGCTAAATTTCAGGGATTGATCGTTACTGCTTTTAGGGAGAAATGGTTACTGCATTCTTCACATTTAGGAGGATGGAAATGGAAGTATTGGATTATACACTATCAAGTTTAGATGGTCATGAATTGATATTTGTCAACCCAGGTAATGAATTCAAATAGATATAACTACATGAGTACATTTAATGTACTCTTGCACTGTACTTTTTGTTTACACTGTACTCTTTGTTTACAGTTTTGTTTGATTTTATCTTTATGTTCACGTTCATGTAAATTAAACTTAGCTAAGCTTACAAAAGGCAGTGTATTTTTTTTTGAATTCTAACAATGACCTAAACGGTACTCCAGTTACAAATTATTGTAAATACTAACAGATCAATTTTTATGTATATCCATTTGAATTTCTCGTGTTCTATCGATATGAGATCAACAATATTCCAAAATCCAAATACAAATTACTGTAAATACTAGCAGATCAATTTTTATGTATATCCATTTAAATTTCCTATGTCCTACCGATTGAGATGTAATACTGACAATCTCTCATATATTTACTAATCAACTAATATTGGGACTGAACATCTAAAATTTGTTATATAGATGGGTCATACATTCTTCAATTTTTAGTGGACAAAGATGAAAGAAGTAGAGAGAGTGAATTGCCAGTTTAAGTTCTATGTAAGTATTTTCCACAATAATTATTAGATCATCAACATTTTCATTGAATAATAATTTAGACCGTACATGTTTTCGTACTTTACATCAATCGATTACTAAAAGAGAGACTGCACATGTTTTCATGTAGGTGGGATTTTAATGCAAAAAGACTCTCATAACAGGAAAATAGTATCTTATGGATGCTTGAACATTTCCAGGTACACACTGAAATTAGAAAATTATTGTTTATCGTTTGCTTATCCTTTAAACAAAATATGATATCTATGCCCTTTTCCCCATACATGAATGATTACTTTTGGTAGAACTTGATGCCGAAACATTTAGCACATACTATTGTCTGTCATAATTAATGAACATCAGGAAACAACATCAGGAAAGATATACACTGACAGACATACATCGATTGCATCTCAATCAATGCTCATGTTTACCTTAAGGTATTGACCTAATCAATAACTACAAAAATGTCACATGCTCCTCTAATTGTGAACTTCTTTATTTTGCTTGCCTAAAACTTACAGCTTAGTATATTATTTTCACCTTCGCAATTTTATATTCACTTAATTTTTTGTATGTGAATATTGATGGGACATATCATTATAATTAATCAACTCAACATATACAAAATATTAAGATATGTTTGTGCTTTGACTGATGCTTTATAGGTACAAATATTATGCAGTAAAGCTATAAAGCTCACTATTGTATTCATGTGAGATTGTACTATAATATCAATTTTGGTTTTCTTGCTTCGCCCACTGCGTCTTAAAACCATTTCATGTTATGTATACAAAAGATTTATGATTTTTAAGAAAAAAAATACATAACTCAGTGGAGTTTAAATTCACTATTATTTATTTTTATTTTTATGAAAGAGTGGTCGAGGACTCCTAAAAATTTATTACTTTAAGAAACAAAATACTACTAGCAAGTGTTTTTGAATTGTTCGTTTCAATCGTAAATTCTATAAGAATAGTAGAACTGATTAACATTGTCTGTTTTTGGTTTCGAAAGAGAAAAATGAATTTTGTTGAAGCAGGGCTGATTAAAGAGAGAATAATTTTTGTAAAAGCATGACTGATAAGAATTCCTAAACTCACTTGTAATGATTACATGATTATGAGAAAGGTCGCATAGGTGCTCTGCATGAATCTTCATGTGGAAAGCTTTTGCGTTGCCACACATTGACTTTGGATTATACTATGTGTGGTTATTTACTAAAGCCCATTTTCATTTCTCACCCAATGAATTGAGCATGGAAGCTATCTAAAACTTTTAAAATACACAGTTTTGTTACCTTTTGAAAGATTATACAGTACTAAAATTTCAGATCTTTGTTGCTCATAGTAACTGGTACACTTTCTGTTTTGAAGGTGAAATATTTCGTTTGAATTTGCAAAAATTAATTTACTTTCCATTGGAAGAACAATTTCTCAGGTTGGTAATGTGTGTTATTCAGATGCTTGATTCCTGAACTTGCCTAATCTCGTGACAGAGATATATTTGTTATTACTGAATATTTCTTTGATATTATGATGAAGTTATGTACCTAACAATCAAGATTCAAACCAAATAGATTGTGTGTAATCAATTATGGGCTAATTTTATTGTATTTAATCAATTGACAAATATATCATAATTTATTTTTGCTTCTCCTTTGGTGGAAATGGCAACTTTAGGATTTCTCTTGCATATTATGTGCTTTGTCAGATTCCAATGTCATAAGGACTGCCAATCTACATATTGTAGTTATTTTTGCTTTGTCAGATTCCAATGTCAGATTCTCCTTTGGTGGAAATGGCAACTTTAGGATTCCAATCTACATATTGTAGTTATTTTGCTTTGTCAGATTCCAAAGTCATATTTTGTACGGTTGTTTTAGACTTACTGTGTTATTGTGATATGCTAACATAAGGACTGCCAATGTCAAGGCTACAGGAATTACCACGCAAAGGGATACCTTCCAAAATAGTAGATCAGGTATAGGAAACTTGCATTACCATGCAAAGTCCAAGCGTGGAAGGTATCCTTTCACCACTGGATCTAAGCTTGGGTGTTAGTGCTGCTGTGTCCTCTTCAGCACCTGCTTGTTTAACATCAGTGACTGAAGCTGGACGTATACAAGAAGCAGGACAACTCAGATGCAGGTACTTCTTCTTCTCCTCAAATGATTTTTTGCTTGAATTTTGTTGTGATAATTAGTAACTCCATGACAGTCATATTTCTAGAGCATGTGTGCTATCAAATTCTGGTTTGGGAAAAAGAGTGTGTACCAAATTTTATTGTTTCTTAGAGTTGTTTATCACTGCAATTAATTTATTGTATTAGTTATTGGATATAACTGGCTTTACCTATAATTTTTTTTACTCAACCGTGAAAATAGTTTGTTTGTAGTGCAAAGCAATTATATTAAGCGTATCAACTACTGACCAAAAGGTATGCAAGTTTAAGTCGAAATTATCGATTTTCTATTTTAATAACAGAACATGTAGTTGAAGAGGTTCCACTGGTTTCCAAAACAGGATAAAAAATTATACCTGCAGCCCCCAAAAACAGTTTAATAGAGATAGGCAGGGAGTCGTAAATAATATTGTAGGCAGCCCCCAAAAACAGTTTAACTAAAATTGAAGTGCTTGATCTCTAGAAGTACAAATTATTGGAGTCATTGTATCTCATGAATAATGAATAAGAACTCCTGTAGGAAAATAATAACTATTCTTTTATACATTGACTGATTTTTTTTTCATGACTGCACTTCTGTTATTAATTAGCACAGTATAAAAGACATGTTTCTTCCAATATAATATTTCTGGCTTCTTAAATTATAAGTTTCATTCTGTATAAATTATTTACTTAACAGTTCAACTATTTCATTTCTTATTCATAAATGATTATCTCTTCCTAAACGGTTAGTCCTAACATGAGTTATAGGATTTTATTTTAATTAACCCAGTCTCTCATGGCAGGACCATGATACTATTAGCGTCAATGCATTTTATTTTAATCATTCATCTATCAGATGAAGCATTAGACAGTAAGTAAAAATTGAGTGTGTATTGACTCTTTAAATTTTAATCATTCATCTGTCAGTTTCCATATTCCTTCAAGTGTGTATTGACTCTTTAAATTTTTTTCAACATTGAAATTTTGGCCATTGTAAACACCAGGACTATCAACAGTAAGTAAAAATAGGAACAATGTAGGTTCAAAAAATAAAATAAAATTAAAAATAAAATAAAGGAACAACATGAAAACATGCATGTACAACTGTTTCAATTACAAGTGTATAGAGCCATATAAGAAGGGAACATTGTTCTTTATATTATGAGACATTTGAGAATTCTTTTTCTCACAAGTGTCCATGAATTGTGAGTTGGTACTCGTATTTGAGGAAGTCAAATGTGCTTTATCTATACAAGTTGCTGCAACCAGTATAAAAAGTACCTGAAATTCAATAATTATTTTTCTAGTTTTGTTGAGGATTATTATTTCTATTTAACAGCAACCTCTTAGATCAAGTACTCTTCTCTTTCTCATGCAACTCATTTTTCAATATATAGTAGTAACATATTTTACGTTGCAGTGATTTTTTTGGGGATCCATTTTGATTTAATTAAACAATTATGAACCACACGTTAAACCCAAAAAATAGTAAATTTGATTGAAGTAGTGCTCTAATTTAAATGCGGAGTTGGGAATAAAGCACTTGTCCATTTTTTTGCTAAAACAAAGTCGCCGGTATAAAAAGAAAACTGCCACCACTTGATAACCGCAGTCCTTATATGATTGCCATTCATTAATTCACTAACTGAAGGCTTGTCAGTATGTTATTAGATGGTACAACAGTCAAACATTTCCATTATCTTAAACTGGTTACTCAGTACAATGACGGAGAAAGAGATGATGGAACTGATGGTTTACTCAGTACAATGTTAGTCAACAGCTAACTAGTGCAGACATCACTGTAATGGAAAAAATTTGTTGTTATATGTCTAGAAACTATTATTTTTATAGGCATCTTTCAATTTACAGTAGATGTGCTACTATTCCTTTTTTCAATTGTTCCACATGGGAGGGACATAACTTTTTACTATATTTTCTTTTGTGGTTAATTTTTTATGTGAGGGCTAGCATGACATGTAGTATCTTTGAAATTTTCATATTCTCCAATTAATTATAAGTAGGTTGGAGCTGAACAAGTGTCACACTTGCATAATCTTTATTCTTAATATGTTAATAGAACATATCTTATTATGTCTGTTATCTGTAAGCTAGCTAACTGATTGATTGCATTAATTCGTTTGCTTAATAATATCCCAGTAAACTAGTTTTCTGTTGTGTACTAAATTTTGCTGTCTGCACTAGTTAGCTAAGTTATTTATTGTATTGAATGTCCTGCTTGCAAAAGAGTACATGGTTTTATGTTTTGGAAATGTGAAGTTTCGAATACATGTTAGTTCTGGGCATATGGATAAGGTTTCTTATGAAAATCGAGTCTGACATTTATTAGCCTATGGGTATATAAAAATCTTGGAAGGTGTTTATAATATATAGTTCTGAACTTATATAATTTAAATGAGCTCAGTGCTTTATGATTTCAAATAAGTAAAGTATTAGACAACATGTGAATTTCGGATTCATATGTCTAACAAATCTGTAGTTTCGAGTATATGTAACTTTTTACTATATGCATAATTTCAAAAAAATAAACTTCAGGTTCTGTTAAGAAGAGTTTTAGATATGTAGTACATAGTTTTCAAATGCCTGGAAGCTGGATTGTGAGTTTATCAGATGATTCTCCTTTTATCCATATCGATATTGGTACAAAATCTACATAGGTTGCCTGATTTGGAAGAGCTGATGGTATTTTTGATGAATCCATAGCAATATATTCTTCTAATGTGGTATAGTTTATAGGGATGTAGGTTGAATACTTTGATAGATTTGAACGGGAAATGAACTAATTATATATATAAGATCATGGCTTGTATGGGAAGTGTTATTTCTTTTGAGTGTTACTTGAATTGTATAGAGGGTAAGAGAAAGATTCTTTATAGTGTTACTTGAGAAATCTATTTTACAGGAAATGCCTAATAATCAGAATGAATTGGTTCGGTCAGCTAATGCTAAGATCAGATTGAAATGTACTCGACAACTACATGAATATTTTGTTAATGCAGTTTCACATCTTGGAGGACCAGACAATAAGTTCTAATTTACCTAACTTTGAAATCAGTTTATAAATATTTGAGTATATATAAGTGTTCATACATTTCTGCATCATGCTTATTTTTGTAGTGTTATTTATGTATATTATTATTTGTGGAAAAAATATGCATTAAAGTATCTTAATAAATTGAAAATGAGGAGAATTTATTATTTACAGGGTAAGTTTTTGAAGTATCTTACTATTATTCATTATATTCTATTATATGGAAGATCTAATTACAATACTAATCACGGCATTCAACTTACCATGTTTTACTAATTTATTTTTTGAATTTACGAAGAATCCCATTTCTTAGTATATTTAGCAATTAATGACCTTACATATTTTATGGTTAATTAGATCCTTAATATTCTTCTAAGTGCAATTTTTTAAAGCTGATTGTTCACTGCAATTTTTTAAAGTTGATTGCAGTGCCTCCAAGAATCAGTAGTGGGAGTGTAGATGGAGTGAATGGAGAAATGTTCATGCAGGATACAAAGCTTTAGAAGAAGAGAGTAGAACACTACAAGAAAGTTGTTAGTAGCTTGGGCCAGAAGGGTAGGATACATAGTTGATTGATGGTGGTTTTGTAGTTTGGTCGGAGTGTCGCATTCGTTGTTTGTGAGCTTCAAAATATTTTGTAGTAGTGAAATTTGAAGTTTTCACAATAAACTTTGTAGAATTTGATATGAACTAATTAGTATGTTTGATTTTCTTTACAAATTGATGATATATTAGTTTTGAAATTTAGTTCATGTTTGTTATTCCTATAAATTTGAATTTGTATAGTTGAACGAAATAATATGTGATTATACTATAAGACCCGGAATGAGATATGGTTGAATGAAATACTATTAGATGCTGAATAAGATATGGTTCTGCTATATTAAATTTGTAACACTTATAAGTGTTGGTAATTTTGCTATTTACTTATACAAGGAATTCCTAACGCTTATAACCGTTGGAAATTAAAATATTCCCAACGGTTATAACCGTTGAGAATTACCAAGATTCCCAACGGTTATAACCGTTGGGAATTACGGTTTTTCCCAACATTTATAACCGTTGGGAATGATCAAAATTCCCAACGGTTATAACCGTTACAAAATATGTAAAAAAAATTGTAACGTACCTGCTACCAACGGTTATAACCGTTGGGAATTTGATTACCAACGGTTATAACCGTTACAAAATGACAGTTCTGGTGTTGTGTTTGACACCATTTGTTGCCGGTAGACATCTTGGATGTTGGAAAAGAGGAAATGGAAGAGTGGGCATTAACTACACTTCAACTTGCTGTGTGGGAGAATGTTATCTCCGAAATTAGTGGTGGGACTATTGCTAAGGGTATTTGGGACAATTTGGAGGAGTTGTATATGAAGAAGTCACTAACTAATCGTTTGATCTTGTTGCGAACGTTCTTCACCTATAAGATGAAGGAAGGTACTTCACTAAAGGCGCACTTGAATACCTTTGATGATTTGCTAATGAAGATGAAGGCGGTAGATTTGAAGATTGAAGAAGACCAAAAGGCGATGATATTGTTGTGTTCGTTGTTGGACCGTTATACGGATTTCTCAAATAGTTTGATCTATAGCCGGGATACTTTGACTCTTGACGATGTCAAAACAAGTCTTCCTAGGGAGAAGTTGCCGGATCAAATGATGGAGTCGGGTGGAAGTAGTGGTGCTAGTAGTGGTCACGGTTTATTTTCGGAGAAGGGGAGATATGCGAAGAAGGAAAACCGTGGGCGTTCTAAATCGAAGAACCTCGGTTGGAGAGGAAAGTTGAAGGAAAGAAAGGGCAAGTGCTATATTTGTAAGAAGCCCGATCATTGGAAGAATGAGTGTTCGGACAAAGAGAAGGAAAAGAAGGAAGTAGCATCTTCATCTGTAGCGGTGGAGAGTGGAGTCGGTGAGGGAGACGTAGATGTGTTGACGGCGGTAGCATCGAATGTTTCGGGTAGCGAATGGATGCTCGATTCGGGGGTGTCTTATCGTATGACGCAGAATAAGAATTGTTTTTCTTCTTATGTCAACAAAGAAGGAAATTCAATTGCTATGGGTAATGGTGCTATTTGTAAGTCGAAAGGAGTTGTTTCGTGCAAATTCGGATGTTTGACGGAGTGGTTCGTACTTTCACTAATGTACACTATGTTCCAGGACTTCGGAAGTCTATTATCTCTTTGGGGCAGTTGGATTATTTAGATTGTAAGATCACTACTGAGAGTGATAACTTGAGGGTTTCGAAGGGTGCGCTTGTGGTGATGAAGGGTGCTAGGACTCATGGTGTTTATTTGCTTCAAGGAGTGACTATATAAAGCAAAACTTATGTGGGAGTTGACAGTTCTCATGGTTTGGATGCAACTAGGTTATGGCATTTGAGGTTAGGTCATGTCTCGGAGAGGAGTTTGGATATTCTTCGAAAGAGAGAGATGATCGATGGAGAGAGTTTTAATAAACTAAATTTTTGCGAGGAATGTGTCATGGGGAAGCAGACTAAAGTATCATTCGGTGAAGGAAAACATGATTCAAGAAGGTTCTTGAGTATGTTCATATGGATGTTTGGGGACATGCACCGGTAGGTTCTTTGGGGGGAGCTCGCTATTATATTTCTTTAATTAATGACTTTTTCTCGAAAGGTATGGGTTTATGTAATGAAGGCCAAGTCGGAGGCATTTGCAAAGTTCAAAGCATGGAAAGCTCTTGTTGAGAATAAGAGTGGCAAGTCATTGAAGGTTCTAAGATCCGGCAATGGCGGAGAGTATGTTTTCGGAGAGTTCTTGGAGTTTTGCAAGTATCATGGTATTCGGAGGCATTTTACTACACCAGAAGATCCACAGTCGAATGGAGTTGCGAAGAGGATGAACCGTACTCTACTTAAGACAGTTCGATGCTTGAGATTGACATCGGATTTGTCTAAGGGATTTTGGGCCGAAGCTTTGTCAACCGCGGTGCATATTATTAATCGAATTCCGTGCTCAGCTATTGGTATCAAAATTTTGAAGGAAGTGTGGAAAGGAAAAAGCATTGACTTGAGTTATTTTCGTGCGTTTTTGGTAGTCCGGTTTATGTGCATGATCCGGAAAATGATAAGCTTGAGCCTAGAGCTTTCAAGGGGATTTTCCTTGGCTATACGGACGGAGTAAAAGACTGTCGGATTTGGAATCCGGAAATGAAGAAGGTTGTGAATTCTCGTCGTGTTACTTTTGATGAATCGGTTTAGTTCAAGGAGAATGAGAGCTCATCGGATGTTTCAGATTGGGTTCATGTTGAATCAAAGGAGAAGAAAGTTATTCCCTTATTTTGTCCAAGGAGTAAAGTAGTTGGAGATGCTTGTGAGGTGGAAGAGGTTGATGTAACATCACATAGTCCACAAAGTTCCTCTACTAGTGCTGGTGATGTACATGATTCTAGAGGGGATTCGGTTCAAGGTGGAGCCAAAAGGAGTTTGGGTGATGGTATTGCTAGTCTGGTAGGTCGTCGTGCTATAAGGCCACCCGATAGATACGGTGATTGGAACTATCTTAGTATTTGTGATAATTTTGACTATGCTCTTCATTTAGTCCAAGACGAGCTGATGGACCTTGATGACGTCATGGAGTCGAGTGATAGATCGAAGTGGATTTGTGCCATGGAGGAAGAGATCAATCGTTATTGAAGAATCAAACTTGGAATTTGGTTCCACTTCGTAAAGGAAACCATGATATTTGGTGCAAATGGATATACAAGGTGAAGGACGATGGGAGATACAAGCTAGGCTAGTGGCTTAGGGGTTTGCACAAAGGAAGGGAAATGAGTATGATGAGACATTCGCACCGGCAGTGCGCCATACTTCAATCCAGATATTACTTGTTGTAGTTGTTATTTACGACTTGGAGTTGGAGCAACTTGATGTGAAAACCGCCTTCTTGCATGGTGACTTGGATGAAGACATTTAAATGGAGCAACCGGAAGGTTTTTTTGTGGATAGTAAGTCAAATTTGGTTTGCAAGTTAAAGAAATCATTATATGGTTTAAAGCAATCACCTAGAAAATGGTACAAGAGATTTGATCATTTTATGCTTAAAATTGGTTTTGATAGAAGCATCAAGGATGCTTGTGTATATTTCAAGAGGTTAGACAATGATTGTTGGGTGTATTTACTCTTGTATGTGGACGACATGCTTATTGCTTCTAAGGATAAGAATGAAATCAACAAGTTAAAACTGAGTTTGAAACCGGAGTTCAAAATGAAGGATCTTGGAGAAGCAAAGAGGATATTGGGCATGGAAATAGAAAGGGATCGAAAGCGTTTTGAGTTGTAATTGACTCAAAAGGAATACATAAAAAAGTGCTTTACCTTTGCATGTGAAACTTTCGAGTAATAGATCACATATCTTGGAGAAAGACAAGGCTTATACGGTAAAGGTATCATATGCTAGTGCGGTTGGAAGTTTAATGTATGTTATGGTGCGTACAAGGTCCGATATTGCAAATGTCGTCGGGATGGGTAGTCGGTTTATGGCTAATCCAAGAAAATCGCATCGAGAAGCTATGAAGCTTATATTGAGATACCTTAGAGGTACGTCATCTCATGGTCTTGTTATTGGCGGTAGTAAGGGAATGAATTGCATGTTAGTTGGTTATTGTGATTCAGACTACGTCGGTGATAGGGATCGAAGAAAATCAACTTTCGGATATGTTTTCACACTTGGTGGTACGACCATAAGTTGGAGATCGAGTTTGCAAACTGTAGTTGCTTTATCCACTACGGAGGCGGAGTTGATAGCCGCGGTGGAGGCAGTAAAGGAGGCACCTTACTTAAGACGATTGTTGTGTGACTTAGGATACGAGCATGATAGTGTCGATGTTCGATGTGATTGCCAGAGTGCTATTCACTTGGCAGAGAATTTGGCATTTAGCTCACAGACTAAGCATATTGAAGTGAGAGAGTCATTTCTAGTAGCCATGGATGAATATAAGCAAGTATATCTTCGGAAAGTGCACACAAAGGATAATGCGACAGACATGTTCACTAAGGCATTGCCGGTTGGAAAGTTCGAGCATTGCTCAAACTTGATTTGCTTGTTAAAGTGCTAGGTGCCATGGGGTGGCACGGTTGAGATAGGAGCTTGGTTATGGATGAGGAAGAGTATCGATGAGAGACTGTGATTCTGTCTTCTTGGTAAGTGCTAGTTTACACTCCTTAGCACTTTAGTCTTTGGTGAGACATTTTAGGATTTGGATGTTTTCAACACTTCGCTAGCGGACAGAGGCTTTGCCTGAGCTCTTTGATGGAGTGAATGAGCGGTGGCTTTGTTGGAGCTCATTGGGAAAACATCCACGTTTGGTTGAAGGTAGAAGTGGTGATAGTTGGTGCTATCAGTTGTTGATAATGGTATGGTACCGTTGGACTTGGAGATGGATATAGTGTCGAGGTATAGTGTTGAATTTTGGCGACACTATATGGAGAATTGAAGAGGTTGAAAGTAGTTTTATAACGGTGAAAACGGTTCGCAAATCGGAGCTCGAAGGAGGAAGATATAGTGAAGTAAGTGAGTGATGTGGCCAACATAAGGTGACAGACATCTGTCATAAAGTGACAGACGTATGTGGCAACAGTTTTGGAACCCGAGACTTGGGACAGACGTCTGTCCCTTTGCAACAGACATCTGTGGTTTCAGGAGAATTTTCCCAAAACATATGACAGATGTCTGTTATAAAGTGACAGACGTCTATGACGTTTTTCAGCCTATTTTCAGCCCGAGTTTTGGTGTGAAGATTTGTGATATTCGGAGGGGCAATTCTGGAATTTTGCCTAGGTTTTCTACTCTCCTATATAAGCTATTTTCAGGATTAAGAGATAGAGGAGATTAAGGGTTTAATCTAGGGTTTATCCTCCACTAATTAGGGTTTTATATAAACCTAATTTTCTTCAATTCTCTTCTGCACAAATTAATTCTAATAGAATTTTGATCATTGTAATCAATCTCTTGTACTCTTCTCATTGGTATTAATAAAGGCTCTCTCTCTCTCATAGTGGATGTACACTAACAAGACATTAGTGGAACCACTATAAATCGGTGTGTGATTTATTTTATCGTTATTATTTTGATTATCTATTGCTTGTTTGGAGATTGAGATTGGTTTTGGGTTGGATTGAGCTTTGTATTGAGATATTGATTGGTTGTTTCTGCACTTCTTACCACGATCTCGTTTTCCGCTGTGCTTTGGGGTTTTGATTTGAGTGGTCTCGAGTTAGAATTTCCCACAACAGTTTGGTCTTGTGTTACTAAGCAAAGGATATCAAGGATATGTTAGTCAAGATTTGGATGACAATGTATTGTAGTTGACAGAGCTTTTACTTTTGTATTTTATAGATTTGTTGTGCTTGTTGATATTAGGAAGTTAGCGATTTATTTGTATGTTATTAAGGCAGGGAGATATAAAACTTTAGGTATTGCATGGTTTGTTGATGTATTGGTGCTAGTGATCCATCTTCACAGTGCTTTGCATTCTAGATGTTGACTGAACATACTCTCATAAATGATGTCGTATGAGTTATTATGTTAAGTTGGATTTGATGAGTTCCATATGAGTCTGCTTTATTGAGGCAATTAACTTTTGGATCATTTGAAAGAGGTTTCCTTTGTTGGTTTTGAGGAAGTTTGGATAATTCTAAGCGTTGATCTGTAGATTGATCGCCTGAGTGTGTTTGAATACTTAGTAAATTATACTTGTGACGTTTTGAGCAATTGAGTTGAGTTTGATTCTAAGTGGGTCTCAAATGGTTAATCTTAGTAGGTTATCCTGAATATGTAGCTTTAAACGAAAGTTGGTAGAGGTTTAAGTATATATTCGCCCAAGAATTAGATAGGTATAGAGCTGGGATCATTATAGGTACATTAGACTATTATGGAGTAAAAAGTGGGATATATACATGTTTTATAGATTATGGTGCGAGAATCGCTAATAGCAGGAATCTATGTTAGCAATGCGAGGTAGATATGGTCTTAATGGATTATAGTTTTGAATGGTATCGTATAGTTTAAGGGTTACATGCATAGCACGCCATGATGTTATTTTTTTTGTGATAACTTAGGTGAGTTCATACATTATCACAATGAAGAGATTCTACAAAGGGTAAGTATCACATTGTGAGGATGTAGAGGCTATTTGGATTCATGCGACGGCTGTATGCTTGGATGGCTTGTTTTAGCTGTGCTCATTTACTAAGAGATTGTGGTGACTATAAGGTATTAAGAGAGTGAGTTTAATACTTGATAATTTAGTAAAATAGTACGGTTGTTTATGTTTGATGATTTGCCGTGATGTGGTATGCGTGCTTATCTTAATTGTATGCCTTATTTTTTTTTGCAGAGCAAGCGGGGTTAAAAACTGGTCCCCTGCCAGATTTATTAAAAAAGAAAAACAAAGAAACAATGGGAAAACGATGAAAGACACACTCATGAGAACCATGAGCAGAGAAACTAAAAGAAAAAGGAAAAAACAAAATAAACAAGAGGAGCTATGGTATCCAAGGCTCAATCTGATACACTTGAAAATCATGCTTACTCGTTCTTATGCCAATTAGAATATCATGCTTTAGAACAGTCCAAAGCACATCATGACTCCTCATTTGCCCTTCAAAATTCCTCCTATTCCTTTTAAACCACACTAACTTCAATAGCTTTTTTAAAATGAAAAAGAAAGGTAATCTTCTCACATAATTCCACTTTATAGCATTCTCGATCAAAACCCACTGATCAGCAGAAAGATGTGGGACAGCTGCCATCCCCAAATTACTCAACACCTTTCTCCAAAGATTAAGAACAACGGGACATTCAAAGAATATATGCAGGGCACATTCTTCTTGATTATTGCACAAAACACAGAAAGAAGGAACAGACATACCAAAAGCAAGCAATTTATCCCTAGTTAACAGAGCCTTGTTCACTACTTTCCAGTGCATTAGATTATCAGAACTTGGAAATATGGCATCCCAAGTAACCCTGTGCCATTTACAACTGAGCATGGAATCTATACCTAGCAGAGCTACATCAACATAGGAAATAGAGTGGGCTTTGCCATTCCATTGCACAGAATCACGATCATGAAGAACATACTTGTTTGAAGCAAATTGGTTCCATAGGGATCTGACAGATTGATTACTGGAATAAGGCAGCATCAGTTTACCATTTGCAATATAGTCAATAGCCTTGGCATTTAAGCCAATACCAGATTGAAATTTCTGCTGAGAAGTGAAGATTTGATCCAGAATAATACCCCTTCTTATCCAAGGCTCATGCCAGAAGCTACAATTACTTGTGCCAGAAAGTTGTATTTGGATTAAAGGCCTAAATGTATTCCTTAAGTTCAAAATACTCCTCCATATCCAGCTGCAAGATTGAGGGACTTCCATCTGCCAAAAATTCTTTGTACCAACATTATGCTTTAGTGTCCATTTAACCCATAAAGAGTCCTTCCTATGCATTAGAGCATTTAAGTGATAACTGTATGCAGCCTTGTTCCAAACAGGAATGTTGTACAAGCCTAAGCCACCTTTGCTTAAAGGTTTCTCAAAAATTGTGAAAGAACATGGAAAAACCTTCTTAGCATGTATTGATCCAAACCAGAAGAATCTCATCATGGCAGATCTGACCATATTCAAGAGCTTAGAAGGAAGGATGAAAGCCCTAGCCTAATAGACCATCATTGAAAAGCACACTGACTTGATAAGAACGAGTCTGCCAGCTTGAGACAAAAATTTGGTGGCCCACCTCTCCAGGACAGCAGTAATTTTTTGAAAGAGAGTTAAACAGTTAGACTGGGTCACCCTAGAAGTACATAGTGGCATACCAAGGTAGGTCATATCATGATTCATGGTTTGCATCCCAGCAGCAGATGAGAGAATTTGCGTTTGCAAACTCGGCACTCCAGCATACAAAATACTAGATTTATTTAGATTTAGTTCAAGACCTGTCATCAAGTAGAATCTATGCAAAGCACATTTAATGGTTTCAATAGACTGAAGATTAGGCTTGGTGAATAACATGATGTCATCAGCAAAAAGAAGAGAAGTTAGTTGCATGTCCTTACATTTGGGATGAAAATGAATCTGCCTAGACAGATACAAAGGCCTAATATAGCATGTAAAAACTTCCATCACCAAAATGAAAATATAGGATGATAGAGGATCCCCCTGCCTTATCCCTTGCTTGGAGGCAAAGTATCCAGAATTAGCTCCATTCAAAATCAGAGTGAATGATGGGGTAGAGATGCATTCATAGATCCAGGCAACAAAAACTTTTGGGAATCCCATAAGGGACATGGTTCTGACAACAGAAGGCCACTGTAGACTATCATATGCTTTCTTGAGGTCAAGCTTTAACATAGCTCCCTGAGTGGCATTAACACTGTTGTAACCCTTTAAAAGCTCATGAGCAAGCATTATGTTATCGAGATGTTTTTATTAGGAAGAAAAGCAACTTGATTCTTAGAGATGATTCTCACCAACACAGCAACAAGTCTAGCGGCAATAATTTTTGATATACACTTATAAACAACGTTGCAACATGAGATTGGTCTGAAGGAGGACATAGATGTTGGATGTAGGCTCTTAGGAATCAAAACCAAATTCGTAGCATTAACCGATTTGAGAAGCTTAACCTTGTCGAAAAAATTATGCACAGCCTTACAAAAAAGGCCACCTACAATATCCCATCTAGAAGTGAAAAACTACACGTTGAATCCATCAGGACCGCCACTCGAGTTCTTATTCATAGCAAAGAGTGTATTCTTTATTTCTTCATTGGTCACTTTTTCCACAAGCTTAGCAGCTTCGACATTATTGACTTTTGGCAGAGAAACATACGAGAGATCATCCAACTGAGGAATAAAGTTTTTATCATTGCTAAGAAGACCAGAAAAATGGAGGAGAAAGGCTCTGTCCACTGTCTCAGGGGTAGTTTGCAAGTTTCCTGCTTCATCATGAATGGAATAGATGTTGTTATTTGAGTGTTTAACCTTTAAGGAAGCATGGAAAATTTTTGTTTTCCTGTCTCCATCAGTAGCCCATTTAATTCTCAACTGCTGCTTCTTCATATCACATTCAACTTCCAGAGCTTGATTGAGCTCAAGGAAAAGAGCAGCTTCCTTAACAGCCAATTCAGCATTGTCAGGAAAAGCCATCATCAACTCCTGAGCCTCCCTGAGCCTGTTCTTGAGTATTGAGGATCTGAGATTGTCATTGCCAAAATTTTCTTTTGCCCAAACCCTTAAGGCTTCTTTAGTTGCCATGAGCTTCCTGCAAAAAATAAACATCGAATTTCCAAAATATTCATTAGCCCAGGCGGTTTGTAATATATTATTATATTTAGGATCAAGGATCCATGAGTTATAAAATTTAAATCCTCTTTTGACTCCATGAAGCTTCCTACCAGAGGTTATGATGAGAGAAGGTAGAAAGATTAGGCCAAGAGGAAAGGGCTTTAAAGTTGGAAAATGAATGATCAATATTCGAAAAGGTCCTAGCTCCACTCCTGGATCTATTGTTCCAAGAATAGTGAGCACCTTCCCTATGAATAGGAATTAGAGATGAATCATAAATGGCAGTGTTCAAAGGGATGATATCCTTTGGCATGAGTGGCAGACCACCATGCTTGTCAGACAAGGCGAAACAGCTATTGAAATCACCAACTATAACCCAAGGATGAGTTTCTTGTCTTAGGGCCGGAATTAATTTGAAAAGAGATTGTCTAGAGACTTGAGAATTAGATGCATACACAAAAGATATATAAAAAGAAGAGGGAGGATTGTAATACATGGCATGAAAATGCATTATTTGGGGTGTAGCAAGAAGGAGATCAAGAGAGAGAACAACAAGATTATGAAGCACCAAAATTCGACCCTAGCTAGCTAGCTTCATTAAGATTATGAGACAGGGACCAGGATGGATTGACATACTTAGCAGCAGAAATTGTTAGGGGAAGATTTAATTTGGTTTCAAGGATAGCAAATATAGACAGCTGATGAGTTGTTATTAAATGCTTGACATGATCTAACTTGAGGAAGTTATGAGATCCTCTAATGTTCCAAGCTCCGAAGGTGTGCATCATTAATTAAACTAAGGATTGGTGAGCAGCTTCTTTCATGCTCCTAGTAATGGGATACTTAGCTCTTGAAGAGACGTGGATTTGTTTCATAGATTTCCTTTTTTTCCTGAAATTAGCATTTGTAGTTGGGTCACTGATTGTTTGAATATGATCTTTTGGAGAGACGGGAGGAGATTTCCAACTTGGAATCGATCCTAAGAAAACATAAGGTTTACTTGGGGCTGATTGGTTTGAAGATAAAGAAAGAGATGAGGAAGAAATGGTAGAAGGAAGAGAAGAAGAATACATAGAGATAATTAAGTCAGTAATTTGCCTTTGCAAAATACTACAAAAAAGCACTTCAGGATCAGGATCAGGGGAGGATGAGAAATTTACTTTGGTTGAGGGTTTGGAGTTATGCAATGTTAAAGATGTATCATGGTAGTTCATGTTATGTTCAGATTGATGAGTTTGCATCTGAAAAAATTTCTTTGGCAGGCAAGGAATGAATACCATGCACAAAGGATATACTGTGCATATTTTGTGCTTCTTCAAAAACAGTTTCAACAGAAAGATCACATTCATTCACAATAATCATTTCTCCTTTATTTGATTTATGCTCCTCATCATCATTATCTTCCTCCTCAACAACAATAATTTCCTCCTCAACATAATCTTCCCCACTTTTTGCTTCATTTCCTTCAAGAGCATCATCATTCATATGATTTAAAACTCCAAATTTATTATAGGTCTGATAAACATCCTGTTCCTTATCAGGAAGACATACTTGCAAATTAATATCATTTCCTCTCTTATCACTAGTACTCTCTGTTTCTTTTTATAGCTGCTTATCGTATTTTCCTACTTGATCATCAACATACACCTTGCTCACATTCAGATCAGGCTGAAACTGGGAGGATGGTTCTTTGAAATTTGTTTTCCTATTTGCAACCTTTTGCCAGACTTGCTTACCTTTTTTTGAAGTTTTCCTACCCCTTTATCTGTTTTTGTTTCTTCTTGATATTTCTTTTTCAAGGCTACATCATTTTCACCACACTCTTTCAGGCATGAATTGATTAAATGACCAAACTCCTTACATTTATTACATATATTAGGCCTCCAAAGATAGCTGACTTGAACCAACTGACTATGAGTTCTGCTGTGCCAAATTGTATGCCTTATTGTATGCGAGCGATTATGAGTTTTGCTGTGCATGCAAAGCATTTTTGGCAAGATCAGAAAGAATTGATGGATGATTTGATTAAAGAAGTTTATGATTACTGGAAGAGAGAAAATATTGTATTGATTGTTTGAATTTTGTTATATCTGATACATGCCTTTCTCTGATATAAACCAAAATATATAAATACAAGTGATCAGTGTTTTAAATCTCGGATTTTGGCCAATATCTCGGGAAAATATCTCGGCTATCTCGGGCGATATTTAAAACACTTATAACTAAATAGGCTGCCAAATCTCGGATTTTGGCTGATATCTCGGATTTTTCATCTCGGCCATCTCGGGGAGATTTAAAAGCCTGCAAGTGATACAGTGCATTTAGGCTATTGGGCCATAATACCCATTACCCATTTTATCATAATATGATGTATTAAGTATATTATCAACAACGACTCCTTAATACCGCTTCATATTTCATTTCTTACTCCCCCCTCAAACCATATTGGGGTTAGGGTTTCTCAAATTGATTTGGGGCTTCGATCGCGATGCGATTGATTTACATTTATCTTCTTCAATCTCTTCATTAATCACTTTGGAATATTTATATGCTCAGATTAACTGAAGTTGCTTCATTGATCTTTGAAGCGGTTAGAGTTGAACCTCCATTCTCTGTTTGATGTCAGATCTTCTTCTCTTCGCTTTGTTCCACTTTTAGTTCTGCTCTAAATCTCAGAAAATTTCTTATTGAAAATGCTTTGGTAAGAATATCTACTTGTTGGTAAGTGGAAGGTATGTGGCTCACTTATAATTTTCTTTCTTAATTTGCTCTTGAACAAAGTATAGATCAATCTCGATATGTTTTTTCCTGGAATGAAATACTGGATTTGCTATCATATACACTGTACTATGATTGTCACACCATAATATCGGTTTGGTTTCTGTTTTGATCTTTAACTCTCTTAGTAATGACTGTATCCAAATTATTTCTACAGTTGCACTTGCAACACTTCTGTATTTAACTTCAGTGCAGGATCTGGAGATGGTTGTTTGTTTCTTTGAACGCCATGATACTGGATTGTCTCCAATGTATAAATAGTAACATGTTACTGATTTTCGGTCGTCTATATATGTTTCCCAGTCTGCATCTAAATATGCTGCGATGTTTAGATTGTTGCATTTCTTTAGAGTAAGTTTATAGCTTGCAGTCCCTTTGAGGTACCTCAGAATTCCTTTAACTACTTTTCAATGTTCATCATGAGGCTCCTGCATGAATAGTGATACCTTGTTAACACTGAATGAGATATCTGGCCTAGTTATAGTAGTGTATTGTAGTGCTCCTACAATACTTCTACATTGTTTGATATTTAATATTGGTTCTCCCTTATTTTTTGAAAGTTGTCGATGACTGATCATGGGAGCTGGTTGTGGTTTAGCTTCATCCATCTTTGACTTGAATAGTAACTCTTTGATGTATTTCTTTTGGCTCAAATTATTTCTTAATCTAATTTTCTTTTTACTTCATACCCAAGAAGTAATTCATGTTGCCAGGATCCTTGATTGAAAATTGTTTGTCAAGATACTGAATAATGTTGCTGATCTCATCTTCATCATCACCTGTTATAATTAGATCATCAACATATATTAGAATATATAAGATAGAATTGCTATTGATTTTGAAAATAATGAGTTATCTAATTTGATGGACTGATAGCCTAAATTAATCAAAGTGGCTTTCAGTCTATCAAACCATACTCTTGGTGCCTATTTCAATCCATATATAGCTTTATTTAGCTTGCAACATAATGTGTATCTTGCTTGTATCCCTATGGCTACTCCATATAGATTTCTTCCTGCAATATACCATTCAGAAAAGCATTACTAACATCTAACTGTTTTATATTCCAGTTTTTGTTCAGTGCAATTGTGAGAACAATCCTAATAGTAGTTGGCTTCATCACCGGGGAAAATGTTTCACTGAAACCAAATCCACATTGTTGAGTATATCCCTTAGCAACAAGTCTTTCTTCATATATTGACATTGTTCTATCTAGATTTTTCTTCAATCTGTATGTCCATTTGCATCCTATTATGTTCTTGTTTGCTGGTGGATATACTAGATTCCATGTTTTATTTTTCATGAGTGCTTGATACTCTTCATCCATTGTTGCTCTCTAATTTTTATCTTTAATAGCTTGCTCAAATTTTTTCTGGCTCATCCATGTCTGATATTTCAGTATAGATTTTTGGCTTAAATATTCCACTCTTTGATCCAGTTATCATATGATGACCAGTTCTAGCTTGTAATTCAGTATGTGATGATGCTGAATTGCTGCCATGATCAGTGTTTTCCATTGATTGACCCTATTGACTATCTTCAATGATTCCTTGATTTTAATTATTTGATCTTGTAGTGACGTAATATGTGCATCAGGTTTCTCTCTTGTACCATGACATGGTTCAGATAACACTGTGTATTGTGGTTTAGAAGCTCATGTTTCCTTCTCAGTCTTTGATTGATTCCATATGCTTGAGTACACAGGTATAGTAGGTATGGATACTCTTGGATTGTACACTTTCTATGTTGTTTTAACATTTATGCAGGCAAATGGAAATACCTTTTCATTAAAAACCACATTTCTACTTATAATTATTTTCAGAGTGTTATCAAGACACTTGTACCCTTTCTGTTTACTTGCATAACCTAGAAAGGTACGCGATGGTGATCTAGTTTGTGATTGTTATATGGTCTTAAATAGGGAAAACATAGACATCCAAATGTTCTTAAACTTTGATAGTCAGGTTTTGCAACAAAGATTTTTTCATTTGGGCTTATTCCTTGTAGTACTTTTGTTGGTAATATATTGATTGTATATACTACAACACTAAAAGAATCTGGCCAAAATTTTAAGGGTAGTGATGCTTGTGCAAGTAAAGTGAGACTAGTTTCAACTATATGTCTATGTTTTCTTTCAACTAAACCATTTTGCTCAGATGTATATGGACTTGTTGTTCTATGAATTATACCCTTGTCTAAGAAAAACTTACCAAGTGATTTGTATTCAGCACCACCATCACTTTGAATGATTTTAACTTTGTGATTTGTTTGCTTTTCAGCTTATGTTATAAAATATATAACAGCATTTATAGGCTTCTGCCTTTGTTTTTAGAAAATATATCCATGTGTGTTGTTGAGAGATGTTGTTGCTTTACTATCTTTATTACACTTGTGCATTTTAGTTTAATTCTCGGCTGGTTATGTTTGGGCCTATGTATTAATTGAGGCCCATGCTCCCATGCTCTTCTTTGTTTTCGTTCATTTAAATAACCTGTACTGAGTATTCATAAATATGGTTATGAAATAAAATAGCCGCCACTTTGCTTTATGATTGTGTTCATTCTTGGTTTCAACTTGTAACATGGTATCAGAGCAAGATCCCTAAATTTCAAATTTCTTGTAACTCAGTGAGATTAGGGTTAATGGCAGAAAACAAAGTCGATGTCCTCCCGATTATGTCCAAGATCACTGACCATAAACTCAATGGATCAAATTATTTGGATTGGAGCAAGACAATTAAACTGTATCTTCGGAGTATTGAATTGGATGATCATCTATCACGAAATCCACCCTCTGATGATTCTGAGAAGAAAGAAGATCAAACTTGGCCTAGAGATGATGCTCGGTTGTTTCTCCAGATCCGGAACACAATCGATGCGAGTGTTCTGAGCCTTGTAAATCATTGTAGTTTCGTGAAAGAATTGATGGAATATTTGGAGTTTTTGTATTCTGGAAAAGGGAATTTGAGTAAAATGTTTGATGTATGTAAGGCATTCTACAGAGCTGAGAAACAGGATCAGAGTTTGATGAATTACTTTATGAATTTTAAGAAAACTTATGAAGAACTGAATATGCTTTTGCCTTTGAGCCCTGATGTGAAGAAACAGCAGCAACAACGTGAAGAGATGGCAGTGATGAGTTTTTTGGCAGGGTTACCATATGAATACGAGTCTGCAAGATCTCAAATTTTATCTGGATCGAATGTGTCTAGTTTGCATGAGGTGTTCACAAGATTGATGAGATCAGAAAACACAAGTGCACAAACATCTGTTAATTCACAAAATAGTGCACTAGTAACAGGTAAAAATGCACCAAATACAAGTGCATCATGGAAACAAGGTGGATACAGAGGAAATGCTAACCAATCTTCAAACCGACCAATGAATCCTAAATACAAATGCACAAATTGCAAAAAGGATGGGCATACTGCAGATATATGTTGGTTCTTAATTGGTAGACCATTACAAAATAAGCAGAGAAATATGAATGTTGCTCAATCAGAAGATTCAGAAAACAAAACAGTAAACATCTCCGTTGAGGAATTTAGTAAATACAAGGCATATCAAGACAGTATGAAGAAACACTCCAATTTTAACTCCATATCTACAGCTGCACAATCACAATCTGGAAAGCACAAATGGGTGATTGACTCAGGGGCAACAGACAACATGACAGGTACATCAAATAATTTTTTAAACTACCAACCAAATACACACATGAGTGGTGTCACATTAGCTGATGGATCATCTGCAAAAATACAAGGATCTGGAAGTATAAATCTTACCTCAAATCTGCATCTAAAGACAGTGTTACATCTACCTACTCTTGCATTTAATTTACTTTCAGTGAGTAATATAACTCAAAGTTTAAATTGCTGCATCACTTTCTATCCCAATCACTGTATATTTCAGGATCTCAGGACGAAGAGGATTATTGGTAAAGGTGTTCAATCCAATGGACTATATATTCTTGATACTACACCACAAGTCACTACCTGTTCAAGTTCATCACAAGCTTATAAACTACACTGTCAGTTAGGTCATCCTTCATTACAGAACCTTAAGAAGATATGTCCACAGTTTAATTCTTTACAATTTTTAGAATGTGAATCATGTCAGTTTGCAAAACATCATCGAATTAGTTCTTATCCAAGAATAAATAAATGTGCTACTAATCCATTTGAACTTGTACACTCTGACATATGGGGACCGGCATCTGTAATCTCTAAACCAGGTTTTCAGTATTTTATAACCTTTGTTGATGATTTTTCTCGTGTTACATGGTTATTCTTGATGAAAAAAAGATCTGAGCTATTTGTAATATTTAGTAATTTTTGTGCTGAGATGAAGACACAATTTCATACATCAATTAAAACCCTCCGTAGTGATAATGCAAAAGAGTATATGTCTGAGTCATTTCAGATTTTTATGAATCAAAATGGCATGCTTCACGAAACTTCATGTGTAGATACTGCTTCCCAAAATGGTGTTGCAGAGAGGAAGAATAGACATCTGTTGGAGACAACACGAGCTTTACTTTTTCAATCTAATATGCCTAAAGTGTTCTGGGCAGATGCTGTTTCTACATCATGCTTTCTTATCAATAGAATGCCTTCTTCAGTATTAAATGGTGATATACCATTTAAAATTATTTTCCCAAAAAAACCCTTATTTCCTGTAAATCCAAAAGTATTTGGCAGTACATGCTTTGCAAGGAACACAACACCACATAAATCTAAACTAGATCCAAAGGCTGTAAAGTGTGTATTTGTTGGCTATTCACGGTTACAAAAAGGCTATAGATGCTATTGTCCTAGTCTGAATAAGTATATTGTGTCAATTGATGTGAACTTCTATGAAGACATCCCATATTATAAGTCTCCACCAACAAACACATACCCTAAGAGTGAGGATCCTACCTTAAATCAGGATGGAGATGAGGAATTTCTGATATATAATGGTTTTGATAATCCTATCTCAAACCAGAATGACAATATCCCGACTGTCAATGTCCCAAGTCCTGTTCTTGAACCAGATCATGACCCTACTTTAGACCTACCTATTGCATTAAGAAAAGGAAAAGGCAGTGTACTTATCCAATTTGCTCATTTATATCTTATGATCACCTACCACTTTCCACATGCTTGTTTCTCAAATCATTAGACAAGATAAGTGTACCTAAAAGTGTAGGAGAAGCATTGTCTATACCAGAGTGGCATGAAGCCATGATAGAAGAGATGAATGCTCTAGAGCATAATAATACATGGGATCTTGTACAACTACCCAAAGGAAAGAAGGCAATTAGTTGTAAGTGGGTATACTCAGTGAAAATAAATCCAGATGGCTCAATAGCAAGGTTAAAAGCTCGGTTGGTAGCAAGAGGATTTGCCCAAGTATATGGGATTGATTATTCTGAAACATTTTCTCCAGTAGCTAAACTAACTTCTATAAGAATATTCATCTCTTTGGCAGCTACTCATTCTTGGAAACTTAATCAATTGGATATAAAGAATGCTTTTCTTCACGGTGACTTGAACGAAGAAGTATACATGCACCAACCTCCTGGATTCATTGCTCAGGGGGAGAATGATATGGTGTGCAAACTCAAGAAAAAATTATATGGATTGAAGCAAAGCCCAAGGGCCTAGTTTGGAAAGTTTAGCAAGGCAATGGAGGTGTTCGGCATGAAGAAAAGTTCTTTTGATCACTCAGTGTTTTATAAAAGGTCAAAAGCAGGAATAATTCTTCTAGTTGTCTATGTAGATGACATAGTAATAACAGGGGATGATGAGACTGAAATTGTGTTATTAAAAGCCTTTATTCATGCACACTTTCATACAAAAGATTTGGGGTATTTGAAGTACTTTCTAGGAATTGAGATTGCAAAGAGTAGTAAGGGTATTTTTTTGTGTCAAAGGAAGTATGTAATGGACTTATTAGCTGAGGTTGGAAAACTTGGAGTGAAACCTAGCAGTACTCCTATGCAACCCAGCAGTGATAATGAAGAGAGCAGTAAAATGTTTGATAATCCTGAAAGATATAGGAGATTGGTAGGGAAGTTGAACTATCTAACTATCACGAGACCAGATTTATCATACCCTGTGAGTGTAATAAGTCAACATATGGCATCACCTTTATTGCAACATTGGAGGATCCTGGAACAGATTCTACGCTACTTAAAAAGGACACTTGGTCAGGGAATAGTATATTCAAATCATAATCATATGAAGAAGAGTGCTATTCAGACGCTGACTGGGCTGGTTCCAAATCTGATAGGAGATCTACATCTGGTTATTGTGTGTTTTTGGGTGGAAATCTAGTGTCTTGGAAGAGCAAGAAACAAAATGTTGTTGCTCGATCGAGTGCTGAATCAGAATATAGGGCTATGGCCAATGCTGTGTGTGAGATAATATGGGTAAATAACTTCATGAATGAAATGGGTTTTGAAATTAGTAAGCCTGCGAGTTTGAAGTGTGATAATCAGGCAGCGCTACACATATCCAACAACCCAGTGTTTCATGAAAGGACCAAGCACATAGAGGTGGATTGTCATTTCATAAGAGAAAAGATACAGCAAGGAATTGTGGTAACTGAGTATGTGAAGACTGGCGACCAAATTGCAGACCTATTCACAAAAGTATTACCTGGACCAAGGATTCAATTCCTATGCAACAAGTTGGGTATGATAAATATTTACATACCAACTTGAGGGGGAGTGTTGAGAGATGTTGTTGCTTTACTATCTTTATTACACTTGTGCATTTTAGTTTAATTCTCGGCTGGTTATGTTTGGGCCTATGTATTAATTGAGGCCCATGCTCCCATGCTCTTCTTTGTTTTCGTTCATTTAAATAACCTGTACCGAGTATTCATAAATATGGTTATGAAATAAAATAGCCGCCACTTTGCTTTATGATTGTGTTCATTCTTGGTTTCAACTTGTAACATGTGTCTAGTGTGTGCATCAACAAATGATATATAGTACTTAAAGCCATAGTCTGAGCTAATGGGTGCAGGACCCCAGAGATCAGTTGCAACCAATTCTAAAGGCATTTGTACTCAGTTGAAGAATCTGCAAAATCTAGTTTTATGGCTTTTTCCCATTTGACAATAAGTGCAAACATATGATAATGTAAAATTATCGAAAGAAATTTTATTTTCTGTAAGAACGTGCTTCACAACACTTGCATTAGGATGACCTAACTTGTAATGTTATAGATCAAAGATATTTTTTCACTTTTAGTTGATGATATTTCAGTATTGTTACAACTCTTTAATTTCTTTATAGGATTTCTACAATTAATCAAAATAAACTTGTAAAGCCCATTCACTACATCACCCTGCAAAAGTATTTCTTTAGTTAGTATGTCTTTTACTAAACAATACTTTGGATAAAATTCAAAGTAAACATTATTTTCATGAGGAAATTGAGAAACACTCATAAGATTTTTCTTTATCCTTGGTACTCTCAATAAATTATTAAGATATAGTTGTCTTTCACCTTTGATATAGGCATTACCAGTGTGTGATCTCTATAGACTTACCATTTCCCATGAAAATAGACTGTTTACCTCTGTATTCTTTGCTGCCTAGATTTAAGTTGTCAAGATTGCTTGTCAAGTGATTGATTGCTCCTGAATCTGGGTACCATGCTTCATCTTGAATACGTTCAGGCTTAGCGATTTCAGTCAGTTGCTGATTCTTGTTGCTATTAGATTGATTGTTTGATTCTTGTTGCACTTGGGCTAAGTTTACACTGTGATTAACACTTCTTTGATTATTTGAACCTTCCCCTGGTACATAACTTGCATTAAACCTGAAGTAGCACTTTGGAGCGGTGTGACTCACTCTTTCACATATTTGACATTTTGGTTTATTGCATCCACTCCATCTCCCTCTACCTCTTCCCCCGACTGATTGATTTCCTCTCTGGTATTGTTGATCTGTCCTACCATAGTTCTGATTTTTAGTTTTATTGCTTGCTGCAAAATTGATTGACATTTTAGAATAAGAGGTTTTCTTGAAATCAAGTCTTCCTCCATGTGCTAGGAGAGTAGAGTGAACATATTCTAGGGATGGTAAAGTTTCTTGTGATGATATGACTACTACAAGGCTTCATATTCATTACTTAAACCACTCAAGATTGATAATACTTTCTTAATTGGAGATTTTATGGCCTGCTGCTTCAAGTAAATCACATGTAGTCTTGACCTTTGCTAGATTTCTCTCATCGGCTGATTGTCTTTTCTCACATTTTGTAGCTGCCTTTTGTAATGCATGACCTTAGCTGTAGATTGTGTATTGAATATCCTCTCAAATGTTGTCCAAATTTCATTTGCAGTCTTGCAGCCACTTACTTGTGACAATAGTTTTACACTTATTGATGAAAGCAACCAAGAAATTATCAAGCTATCTTGTCTTTAATACTTTACAAATTCTTCATTACTCATAGTTTTGTTTTCTTGATCAGTAACAAACCTGGGTGGAATGGCAAGTGTACCAAGAATGAATCCTTCAAGGCCATATCCTTTGTCTGTAATTTCAACTTGAACTTTCCAAAGAATATAATTTTCTTCTTCCAACTGTGTTATGATAAGCTATGTTTGAGGGCTGATAATAGTTTTAATGAGATTTTCTACTGTTGTAGAAGTTTCCTGGGATGGATTTGAAGCATTGTTAGAAGTTATTGAGCTATCTTCAGACATGATGACACTTCTTGAATCAAGAAATGACTTATAAATTTAGAATTCACTATTAAAAGCAAGAAATTCCTCTCTATAGGGACCAGGTATGTTGCAACCAAATCTAAATGATGATATAACTCTAATAGACTTTTAGTATGGAACTTACTCTCTTTCTGATTTGATGAATTTCTTGATTTTTGATTGTTTTCTGATTTTTTTAAGTTTGAATTTGCTCTGAATTTGTGACTTGTTGCAGTCAATGATTTTATTAGCATGGCAACAGTTTCTTGAGGCAAAATCTCTACTACTCAAATGATGATTTTGTGTCTGATAGGTAAACTGATCTCCAAATGATGAAGTTACTCTGATAGATGATCAATTTTTTTTATTTGACTTTTTAGCTAATGAGAATTGAATGATGTTAAACTTTGTAATGCTCTGATACCAAGAAGAATTGATGGATGATTTGATTCAAGAAGTTTATGGTTATTGGAAGAAAGGAAATATTATATTGATTGTTTGAATTTCACTGTATCTGATACATGCCTTTCTATGATACAAACCGAAATATATAAATACAAGTGATACAGTGCATTTGGGCTATTGGGCCATAACACCCATTACCCATATAATCATAATATGCGGTATTAAGTATATTATCAACAGCGTCTCCTTTATACCGCTTCATACTTCATTTATTACTAGATCACTTGTGTTGTGATTTCCAATATTTGCTTAGTTGTATGATTGATTTTTCATAATATGCAAGTTTGATGCTGACGTTATTTCAATAGTGGTTCACTTTAAGGAAGGAATCGTGGAGGCGTAATTCTTTGGGAGAGTGTATAACAATTCCAACATGATTTATTAATATTTTATTTACAATCTACCCTTAGGGTGAGCAATTTGAATACAGGCATTTGGAGTACTATTTGCCTTACAACTTGAAATTAGACCCATATTACAGAGCTCATCATGATGTACGTTTTGATATATGATATGGCAGGGTTTCGTTTATTTATTTAGGTTAGTTATTGTAAAATAAAAGGATGGGCTAGATGGATTCGACTGAGTAAATAAGTCCATGTCTTGCTATATTAGTTTTGAGAGGATGAAACTCTAAGCCCGAATCATCCTCGCTTTCTTTAGCCATCGGTATTTTCACTTATCCCCCATCTTCTTTCAAGATGTTACTCATCTCTCTATTGGTGACCAGAACACTATAATCTTTGTTAATGGAAAAGGTGGCTTCATCAAATAATTAGGTGGTATTTGACTAGAAAATGCATTTTGTGTTTTGTGTTGTCAATATGCATGTCAAATGACATGGGAGATGAGGAGGAGTTAGAGAATCCTAGTCATTCAAACAAAGGGGGAACAGTAAGAGGAAAGATAGTCGTTGATATTTTCTAAATGACGAAAGATAAGATAAAATAATTTTCAATCTTATATGTTAAAATCATTTCCCAAATCAACTGTTTTTCATCACTTCCACCACTTCCATGCATTTTAAAGTAGGCAGTTGAAAACGAAAAACTCATTTTCAAACTAAACGATACCTTAGCCTTTGGTTTTTTGTTATTTTTCATGTCAAGGGCTTAAGTTTAACACCACACTTAGTCGAACCGAAGCAAGTCAGTTACATGTTTGGAAGTACATCGATGAAAGTTCAGGGACAAGATTATGGTTCGATAGGAGATATAGTGGGTACGATTGCATTAAGCCATCAAGCCATCATGATTTCATGTAGAAGGGACATTTGTTGGTTCTCCGTCTGAAGGCTATCGGAGGTAGCAGTGTTGGTATCGTCGATTGCACCTCAACGTGGCAAGGCTGATGGTGGGTGACAACAACCTTGTGATGGTCGAAAGGAGGAGTAATTGATGGTCAAAGTTAGGGTAAGGATGGTCAACATTAGGCATAGATTTGAAACGAGGTGATTTAAATTACACTTGGGCTCCTATTAATTATTTACTTACATTAAATCCCTTAAAACTTATGTCTTGTTATATCTCGTATATTCAATTTTGACGGACTTTTTGACATTGGAATCAATAGAGATTTTTTGATGTATTTGTGAGCTTTTTGTTGGATTTGGCAATCCTATTTGAAGGGTGATTTGTTGAGCTTATGTCAGGTGAGTCTCTTCATTTGTATTATGTAGATGTTCATATTGCCTTAATGTATGAGTGGATATGTAAAAGGATTCAAGTTCATAGTTGTTTCAGTACTTATACGTGATGTTTGTACATGATTAATGGTTAAAATAGCTTATTATGCTTATCCCCAAGTTATGTGTAATATGATTGTCGATATAGATTGGTTAGCAATTGGATTTTATATGGGTACTAGGCGTTGGACATGGAGTTGTTGATATTTATTAGGTGCTTGGATGTATGCTGGTTTGTATGTCTAATTGTGATGGAAAAGTGTTAGGAGTTGTTGTGATATATATATATATATATATATATATATATATATATATATATTTGTGTGTGTATGTGTATATGTGTGTGTTTAATGCTTGCTAGTCGAAATCCCTACTGGTCTCTCTCCATCTCATCGAGTTCAAATCAAGTTAATTCAGTCTTTATCCAATTGTGATGGTCAACGGTTCAAAGGCTAGTTATCCGTTGAAACAAAAACAGTTTCAAGGTGTAGAATCACCTTTTTAGGGTGCACTTCAAGACACTAGGATTATGGTGCATTTCTAATCAAAATGTAATTATTAGTTCTCAATTATAATGTTTGATTATATATGTATATTATATATATATATATTGTTAGTTTGGATAATTTTCTTGAATATGGCGTGGTTGATGCAATCACAGTTGTTGTGATTATTCAATATTCACTTGGATAAGTTGTCCAAATAATACTTGTATTGTCCATCATGTTACTCAGTTTATGAGTGATCCTCAAACACCAATCTCATTACATTTATTCTATGTTTTATTGATAGTAAGAGTATCACTTTACTTAAGCAAAGTGCTCATTTTTATGTCTCATGAGCTAATGGTCCTTGACTTAATTTGTGTTTCTTAAGAATAGTGTTTTGACTTGACATTTTTCAGTCCTCGAACTTTTCTTGCTTCGAGTGCTTACTGTGATGTACTAGATTGGGTAGATTGTCAGGACATTTGATGATATACCATAGGTCTCTATGTGTTTTTTTAAGTAGCAACAAACTGTTTCATAGTCTTTTACCAAGGTAGAGTATCATTCTCTTTCCTATGTCAATGCTAATACTATTGGGTACATGTCTCCTTACCGAGCTTATATTCCTCTCACCTTAGGCTATTTACTTAGTTTGGGAGAATCTTAGTGCTAAATAAAACATCTCTACTTTGATCTAAGTTTCATGTCTCAATTTTTAATCATATTCTGTTATATGTTTTTCACACAAGATATTTCGTATCAGATAAGATCTCAGATGAGACACGTAACTCGAAGGCACATCATTGAATAACTCTAAGGTTATAAGGTACATCCCGTTACGATATTGATTGACTTTTGTGTATAAAATTGACAAGTTAATGTTTTTTAACAACTCTTATCTTATAGGTAAAAATGAAAATTGTAACGTACTTGATTTGAATAGAAAAGGAGTTGAGATGCATGTTTCTATAGGGAAATATGGCAGCGTGATAAGTTTGATTGATTTAGTAGTGACTGAATGACACCTTTTATTTGAACATCGAAAAAATAAAGTCTTTTGTTGCAGCTTAGTAGGATCAAAGGTAAAAATAAAAATGAAAATATGACCGTGGATTTATTAAATAGTTTTTAGTATTAAATTAATATTTTAAATCCGTATAAAGAGTAAAAAATGTTAAAAATATATAATTTCGAATGACATATCAAATTGAAATTTGAATCTAAATTACGAATGATTTAAATAATTTGAACGAGATGAGTGCCAAATGAGATATGAACGAGATTTTATATCTCATCTCCTGTAAGTGTAAAAACGAGATCTCGAAGGAGAACTTAGGTGAGATAAAGAAGATTTGACATCAAGATTTAGATATTTCATGCTTATACCAAACATGCTAAGCTTAAGTACTGTTACATTTGTCATTGTCTTCTTTCTAGCACTCGCTAGTTCAATATGTTCCATCCTAGACCATATTGTTGATATTTTCAAAAACGGACTTTATGCAACAGTTCCACATTCTTCGACCGAATTATGTCTTCGTTACATTTGAATGGAGGTATTAAACCATCAGCTTGATTTTTCCTCTCATTGTCAATCCGCAAAGACAAATCAATAACATATTATTAAATTCTACAATTCATCCTAGATTGTTGAATTGTCGATTCTCATTACGAAAAATCAGTGTCATTTTGAGGTTATTATATATTTTTAGGATTTAATTGCACAAAACTTAACAAACAATAAATAACCGCAAATGATTTTGTTTAGAATATTAATTCCCCCAACCCGCAAAGGGATAATATTACACGTAAAATAATATGTGAACATACAATAAGTGGTGATATCGATTTACAAATGCACAAACCAATAAATAAATAAAACAAAATAAAAACTTCATTCTAACATTTTCTTTGTTGATTCTTAAAAAATTGTTTACAATTAAGATATTAAAAAATGCATTTGAGGTGTGCTTCAAGTTGAGGTGCAGACAATAGGGATTGAGGCATGATTCAATGTGAGGCACATGTACTAGAGCGTTGAAGCACATGATGAAAAGCGTTTTACATCATAAATGCATGCCTTATCTGCATAAGGCATATGAGGTGCACGTTTTGTGCATATTGCATGCCTTACGCAGGTCAGGCGCACATTTCTAGGTCGAAAGCTGCACACAAGTTTCTTTTTAAAACCCCAAACTAGAGCAAAAAAGAAATCACATCAACAAAGTAGTATTTTTCTTTTTGATTAAATGATATAGATGTGGAAATGAAATAAATATCATAGATCAATTATTGAAGTCGATATACATTATTGATTACAGTCTACAATCGATTGTGTCTATTCGTTCCATGAATCAATTTATTTTTTTCTAAACAAAAAGAATAAATTAATTGAGAAACATGGAGGAGAAGGGAAATTTTTTTACATACCTATGCTCGATTAGTCATATGACGATGTGTTGCTAATACGGTTAACTTCTAAGTTATTAAAAAAATACATACGTGCTCAGTATATTGTTAACTTAATAATTAAGGACAAATTTATTGTTGACTTGTTAATTTGCTAACTTATTAAGGAAAAATATATATGTTGATGACTTGGTTAATGTCACATCTCTTATTTTGAGATATGAACATAAATACAAGAGTATTGCGCTCGCTCTAATCTTATTTTCAATAGACAATATGACACCCATTTTTTTCAAATAAAATGAGAAAGAGTCATGGTTCTTAAACTAATTAAACTTAATCAATCGAACAAATATTATGTACAACATAAATATTACATAATCAGTATATGATGGTTCCACGATGAATGATAAGACCTTATATAACATCGATTTTACATAACAAAATGAATAACAAAAAAAAATCTTTCTCATACACCTTATTTAGCTCGTCAAAAACCTACTAGAACTTCAACCTTCATCCTATACGAATGAGTACCCAGGAGTTTTAGGGGAAACATAAATTTGTAAATTTGATATAATTATTGGATAAAAATGGTTAGAAATAAAAATTCAATGAATTATTAGTCTAGTTATTGAATATGAACTTGAATAAAATTTGGAAATAACCAATTTCGAAGATTTTGGCAATAATAGATATTGAAATGGATTTTATGTATTGAATGTTATTTATAATCAATAGTTGGATTGAATAATAATTGTTGACTTATATAGTTGAAAATAAATTAATTGTCGATAACTAAAATTCATTGAGATTTTAATATTGGATAATTTAATCGTTTGAAATTTAATATTGGAATTATTTAAATAATTGAATTTTGAATTTAATACGAATGAAATTGATTTTATAAGTTGATTTGAATTCTATTTAAATGAGAATGAAGATAGTAAAATTTTAAAATTGAATTTGAAGTGATTAAATTGATTTTTGAAACTTCTTATTTTAATTAACATGTGAAAATAGCCATTTTGGCCGCCATCTCGGATTTTGATGAAACCAGTTTCATCGAATCCGTAATAGTGAATTATTATAGAATTTCAAGTCTCATAGCGATCAGACTTGTCGTTTGGCCATGCGAGCTTGAAACGCGTAGAAATTAATTTAAAGAATTCGATTAAAATAAATTTGATTTGAAAAGCTATCTTCTGAATATGATAGAATTGGCTTCTGATACCTATTCCATTGTGTTCGGAATGGGGGTAAAACATTGGGAACACCAGGCGACACGCGTCGTTTGGAGTTCGAAAATTTCGCGGATGAATAGTGCCACGAGATTCTATATAAGGCCCCATTTGCTGAAACCCTAGCCCATTTTCTTCCTCAGCCTCCATTATTTTCAATGGCCGAAATTGTTCGACCTTCCCTTCTTGATATCTCTCAATCCATTCATCGAATTCAAAAACTCCCAACTGGCAAAACGTAGAGCTCACCGAGTACTTCAAATCCACACGGTTGAGTCGTGGCGAGGCGAGTTGAAATCGCTAGAATCGAGGCGTATCAGTTGTGCATTTTTAGGTTCTCGCGCGTCAATGGCAGAGGTGGAGGTGGCGTAGTTGCGGGCATAGGTGGAGCTTTGAGTGGCAGTCGACGTGATGGGTTTGGATTGGGATCTGATCGACATTGGGGAGGCGCGCCTAGAGGTTTTTGGTCGCGCTGATGGTTCACGTGCATCTGGTTTAGGCGCGTACGAGAGGTAGCATGAGAGGGAGAGGGCTATTGAGGTATTAATGTATTAGCTAATTTAATTAATTAATATCATTTTTTTAAATTATATCGAATGTTTGAAAATCCTTAACTTTTTCATGCGAGGTCCGATTCGGCGTTGGGTTCGTATCGACGAGGACTATGTCATGGAGTTGAATTGAAGAGTATTTGAAGCTGAAATTTTTTTAGTTCAAATAAAAGTGAATGTTTTAAATGCTCACGAAGTACTAAATTCCTACTGTTAGTTAAACTAATTAACGAAGTGAAATTTAAATTGAATGCTAGTTAAACGCTCGTATTTATAAATAGTTAACTATTGTGATTTATTGACTGAAATTGAATTGTTTGAATTTAAATTGATTGACAGTTAAAACCGACATTTAAAATTTGATTGATAAATTTGATATTAAAGTTGATAGCGTATATTGACATTTAAAATTGATAGGAACTTGACTGTTAAATGGATAGTTGAAATTGATGGTAAACGTGTCATTTAAATTTGATAGGAAATTTTTTTGAAAATTTATACACCTATTAAACCGACATCAAAGTTGATAATTAAACCAATACTAGATTGCATATCACTTTAGTTAAATACCCCGACACTGATAATTATTGATTGTTGTGTGATACGGTTGAAGTGGTTGATTTGGATGTTAACTTATTTATGATGGAAGATATTGTTGATTTACTATATGTTGCTAGTGGTTTTGATATTTCTGTGTTATCACGTTGTTATTAACACTATTGATGTGATTGATCACCTGGACATTTAAATTTGATATAGACGTTGGATATTCTATTGATATGTGAATTTTGATGCATTGTTGACTGCTTTGGCAGAATTGTGATTTTAGTGATTTTATCGCCGTTCGACGAAAATTGAGTTTATTTATCAAATTTTAAAAGGCTTGATCTAACCTTTAGAAATATATATATATATAAAGAATATAAATTTTGTGAATCAAAATAAAATTAGTTTTTGGAATTAACTTGAATTTCATTTATAAAATTTTAATTTTAATTTTTATAATAATATATATTTTTCTTAAAAGAGAAATAAACGAGCTTGCAAATTTTTCTATAACTTTAATAAATAGAAAGGAAATGTTATAAGAATATCGATGTTTGAAATCCAACCATTAAATGATTTTAATACTTGATACGTTAGAATTGTTTTATTTTCAAATTCGAGCTTTGGGAATTGTTGGAATTAAATTTGTTAAAAGAATTCGTGTAAAGAATTCAATTTGAAATTTTGAAGTTATAATCGATATATGATTTGAATTACGTGAATTAGATTATTTTTAAGATTTGAATCTTAAAATTTGAACGTTTGAAGTTAAATTGATTTAAGTAATTTAAATCGGTGTATTGAGATTAGAGTCGTATTTATATAAACCGTAATGGTTTTGAAATGAGATTTGAATTGAAGCTTGAACCACTGAATTAAATCGTTTGAATCAAAATTGAAATTGAAATTGAATGAAGTTGAATTTGAATTGAATTGAATTTAAACATTGGAAATTTAATTCATTGTTTGGAATTTGGATTTGAGTCCAGGTTTGTTGGAAAAAAGGGTTCATTTTGAAACTATATTTCTCTTAATTTTGATTTGACTTACATGAGGATTTTTAGTCCTGACTCGAGTGTTTTGTTTTTCATTACGCTCGGGTCAGACCGAGTTTTTCAATTATCGAAGGCAGTTATTCCAGAGGACAAAGATGAAGATTTGGTATATCATATCTACTAGTATTTATTCCGCTGCACTATTTTATTCCGTCTATTAAAATGTATAACTTTGATAGTATTATATAACTCTGATTTATGTTGTAAATTGAATCTGGTATATATTGTTAAATAGCTTCATGAACTGTTTATGTGATTATTGTATTTTATCATTCCGCTGCGAGATTATGTTGTTGTTTTCTTCTTTTCTTCTATTTCTTTAAATTAAACCCATTGATAATCTATCCATTTAAATTGTTTGAGTTGGAAATGTGTGGTTTATTGTCAACTTGAACTATTCAAAAGGTGGATCATCACTGTTGGTATCAGAGCCAGGTTTAGCGTATACCTAAACCTATAGGATAAGCTCATTGAGTGTATATACGTATATGAGAGAGCGTATTTATAGTGATATAAAATATTTTGAAATTAACAAATGAAATGATTTTAACTTGGATTATATATAGATTATAAAGGAATGGATTATATAAACTGATAAAATATTCGTGACTGTTGGTGATGAATGGATGTTATTTCTTTGTTGGTTGATTGTTTGATTAATATGGATGTACATATTATCATTTATTGATTGATGAGTCATGCTTGGCTAGTTTATGAGCATCGACTATTGGCTGTTGATTTGAGCATTTGACTATGGTTGGAAATTTTGGTTTTGGCAATATATTTAACTAGTGAAGAAACTGCATGTTTTAACATGAATTTTGAAGTGAATATATATCTAAATTTCCCCCGTAACATTTTAAAGAGTAATCGATATCATTTGAGAGTGATGTGTGAAATATGGTTTATCTAGATATGGTTAATAAATAAACAAAAAAAGTTATTCAAACTAGAAATTGAGAGTTTGAATTCAGGGAGTTTTGAAATTGGGTTATAAGATTCTGGAAATATATGGTAGCATAATTTGAAATTATTTTCTGAATAGAAATGTTATAAATGATTTCAAAGTGATTTTCAAAGGGATTTTCAAAAGATTTAAAAGAAATGGAAGTCCGAAACTCACTTCTGTCGCTGGGAAATAATTTCGGTGATGACTACAGCATCATTGACATTTATTTTCGAGTTTCAAAGTGGGGGAGGCCACTTTAGTAGCTTTGCTACTCTATTGTTTAATGAAACTAATTTGATTCAGATACCTGAAGTATGATTTGATATTCGAAAGAAATATATATATATTTCAAACGATTTGAAATAAACCCGATGTTCGGTTCTCGAATTTTGGATTGAATTATATTGTGAACACATATATCGTATGCATCAGGATTGATTGATTGATGGATTGATTGTGCATCTTGTTGAGATGATTGATCGCTGACTTCTAATTTTGAATTGGAATTTGATTTTTTCGACTATTCTAAATAGTCGAACACTTATAAATTAAGAATAAATTTTCAAAGCTTAGTATTTTGGGAAGTATATAAAGTTTAGTTTTGGAAATTTTAAATTAAAGACTAATGGAGATTAAACAAGTTTCAAAGAGCTAAATATTTGATAAGAAAATTGTATAAGCTTATTTTGAATTATACAAGTATGAAATTTAGTTTTGAGATGTTTTAAATGGAAAGAGTATTAAGAAATGTTTTGAACGTAGTAAATATTTATAAAATCTTATTTTTGGCAATTGATTTTTGTAAGCAGTTATGACTTTGTATAAATATGAAAAATAGTTTTGAAAGGTTTTATAATAAAATTGTTTTAAGAAACATCTTGAAGATTTTGAAAGAAAATTGATTTTATCCGAATTTGATATAAATATAAAACGGAAGTTGTGAGAAACTATTGATTTTAAATTTGGAAAATTTTGAATTTTGAGGATATGTGATTTGAAAAAAAATGATTGTTGAGATCATATATGGACTTGAAACTGAACTGATATTTGAAATGGATTGATTTCGAAGACTTTTGACTATATAAAAATATTTGATTTGAAAGTTTTCGACTCTTATATGAAAATGGTTTGTATAAGTATGAAGCTATTTCAAAAACTATTGATTTTGAAAGGTATTCGGTGATATGATATATTCGAGACTATTGATTTTGGAAGATACTCGATGTGGAAATGAAATCTTATATACAATGGAATTTATATAAGTGTGATATTTGAAGTTTTGATTGGAAAGGGTTACTATATATAGTATGATATATTTCGAAGTAAAAGATATGGGAAGTACCCTCCATGATTTTCGATAATCCACTTGGTGGATTCATTCTATTGTTTGATTTTGGTCGTACGGACATAAACTCATGAGTTCCTTCGAATTCCATAGCGTAACCTATGGTCTTATGATCTAATTTGCATAGCGTAATTCGAGGTGGCAGAGATTGCCTACAGTTTACTATGTTTTTGCTGGGATAGCAACGTAACCATTGTGTAGCTACGGTCTATGGACGATGTATTTGGCGTAATTCGAGGTGGCAGAGATTGCCTACAGTTTACTATGTTTTCGCTGGGATAGCGACGTAACTATAAGGTGTAATCACTAAGTAAACTGCGATCCACATGGCGTAATTCGAGGGGCAGTGATTGCCTATAGTCTACTATGTTTTCTCTGGGATAGAGATGTAACCATTAGGCGTAACCGCTAAGTAGACTATGATCCATGGGCGATTTGATTTTGATTCGCATGGCGTAATTCATAGGGTAGAGATTACCCAAAGTTACAGATGTTTCCTCTGGGATAGAGGCATAACCATTGTGTAACTGTGATCCATGATTGGCTTTCGAGTGGTACTTTTCATAACTATTTTAAAAGTTTTTCATGTATTTTCAATGGATGTTGAAACGAGTCTACTAAGTACTTAGAGATTCTAGTCTTGCGTCTGATCAACATATTACTAGATTCTGTAAGAACGATGATAAACTTGTTGAAACATCGAGCTATCAAAAGTATTTTTCAATATAAAATTATTTCAATATATAAGTATTTTGTTATAAAAGAATTTTAACAAAGGTAATTTTCATACATTGAAGAATTGATTATAAAAACCACTTAAATTATCTATTGGTGTAATTAAGAAACCAATCGAATAAATACGTAAGTTGTGTATAGAACATTCTATTTGCATTTACAGTTTCGATTTAGATTTGAATACATGATTTTAAGGTAATTCACACCTGTCCGACTTAAGATTGTTCACTCGATTCTCGACGACTAACACTATTACAGATTTTTGATACGAATCTGAAGGTCTCTATCATAGCTTATTACTATGTAAGGAGGATGGAAGTTTCTAATCAAGAAGTCGGATTAGTGTCCGCACTAGAGTAGTCGGGTTACCAATCCTATTCCGGAAAATAAAATTTCATATTCAAATAAGAGATCGAAATTGTTATTTATACGAATGATGTATATATATATATATATATTGTACGTATTTTAATAAAATGATTGTACCTATGGTTGCTAGCTATGATTGTTTCGTGCTTAGGATTGCTATGTTGTTTTGGTTGCTTGTTTTTTTACGTTTCATTATAAATGTGAATTGGTTGCTTGTGTGTTAAAGATAGTAAAATAAAATTGAATAAAAAAATAGACGAGTGTAAGAAAGATTAATATGAGTAATTGAATTTAATTTAAAATTGGATATAAATAAGTTAAATGCAAATAAAATGAGTTATAATAAAATTGAATGGTAACTAATTGAATATGAAATAAATTAATGAGATAAACTAAAAAAACTGGAAGTTACCTTAAGAGTAGTTGAATAAATTGATTATGGTAAAAAGAAAATTTATTAATATGAATTTGAGTTATAAAATAAAATTTACTTAAGTTAATGATACGAATAAATGAAATAAACAAATGAAGTGAATCAAAGAATTAATATTGAACTTAGGTTATGAAGAAAATAATAATAAACATGAGTTTCATTTTATAAAATGTTTATAATAATTTTAATTGGTTTTATGAAATAGTTTATAAATGAGATTGGTATTAAAAAGAGAATATACTAAGTGGTAAATAAAAAAACTTTGACTTAAACAAGGTTAAATGGAATAATTTCATAAAATGGTTCATAAATGAATTTATATAAAATATGTTAAACAAAAAGTGAAACAATTAAAATTTAACAAATTAAATTGAATGTAAATGAAATAGATTTGAATAAATTTGTAGTAAACCAATTAGATGTTAATGGAAATTGAATGTTAATAAAAATGAAGTGTATAAATTAGCTATGGACATTGGAAGATGTAAATTAACATAGTTCTGAGTTAATTGGATAAATTGGATGAATATTATTAATTGAATGGTTTCTTTTGTTATAAATCATCGTTGTAACTATTTTGATTGCGTATGATTGTTCTATGTTGTGTGTTAGTGCTTATACTTATGATTTGAATTCAAAAATTCATGTTATATAGTCTATTAAGCTTATAGATGCCTTCTATACCTTTATATATGACTAATATCTTAAATTGAGTTGAGATAAGTACATACGAAGACCGTTTGGACGTATATGCGGATTTTATATGCTTTTGATTGCTTAATACGAGCGAACTCGTTCGTATTAATAATATTAAGGTACGTATCTCAGATTACATACCGCACTTTTATATTTTTTCCTACGGGATGCCTCATCATTGAGATGAGATGTATATTTGATATATTTGGTATATATTTGTGTCATATATTGTATTGGAAATTTTTTTTGATCGAGCCGCGCAAAGGAGACTCTGCCAAAATTTTCCGTAAATCCGGGAGTTAGAAATTTTTTGAGGTTTTAAAAATTGTATAACTTGTTTTTATATATAAGTTGCAATTTCCGTGAAACCGATATCGGACTGGCATAGCGAGAGTGTAGTGAAGGTTTTGTAAATAAGATTTTTATGTTTTGTAAGCTAATTATTTTGAATAAAATATATCAAATGTTAAATTCCGTACTTAGCCCCTTTCCAAGGACGAAAAGTTCTGAGTGGGGGAGAATGTAACAACCTATATTTTTAACTCTTTCAAATTATTAAATTTGATATAATTATTGGATAAAAATGGTTAGAAATAAAAATTTAATGAATTATTAGTGCAGTTATTGAATATGAACTTGAATAAAATTTGGAAATAACCAATTTCGAAGATTTTGGCAATAATAGATATTGAAATGAACTTTATTTATTAAATGTTATTTATAATCAATAGTTGGATTGAATAATAATTGTTGACTTATTTAGTTGAAAATAAATTAATTGTCGATAACTAAAATTCATTGAGATTTTAATATTAGATAATTTAATTGTTTGAAATTTAATATTGGAATTATTTAAATAATTGAATTCTGAATTTAATGCATGAAAATGATTTTAAAAGTTGATTTGAATTCTATTTAAATAGGAATGAAGATAGTAAAATTTTAAAATTGAATTTGAAGTGATTAAATTGATTTTTGAAATTTCTTATTTTAACTAACATGTGAAAATAGTCGTTCCACAAGTAGTGGCGCAGTGGTAAGATACTTGCTTCCTGGTAAGCAGGTCACATGTTCGATTCTCGTCTGCCCTACTTCCATTTCAAGGCGCGGAGTTGGGTCCCCATAAAACCACATAACATGGTTGGGGGCATCAAATCTCTGTGCTAGGCTGGCTGAAAACCCTCCTATCTGTGGTCGGACCAGGCTAGGGGGGATCTCATCTCATCCCTTCGATTTCATCAGTGCTCTGGGTTGAATTTTTTTTAAATAGACATTTTGGCCACTATCTAGGATATCGATGAAACCAGTTTCCTTAGATCCGTAATAGTGAATTATTATAGGATTTCAAGTTTCGTAGCGATCAGACTTGTCGTTGGTCATGCGAGCTTGAAACGCGTAGAAATTAATTTAAGGAATTCGATTAAAATAAATTTGATTTGAAAAACTATCTTCTGAATATGATGGAATTGGCTCCCGATACCTATTCCATTGTGTTCAGAATGGGAGTAAAACATTAGGAACGCCAAGTGGCACGCATCGTTTGGAGTTCGGAAATTTCGTGGATGAATAATGCCACGAGATTCTATATTATGCCCCATTTGCTGAAACCCTAGCCCATTTTCTTCCTCAGCCACCGTTATTTTCAATGGCCGAAATTGTTTGACCTTCCCTCCTTGAAATCTCTCAATTCGTTCATCGAATTCAAAAACTCCCAACAAGCAAAACGTAGAGCTCAACGAGTACTTCAAATTTATATGGTTGAGTCATGGTGAGGCAAGTTGAAATCGCCAGAATTGAGGCGTATCAGTTGTGCATTTTTAAGTTCTCGCGCATCAATGGCAAAGGTGGAGACGATGCAGTTGCAGGCGTGGGTGTAGCTTGGAGTCGCGGTCGACGTGATGGGTTTGGATCGTGATCTGGCCGACGTTGGGGAGGCACGCCTGGAGGTTTTTGGTTGCGATAATGGTTCATGTGCGTCTGGTTTAGGTGCGTACGAGAGGGAGCGTGAGAGGGAGAGGGCTGTTGAGGATTAACGTATTAGCTAATTTAATTAGTTAATATAATTATGTTTTAATTATATCGAATGTTTGAAAATCCGTAACTTTTTCATGCGAGGTCCGATTCGAACAAAACAAGTCGCGTTGGGTTCGTATCGACGAGGAATACATCATGGAGTCGAATTGAAGATTATTTGAAGCTGAAAAATTTTCAATTTAAATAAATGTGAGTGTTTTAAACGCTCACGAAGTACTAAATTCCTACTGTTGGTTAAACCAATTAACGAAGTGAAATTTAAATTGAATTGCTAGTTAAACGCGTGTATTGATAATTAGTTAACTATTGTGATTTATTGACCGAAATTGAATTGGTTGAATTTAAATTGATTGACAGTTAAAACCGACATTTAAAATTTGATTGATAAATTAGATATTAAAATTGATAGCGTAAACTGACATTTAAAATTGATAGGAACTTGACTTTTAAATGGATAGTTGAAATTGATGGTAAATGTGATTTAAATTTGATAGGAATTTTTTTAACATTTTATACACATATTAAAGCGATATCAAAGTTGATAATTAAACCAATATTGGATTGCATATCACTTTAGTTAAACACCCCTACACTGATAATTATTGATTGTTGTGTGATATGGTTGAATTGGTTGATTTTGATGTTAACTTATATTGTGATGGATGATATTGTTGATTTGCTGTATGTTGCTAGTGATTTTGATATTTCTGTGTTATCACGCTGTTATTACCACTATTGATGTGATTGATCACCTAGATATTTAAATTTGATATGGACGTTGGATATCCTATTGATATGTGAATTTTGATGCATTGCTGTAACAACCATGAATTTTTGACATTTGAAATGTGAATATTTAATTGAGTTTAAGTATTCGAATGATAGTTTAATTTGAAATTCAAATATCAGAATGAATTTGGCAATTTAATTAGTGAAATTAATTGTATGAAATTGGGTAAAATTTTGAAAATTGAATTTCAAGCTTGTTAAAAATATTTTCAAGGCTTAGAAAATCTATATTGATAATTCTGAAGGTATTGGCACTTTCAGAATTGGATTTGAAATTGTTTTGTTCAGTTTTGAATTTTTTCGTTTAAATCGATATTTAAAATAGCATTCCGAGGCACAATCTCGGAATTCGATGAAACCAGTTCCATTGGATCCGTAATATTGTATTATTATCGGATTTCAATTTTTGTAGTGATTGGAGTTATCGTGTGAGCGTACGATATATAAACGCACTGAAAATATATCGAAATTTAATATTATAACTGGTTCAAAAAGCTATCTTCTCCATACGATCGAATTTGGACTTGAAACCTTTTCCTTGCATTCGGTATAGGGGTATAATATTATAATCGCCTAGTGGTACGCCTCGATAGGATATCAAAATTTTGAGTTGCAAATTCGTGACGATTTAAATTTAAATTTAAATATAATGTATATTAACCAATCAAATTTATGTCACGTCAACTTTTCCTATAGCAGAGATTCCCTGCCCTCAGCCTGTTTTCTCTCATTTTGAATTACTGTACACACCCTCTCCTTCATGCCACCCTTCACTCAAATTCAGAAAACACGTCCTTATTTCTTTTCAATTTCAGAAGGAAATATCTCGTCCCTCTTCTCGTTTCTAATGGCCGTAGCTCCCTCTTCTTTCATAAATCACGAGTTTCCCTTATCTCGTTCCTTCCTTGTTCGAAGTCGGTTCTCAAATATAAAAAAAATCAAAAGAAAAACAATGGCCGAAGCCCTTTCGTCCAAAATAAAATAAATAAAACGAACAACTTAATCTCGTTCGAAATTAATGGCTACTGTCTTCACTCAAAAATTGATTCTAAGAAATGGCCGAAGCCTGGAAAATCGAATTGATCGTTCGATCGAAAGTGAGGAGGGGATCTCTCGTTTTAATGATGCTAAGGGGTTTCACTCTTCGTGGCTCGCGGAATTAGCAGGTGAGGAGTCGTGATGTTCGCATGCTCGAAGGCTGGAGGAAGGACGCATCGGCATGGATTGGCGCCTAAGGTTCGCGATGTCGAGCGACGAGGGCAAAGCCAAGCACGGCGGCGAGTTCTGGTTGGTGGCAACGCGATGGACTCGAGCGCGATATTGTTGAGATCGATGGGAGCCGAGTTCGTTCTGGTGGCAGTGATCGGAGTATGGCCTTGTTGTTTGCGTGTAATCAGAGAGGAACGATTTCATTTTTGTTATAAATTTAAATTGAATAAATAAAGTTTATATATAAACAGAGGAAGAAATTACTGCTTTATTATTCAAAAAATATATATATAGATAAATGTATCCATATAAAGGATATACATGACTATTTCAATTTAAATATATCTATAGACTGGAAAAGAAAAAAATATATATACATAGATAAGTTTTAATCTGCAGTAAAGGGAAATATAAATACAAATATACATAAATTAGAGATCTAGAAAGTTTTACAGTTAAGAAAATCATCGTTTGGTTATATACAGATTTGAAAATATCTTGACTTAGAAAAAATTCAAAAGTTAATTTCAACTTGAACAAATTAGTTAAGTAAATTATTAAATGGAGATTGATTGTCCAATTGTTCAAAATATTAATGAATTATATAAATGTTTATACAAGGTTTAAAATGGAGAGACAAACCGAAATGGAAATGGATTGCAAAATAAAAGCAAAGGTGAGATCTTCTCACTCAAATAAAAAAATTTGAATTACAGTTATTGATTGATTGTTTGGGTGATAGTATATATAGTAGTATATAGCAATATATATTGGAATATATATATATTGGAGTTGTTGATTTCCCGCATTATATAGCGGATGAGACCCTATGCGCCGCATAATAGCGAATGATATTTTATAAATCCCATATACCGCGATATTCCACCTCGAAGTGGAATTGGTATTGTGCTAACATCTGTGGATGTAGGGCAACAGGTTGGAGGGATCCAACTGGATTCCTCAAATATTTGAATTTGTTTCAATGTTGTGTGTTTATTTATTTATAATCTGTGTATGATTATATTTGTGATTGAAATTGTTGAAGGCTAAAATTTAGCCGAATGTATTTTTGGTATCGTTGGATACCAAAAATAAATAAAATTGGATTTTTGAAATTTTAAAAGTTGGAAATTTTAAGTAAATTCTTTTGAAAGAATTGGGTGAATTTAAAAGAAGGAATTTAAAAGCATAAAGTTGATTTTGGTAATCTCATCGAATTATTTCCAAAAATATGGAAAAAGATATAAATAAATGGGCTTTGAAAGATATTATTTAAAAGTTGAAGAATTTATTAAAAAATGGAATTTTAAATGGTTTGGAAGAGATAAAGGAATTTATTTTAAAAAGTGATAAATTTGTTTGAAAACCAATTGATAATTGATTTGGTATTTGAAAATAAATCTTTGGGAAATCGATATGAAAGTTTATTTGATGTTGAATGAAAAATTGATTTGTGTTGAAATAAATTTGGAAATCGATTTGCAAATGTTTTGGTATTTGGAAATAAACTTAGAAATCAATTTGTAATTGATTTGGTGTTGAAATAAATTTAGAAATCAATTTTGAATTTGATTTGGTGTTTGAAAGTGAATATTTGGAAAACGATTTGAAAATCGTATATAAGTGAATATTTGGAAATTTACATTCACAATGGAATTTGTAAAGGAAAAGTGAAAATAAATAACATTCGGGAATTTTATTTCGCGAGTGAAAATATGATTTGAAATTGGTTTTCAAAATGTTGAAGTGTGGAAAAAATATATATCTTGTGAAGATATTTTGAAATTTAATAATTTGGGAAAATTATTTAAATCGGTTGATTGTTGTGAATGTTGTTTGATAGTTAAATAACCGACTATCAATATTTGCCTTTGAAATGACACTTGAATTTGTTTTTAAAACAAATGCTCATTATTCGGTTAAGCCGGGAGAGGACTTTGTGTCATATAACCCATTCCGAATAGTGATACGACATGAATGGATAACATTTAAAGACCGGTGTGAAGACCGGGTATTTTCAAAAATGAAAGGACAACCTGTCGAATGTCTCTGCACCGAGTTGCACCGGTATAGAGATTTATATCACTCTTCTTGTGATGGGAAGTCCGATCGGGATTCTGAATACCCAGATTGCAAGGGCTTCTTTGGAAGTGCCTTCGGTTCTGTTCGAAACCGGAACAGACTTGTATGGTTGTATGTCTGACATTACACTTTGAGATATAAAGCTGATTTCTTTCAAATACATTTCTGTCGGTGGCGGATAATTTATTCTCTTTGCTTAACACCCTTCTCTGAGACGCACGAGCTCAGAGGTTATGTAGTTGAAGGTTATCAGTGATATACTCCCAATTTGGTAGTGTGGCATGCTAAGTGTTGCTGTGTGTTGCTGATCATTTGTTGATCATTTGTGATCAAAGCATGGCTTTGTGAAAAAGCGTAGCTTTGTGGATGAGACCTCATCGAACCTCACAACCCGGAAATGGGTCGAAACAGGAAAATGCGGCAAGGTTATGAGGGTCGCTCCCTTTAGGGTATGTCATTTCCTTCTGGAAAAAGGTGATATTATGGTATGGAGCCCAGATATTTACCTGTGTGGTTGCTCCAATCTCATTACTATATGATTGTTGCTTTGTGATCGAGGGCCCTCAGATAAAGGTCCCAAAGGACCGGGGGGTGGCATACTCGAGTAGTAGTAACCTAGTGACAGAGGTAACCCGGACTTGTGTTGGTAGAGATCTGGGTAGGTTATCGGGACGTCCATCCAGAGGCGTACCGATTGACAGTGGGAAGTTCCTTAGCCTGACCATTTGTTGGAAATCCAATTCCCAATACGAACCCAGTACGGTTTTAGTTGTAGAACCTGCTATTTAACATAGCAGCTATAGTAGGCATAATATAATGGTACCTATGCTGGCTAAGATTAATATTATACTTTTGAAATGTTTTACACACTAGACATTAATAATAATATCAACTGATCTTTCGTAGTAAGCATCTTTGACTATCATAAGGAGAAATCTCCTCCAATTCTGCGTTTGCATTGTGTGTGTGGCGGGAGGCCTTATGGTAGTTTCATTTTCCAAAAGCATTGCGAATTTTTTTTATTTTCATTGTGAAAATAACTATTTTACGATCTCACACCAGTCACCATGACTGACCCGGAGTTTATTGTTCCCTTTATAAACTCTGGGTGCCCATAATTTTCCACACGGGCAGCCTAGAGTTATGTTATCAGGATATTCTGGATATTTAGGAGCTTTGGAGGCGAGCAGGATGGCGAGACGTACACCCGTACTTGTTTATTTATTCCACTGTGTATTCTGTGTGAGGACAAGTTTATATAACTGTCCATTGTTGTATTGAGTTGTATATTGACTCTGATTGATGTATGTATAAACTGATATAGTTCTTTGTTTTAAAGATTAGTCATTCATTTATTTTATATTGTTCCGTTGCGAATGTAAGATTCTAATATTGTTTCTATTTCTATTTTTCTGTTCTTTCTTTTCTTCTATCTTCTTCTACCTCTTCTTTTTAACCCTAATGGTTCGGTTTTCTGGCATTCGATTGCGCGGCATTTGATACAGTGGACGTATTAATGTCGACTTTCGAGCGTCGAAAAGTCGAAATCGTTACATGTGGTATCTGAGCTGTTGGTTAAGCGACAACCCTGGCTCTGTTGGGTGTTACTCATTAGAGATAGAGTCAGTAGTACTCTAAAATGAGTGTGAGTGTAATAATAGATATGAGCGCGTATTTGTTAGTAAATACAAAATTTGTTTTGTGTTGTGTTGACTTATCGGTTGATTGTTTATAGATTCTGGTCGATACAGTCTAGCTAACTGTAATCGATAGGGGTTTCTAAACTCTTAAACAAGATGAACCGACACAGTATTGTTTTAAAATAGGGTAAATGAAATAATTTTACCCAAAACTATTTTTGTGTAGAAAAGAAATGATTTTCTATAAAGTGTTATAGTATATTGATGCTTGGTTGTTAGGAAGTGATAATATTAAATTATTATCATTGTTATAAGGGAACGGAATAAGAAATAATGGTATAACCAAAGATTTGGAGATAAATTCATTTAACAAATGAAATTTATAAATATGAATTGAAAGATAAGGAAATAAAGTTCATATACGAATGGGATTTGTAAATATAAATTGTAAAAGTGATTTATAATTTGAATAGAATTCCAAGAAAAGATATTTGAAATAAAATTCATTAATGGAATGAGATTCAAATTGAAAAGGAATGAATTTGTGAATGAACAAATGAAGCTACATTTGTAAATAAATGACTTGGAGTTGAAAAAATGAAATGAGATTTGATTTGAATCAAGTTGAAAAAAATCCAAACTTGGAAAAAAATAAAATAAAATGACCGAATTCAAGTAAACAAACTTGATAATTTACTAATTCATGAAATAATGAATTGGAAGTTGAATTAGTTAAATTAAAGTTGAGTTGTGAGCTAAATTTAAAATGGTTTGAATTTGCATATAAATTCAAGTAAGTAGTAAAAATAAATTGAAATTTCCTTGTTATTGATAAAGTAAATTCAGGATGAACTGAATATGGGAATTTGAAATTTAAAAAGGATAAGTGAATATACTAATTGAATTAAATTAGTAGATGGAATGGATTTGATTAAATGGAAAAATCAAATCAAAGATTTGAATTAGAAATTGTTTACAGGGAAAATGAACTTGAGTTGAAATGACAAGCGATATTTAGATAAATGCTCGACTTAAGTAAAATTGTAAAATGGTTGTTGTCGAATTTTATTGAATGGTTTTGAATGAAATTTGTTTGATTAATGGAATGTAAATTAAATTGAATGGAATCAATTGGAAATGAAATGGAATTAAAATAAATTGAGTTGGTATCAATTTAAATTAGTTATAAACTAGAATGGATATTCTATTAAGTGAATATCGTCGAAATTTGCATAGAAACGATTGTCGTTTGACGCAAACGAGATTGTATCAAAATCTATGAGTTAATAAAAGCAAATGAAATTGATTTTGGAATCAATGGAAAGGGATATGAGTTAGAATCATTTAAAAATGAATTGAATATAAGGAATTGCATTGCAAACCATTGAATTGAATTAGCTGTAAGCAATTTAAGTTGTATCGAAACCATATAAATTGCTTATGGGAGTTATTTTGAGTGCGTTGCTTATGAAAACTATGTGTTTGCTATTGAAAATAAGTGGAATGTTAATAGATTTCCTATATTTGTCACTTACGTGTTTAAATTGAGTAAGTACAGGTTTTTGGAAGCCGTTTGGCTGCATTTTGGTTGCGCAAATGCTAATAAATAAGCCGCTTTGCTTAAAATGCTAATAAAGGTACGCCTACACAATACAAAATAGGAAATATGACCTGTTTTTGTTTTTTCGACCGAGTGGGTCGATGTATATATATTTATATCTTTTGTCAAATTGCAAAAGCTCCTCCGTACAAAGGAGACTCCGCCAAAATTTTCTGAAAATTTTGAAAGTTAGAATATTTTTTGAAAATTTGGAAAAATTTTGTTAACGGAAAATTTGTCAAGTTGGATTAAATGAAACTAATTTAAACAATGAGATGAATCAGTTGTGAATGAAAGGTAATTGATAAAGTTCAATATTCGGAGTTTGAAGATAAAATGAATTCAATAGAATTGAAATTGTAAGTTGAATTCAAATGGAATTGAAAATACGAAGTTGAATGGAAATGAATATATAACTTTGTTTGTGAAGTGAAATAAATATAAGAAGTATGTAAATACTTATATTTAACTTAAGAAATGAATGAAGAAAATTCTTAAGTAAATTTGGTATTTGGAATCAAATAAGTAAATTTGGACATTGTTGTTAAGTAAAATATACAGGGATTGTAAAGGCTAAGGAAAATGGAATTAGATTTGATTTCGAAGGTAAATTTGAATTTCTCAACAAAAGGTATGTATTTAAATTTCAGTATGAAATTTGATGAGTTTCTGATTTTGCCACTTAGCATTTAGTTTTCTATTGGAATTTGGGAGTCCGTAGGGACATTTTGTAGTTGTATTGAGTTAGCCGCGCAAAGGAGACACTGGTGAAATTTTTCTAAAATGTAGAGAGTTAGAAATTTTTTGAGAAATTTTGGATAATTTAAAATTTGAATCGTGAAGTAAAAATAAGTTGCTTGGAACTATGAAATGTTTGGAAAATTAACAGAGGATGATAGTGTCTTTAATAAAAAGATTTGGGTTGATAAGTTGATAAAACTGTTTGGTTTTGGAAAAATGATAAACGGGTATTGGAGCATTCTTCTTAACTTGTAATTTCGGGACGAAATTCTTTTAGGGGGGAAGATTGTAACGACCCTGAATTTTTGACATTTGAAATGTGAATATTTAATTGAGTTTAAGTATTCGAATGATAGCTTAATTTGAAATTCAAATATCAGAATGAATTTGGCAATTTAATTAGTGAATTTAATTGTATGAAATTGGGTAAAATTTTGAAAATTGAATTTCAACCTTGTTAAAAATATTTTCAAGGCTTAGAAAATCTATATTGATAATTCTAAAGGTATTGGAACTTTCAGAATTGGATTTGAAACTGTTTTGTTCAGTTTTGAATTTTTTCGTTTAAATCGATATTTCAAATAGCATTCCGAGGCACAGTCTCGGAATTCGATGAAACCAGTTCCATTGGATCCGTAATATTGTATTATTATCGGATTTCAATTTTCGTAGTGATTGGAGTTATCGTGTGAGCGTACGATATATAAACGCGCTGAAAATATATCGAAATTTAATATTATAACTGGTTCAAAAAGTTATCTTCTCCATACGATCGAATTTGGACTCGAAACCTTTTCCATTGCGTTCGGGATAGGGGTATAACATTATAAACGCCTAGCGGCATGCCTCGATAGGATATCAAAATTTTGAGTTGCAAATTCATGACGATTTAAATTTAAATTTAAATATAATGTATATTAACCAGTCAAATTTCTGTCACATCAACTTTTCCTATAGTAGAGATTCCCTGCCCTCAGCCTGTTTTCTCTCATTTCGAATTACTGTACACACCCTCTCCTTCACGCAACCCTTCACTCAAATTCAGAAAACACGTCCTTATTTCATTTCAATTTCAGAAGGAAATATCTCGTCCCTCTTCTCGTTTCTAATGGTCGTAGCTCCCTCTTCTTTCATAAATCATGAGTTTCCCTTATCTCCTTCCTTCCTTATTCGAAGTCGGTTCTCAAATAAAAAAAATCAAAAGAAAAACAATGGCCGAAGCCCTTTCGTCCAAAATAAAATAAATAAAACGAACAACTTAATCTCGTTCGAAATTAATGGCTACTGTCTTCACTCAAAAATCGATTCAAAGAAATGGACGAAGCCTGGAAAATCGAATCGATCATTCGATCGAAAGTGAGGAGGGGATCTCTCGTTTCAATGATGCTTAGGGGTTTCACTCTTCGTAGCTCGCGGCAATAGCAGGTGAGGAGTCGCGATGTTCGCATGCTCGAAGGCTGGAGGAAGGACGCATCGGCATGGATTGGCGCCTAGGGTTCGTGATGTCGAGCAACGAGGGCAAAGCCAAGCACGGCGGCGAGTTCTGGTTGGTGGCGACGGGATGGACTCGAGCGCGATATTGTTGAGATCGATGGGAGCCGAGTTCGTTCTAGTGGCAGCGATCAGAGTATGGCCTTGTTGTTTGCGTGTAATCAGAGAGGTACGATTTCCTTTTTGGTATAAATTTAAATTGAATAAATAAAGTTTACATATAAACAGAGGAAGAAATTACTGCTTTATTATTCAAAAAATATATATAAAGATAAATGTATCCATATAAAGGATATACATGACTATTTCAATTTAAATATATCTATAGATTGGAAAAGAAAAAAAAATATATACATAGATAAGTTTTAATCTGCAGTAAAGGGAAATATAAATACAAATATACATATATTAGAGATGTAGAAAGTTTTACAGTTAAGAAAATCACCGTTTTGTTATATACAGATTTGAAAATATCTTGACTTAGAAAAAAATTCAAAAGTTAATTTCAACTTGAACAAATTAGTTAAGTAAATTATTAAATGGAGATTGATTGTCCAATTGTTCAAAATATTAATGAATTGTATAAATGTTTATACAAGGTTTAAAATGGAGAGACAAACCGAAATGGAAATGGATTGCAAATAAAAGCAAAGGTGAGATCTTCTCACTCAAATAGAAAATTTGAATTGCAGTTATTGATTGATTGTTTGGGTGATAGTATATATAGTAGTATATAGCAATATATATTGGAATATATATATATTGGAGTTGTTGATTTCCCTCATTATATAGCGGATGAGACCCTATGCGCCGCATAATAGCGGATGATATTTTATAAATCCCATATACCGCGATATTCCACCTTGAAGTGGAATTGGTATTGTGCTAACATCTGTGGATGTAGGGCAACAGGTTGGAGGGATCCAACTGGATTCCTCAAATATTTGAATTTATTTCAATGTTGTGTGTTGATTTATTTATAATCTGTGTATGATTATATTTGTGATTGAAATTGTTGAAGGCTAAAATTTAGCCGAATGTATTTTTGGTATCGTTGGATACCATAAATAAATAAAATTGGATTTTTGAAATTTTAAAAGTTGGAAATTTTAAGTAAATTCTTTTGAAAGAATTGGGTGAATTTAAAAGAAGGAATTTAAAAGCATAAAGTTGATTTTGGTAATCTCATCGAATTATTTCCAAAAATATGGAAAAAGATATAAATAAATGGGCTTTGAAAGATATTATTTAAAAGTTGAATAATTTATTAAAAAATGGAATTTTAAATGGTTTGGAAGAGATAAAGGAATTTATTTTAAAAAGTGATAAATTTGTTGATGGATTTAGTACCCGCTTTAGGCTAAAGAGAGTACAACTGAAAATCAAGATTTACCCATTAATCCCTGATAGTAGAAAGGTCATACGAATTATCATATATCCAAGGTACATTGGGTGACAGTTAGTATTGTTTGATGGATGCTATGTTTGTTATGGTTGCTTCACTAGTCGCTGTCACTCTAGGGATGCCACACAAGCTAGGTATTGGGCATAGGGATACCTGGACACCCCGACTATCTACTTAGTATGGAGTAGGTATTGGGTATAGGGATACCTAAACACCACGACTATTAGTATGGAGTAGGTATTGTGGATGGAGATACCTAGGCACCCCAACGGTTTACTAAGTATGGAGTACCCTTAATGACATTTATAGAGTAGCATATTATCGATGTTATGTGCTAACTCTTTCGTTGTAGAGACATGTCAGGTACGATTCATATTCCCTATGTTCTATATACTATATCGACTTTTATAGTGTTTTGAGATTGTTTGTCGCTCACACTGGACTATTGTCTGACTTGAAATTTTATGCATTGCTTCATATTATCTCAGGTGCTCTTAAATGAGTAGACTAGATTGCAGGTATAAACAACACTTGGAGCTATGCAGATGGACTAGCAGGAGGTGACACTCTCATACTTATACTTTGAGCTTATTATTGTTTATTCCGCTATGTGACATTGTGGATCCTTGACAGTGTTAACTTACTATTATTAGAGACAGTTTATCAGTTGAGTTTATTTATCAGTTATATAAACTCTATCACTGTTTTGTATAACTGTATGAGCCTATTTACTCTAATTCTATGGTTCATGTAGTTATTTCTACATCGAATGTTTTATATCTGTTATGACTATTATACTTTATCTGATGTGCTATAAGATATATAATATGTTATGTGATTGTATGTTGTTTTATTTCTTTCTCTTCTATTCCCTTATTTTCCTTTCTATTTCCCTTCTTCACTTCTATTTTCTTTCCATTGACAATCATCCTACAGTGACCGAATGCTTCAGCACTGCATTATTCGGTTATATGAGCATCAAAGGTGTATGGCGGTCCTCATATTTGGTATCAAATCTTAGGTCCGTGATTAACCTAAGTCGATACCATGATCCAGTAGAGATAGGGTAGGAGTTGTCACTTTAGAATGGAGTGAGAGTATACCTATATACGAGAGAGTGCATATTTGTTATATATTTTGATTTTCAAAACTATATTGTAGTATATATAGTATATAAGTTGTATTGCACACATGAGCACTATTGATGCAGTTTTTCTCTATGAGAAACTGACCATTTTTATTATAGAATGGGAGTGATCGGCATATGAGAAATTCTTCTATTGGTTGCATCTCTGGAGTCGAGAGTGGGTAGGATTGAGGATCACTAGCCTTGATTTACGGAATATGTTCACATATATTGTGCGAATCATTATTCTGGAATGCCTAAGTCACTCCAAATGATTATGGTGCTCAAGTGCAAATGCCTTGAGTTGACTTTGCCGAGCTGTATAAAGACTTTATAGATCTAAGAGGCGTAGCATTCCTTGGAACGGGATCGACTATTAGGGTGCAAGTGGTGATGATATTTGCGAAAGAATCTTCGATGACTTGGAGTTAGATGACGCAATGAGGTAGAAGTTAACCTTTGGATGACTCCAGCAACGAGCAATCAACCGATGGAGTGCCCTTGTAGCTTCAATTCCCAAGGATCCTCTTACTTGGGATTAGTTCATAGTTCGCTTCAAAGAAGTTTATCTCGACTTCTCAAAAGTCAGTATTGTTTAGGACATTCGCCGATTTATGGTTGGGCGATATGTTTATATCGGAGTATATGATTAAATTTGATTTTCTGTCGAAGTACGGTCTATCTTGCATTGATTCTCCATTCAGAAAGAATGAAGAGTTTATTATTGGGTTGAGTGATCATCTTGGGAAGCGATTGATTGGTCGTATTGATGAGAGCTTTGAGAAGTTAATCGAAAAGGTTTTATGATGTGAGAGCCTAGACCTAGTGTGAAGGATTATCACGAACTAGTAAAGCAGGGGCAAATAAGGGAAGCATATGCATTGAATGCCATTTTGACTTCATCGATTGCTCCATTGATGAAAGAGAAGGGAAAAGGCATCACCAACCAGCGTATTCTTTCCATTTATGGCATTTCCATACGTGTTTTATTCGATGTCAGGTTTCATATTCCTTCAAATTTTGTGAATTTTGGATAGATTAGGGTTGAGACCCAAAATCGTTGGCCGACCTTTAAATTATGACGAACCTTGTTAGGGGCTTAGTCAGGCTATACATGTGTAACATCCCATGTTATGTTACCGAAAATTAATATTATAAATGAATGTAGCATCCGTAACGCTTAGTTTCAGGCCTCAAAATGTGAAATGTTACCACTGGTTTGTCTATACTTAGCTTATACATGGTTTGTTGAAACTTTTCCCTATCGAGTCATGGATGTCTGTCTATTTGCTATTGATTTGTTTTGGGTTTAATTGGGTTTGGTATAATAGTGGTGGATTGTGATGAGCCGTTCGTGACGATGTGGACTGACGATGAGTGGAAGGTAGTGTTCGGCTGCCCATCTGATGATGAGGTGATGGTTAGCTTTCTATATTTTCTCAATATCCCACACGATGAGTTGTCATCTGCGCTTGTAGCTAAAGAGTGTCCGGACATGTTCGATAAGGTAACCGGATTTCCACCATATAGGGATTGAGTTCTATATCGTTCTGGTTAGATGTACTTGACTAGTATTTATGCCTTTAAAGCATATTGTAACGACCCATATTTTTAACACTTTAAAAATACGAATTAAAATGAAAATTTTGGATAAAAATCCGAAGGAAATAAAATTTTGTGTTGTTAAATGTGAATTACAAGTTAAAATACAAAACCGAATTCTGAAATAACTTATTTGTAAATTAAATATGGATGTTAACTTGTAGTGAATGTAAATAATGAATTGAATTCGATTGTAAACCAAATTGGTTATGATTGTAAACAAAGAATAAATAAAATGGTAGATTTAATAATGGAAGTTTATGTTATTGAAACTAATATAAATAAATGTAACTTAATATTACAGTTGATTGAAAGCAGATAATAACTGAAACTGTAATTCGATAAAGATGTTAACTTGTAATTGAACGTAAGTAAAGATTTAAATTTGAATGTAACAAGTAATTGAATTGAATTGAATTTGATTGTAAACAACGAAATAAATAAAATGTTACATTTAATATTGAAGTTATAATATGGAAATCAACGTAAATGAATGTAATTTAATATTACTGTGAATTTAAATAAGATGATAGCTGAAGAAAATGAAAGTAAATGAATTATAAACTATTGATAATAATGTATAAGTAAATGGTTGATTCAATAATGAAAGTGTAAATCGAAATAAAAGAATTCATTTGGAATTAAATAACTTGAATTTGAATTACAATATAATTGAACGTGGAATCTAATATAATCTTTTATATTGGATTTATAATGGAAAATTGCATTGTAAAAGATTGTTAATTACTGTGAAATTAAAAATGGAATTTGTGAACAATTGAAATTTGATTTAAAAGTTAATAATCTAAAATTGGGAATTTTATATTGAAATTAAACAGTCGAATAATTTATTTTTCGAATATTGGATTTAATTAGACAATTAAATCGTAATTTAATAAGTTAAATTTCAGAAATAATTGAAAATCGAGTTGAATATGATTGAAAATGATTTGTGAAATTTTATCTTATCATATTGGAGTTATAGTAATGTTATAGAACTTTTAAAATTGAATTTAAAGTTAATTTGTGAAAATTGAATATTTTAATATTTAATTATCGACTGAAAAATAGCCATTTTTCGAACAGTCTCAGAATTGAACAAAACTAGTTCCATTGGATCCGTAATAGTTTGTTATTGTCGGATTTCAATTTTCGTAGCAATCGGAGTTATCGTTTGACCGTGGCAGCTCGAAACGCATCGAATTGTTTTTAATATTAATTCGGCGAGAGAAAATAGTCATTTTTCAAAAAGCCTCGGATTTTGACGAAACCAATTTCATCGGATCCGTAATGTCATATTATTGTAGGATTTCAAATTTCGTGTCAATCGGATTTACCATTTGTCCGGGGCGAGCCCAAACGCACAGAAATTTGATTAACCGATTTAATTTTAAATCGATCGTTTATTGCCGTAACTCGCACAGATGATCGAATTAGCTTCTGAAACCTATTCCATTGTGTTCGGAACGCGGGATAAACCCTAGAAACGTAGGTCACCATGCGAGATTTGAAGTTCGGATTTTGGAGTGAATAGTGTTTTTCGGTAAATTTCTATAAAAGGAACCCTTTATCATTTCATTTGAAAACATCAGCCCAAGGGTTTCATAGCCGCCACTTTCAAATTCAATGGCCAGAAAATTTCGAAACTTCTTCCTCATTTTCCTCTCAATCCATCAACAATTAGCAAAAGTCATCAACTACAAAGTTGTAGAGGACAATGAGAGCTTCAAATCCATATGGAGATGATCGAAAACGGAGCAACGAATCAACGGGAAATCGAGCTCGAAGCTGCTGCGTTTTTCACGTTTTTCGAGGCCAAAGGGGCAGTCGAGTTCCATGCTATTCACGGTGTAGGTAGAGTTTGCCGAGGGCTTCGCGATGGAGGTGGCCGATCGTCTTCAAGTCGTGTATTTTGGTCGTGAAAATTCAAAGAAGATAGGCGGCTATGGGTTTCATACTCACGGCTTTGAACGAGAGAAGGAAGAAGGGGAGGGTGCGGCCAGATCTGATGGGGTGGAAATCGACGGCCTGGATCGTTCTAGGTTAATATATATATATATATATATATATATATATATATATTTAAATAAAATGTAAATTGTTTATATTATTAATGTGTACAAATTTCTAAAATGCATAACTTTTTCATACGAGGTCCGATTGGAACGAAACTTTTTGCGTTGCGATCGTAATGACGAGAGCTTCGAAATGAAACTGGTTTAGATGGATTTGGAGACGGTGGAAATTTGGGCTAAAGTTGGGCGTCGTCCAGTTTTAGTTCCAAACCAGAACGTCTCGGCGACAACAGAAAATCAAGGTGAGTGTTTTATAACGCTCACAACGTACTGAATATCTTATGGTAGTTAAATTTGACATTATGAAGTGATATGAATTTATTTGTCGTTGTTTGATAAAAATTTAATTGTCATATAGATTGTCATGTGAATTCACCGTTGAAAAATTAAATTGACAGTAAATTGAAATTAGGATTTAATCGAAATCAAATTTCCTGATATTGGTAATTATGAAATTGTTGTGAATGTTATTGGCTTTATGGTTGATTGGTTGTGATGGATGCTATTGGTCGATATTGGTTGTTTATTTATTTTGATATATCATGCTACTATCATGTATATTGTTTATTGCATATAAAACTGTAAACTGAATCATTTCGAATAAATTAAGAGAAATGATATACCCATGGCATCTATTTGGATTGAAATGATATATATCCATCCTTGAAATGAAAATTGAAATAATTATCTACTTGGCCATAGGTTAGAAAATTATATACGGACACCGGGTTGGTTAAATTAAATGATTTTAAAAGTTGTTTTGAAATTATTTAAATGAATCGATTTTAAGAATAAAATCCAATTTATGGAAATTGAATTATTTCGAATTGAAGCTCGAAATGTTGGAATTTAAACTTGGTAAATGAAATTGTTTAATTATTCAAAGTTTAGATTTTTAAGAAAAATTGAAATACGGCATAAATTTTCGAAAGTTGATTTATTTTAAAAGATTGGACTTTTAATCGAACTCTGAACTGTTTTGAAATGTGAATATTGAAAGCTTTGAAATATATTGAAATCGAAATGGCTTATTTTGTGGTTCAAATATGTATTTGAAATTGATAATTTGAAATGGTTTATTGAGAAACTGAATCGAGTTGAAATTGATGATTTGAGATTTGATTAAATTTTAATTTTGGAATTCGAGTTTATGTGAATCGTTTTGTGAAATTTGAGGAAGCTATTTTTATATAAAGTATTTTAAACTATATCTAAAACTATTTATATTTTACTTTATAAATTTTAATGTAAATTATTTTAATATAAATCATTTTCAATATAAATTATTTTATTATAAACTATTTTAACTTATAACTATTTTATATAAACTATTTTATTGTATAAACTATTTTCTATATATACAAATTTTAATATCTAAACTGTTTAAGAGGAAAGTGTTAGGATTCCAAAATGTTATGATTTCAAGCTATGATTTCAAAGTGTTATGAATTTCAAGGTTTTGATTTCCAAAGTGTTTTGATTTAAAAGACTTATGATTTCGAAAGCGGTATAACTTTGGAATATGATATGATTTTGGAAATGGATTTATTTGAAGTGAAAGTGATATCGTATTGATACGATTTTGAAATTGAAATGAGATATTGAGGCGAAAATGATTTTTGAAATGAAATCGTATATTTTGAGTAGATATGATGATGTTGAAATGGATTTGATCTTTGAAGCGAATATGATATTTTGATAATCAATTATGAATTGATTTTGAAAATGTAAAGGAGCCACCGGTGTAATAATACGTAGTTATTAAAGAGACCGGGATCGGATATGGACATACTCTCTGTCGATACCGAAAACCACTTTAATAACTATATTCGTGGAGTGTTGATCCAGAATGAAGTGGATGGTTTTGGTGAACGCGTTGACTGAAGAAAGAGAACGATTTTGGATGACCCCTGACATGACTAAAACAGGAGCCGCGCCGGGCCATTGAGGATCGCCATCTCTAGCGGACACACTCCTTCGTTACCATGTCTATTACTTTTGTGATTCGATTTGGGTGCACCCCGCGATTATGGGAGTGTTGTTTCGCGGTGTTGGGGTAGTAGCTGCTATGCCCAACATCAGTCCGGATCACGCAACTACTAGTATCCTAGTTGGTATCGCCTCATGTACCTTGTCATACTGATTATCCTATTCGCGACCACTACGTTTTGGTTTGTACCTTTAGTATATGGATTGCCCTCTGGTGACTTCCTGTTTTGGGGAAACTACGGTCTTGCATATACTATTGGGAATAAAACTGTGTTAAGGGTGGAATGGGCCATGGCTTAACGCTAGTTTGATATTTTACTTTATGATAGACACTATTGTATATAGCGTATTCTATTATATAGTAGATAGTTTAACGGATCCTTAGGAGATGGAAATCCCGAACATCTCTTAAGTTAATGCACGCACGTTTACACTGGATAGGAGGTGTCTAAAACCCGTAAACATCTCCGACGCCGTCCCATTCATTTTACTTTTTTCGATTTAACTTACATGAGATATTTTAGTCCTGACTCGAGTGTTTTGTCTTTTCATTACGCTCGGGTCAGCCTGAGCATTTCAGATAAGGTTGAAGATCTATTTTGGAGGACGAAGACGGAGTTTGGTATTACATCATTTGTATTCTACTACCATATTATTTTTCCGCTGCATTGTTGTATTATCTCTGATATGGATGTAACTCTGATTTATGATGTATAATAATAATCAAATTTATTTATTTAACAGCTTCATGAACTGTTATTTTATTATTATATCTTGTTCCTTCCGCTGCGAGATTCTGAGTTTGTTTCTGTTCTTTCTTTTCTTTTCTTATTTAACCCCAATAACTATCTGTATTTTGGATTGTTTGAGTCGACATGTGTGTATGTTTTGTCGACTTGAACGGTCAAAAATGGCGGGTCGTTATAGTTGTTATCAGAGCTTTGGTTTAGATTACCTTGGCTCTAGTGGGGAATAACTCATTGAAATAGGGTTAAACCTTATGAATGAGTTTGAGTGTATATGAGAGAGCGTATTTGTAATTCTGATATAAAAATGATTTTATATTGTGTTAATTTGTTCCGTTGAGTATTTATGAATTCTGGTTGGTACTTGGGACGCTAAGGCATCGATAAGAATTTCTAAACACTCGAATAGGACAGATTGACATAATATTGTTTTGGATTATATTTTATATATAAAAGAATTATCTTGAAAATTATAGATTTTGATTGTATTGGTTGTTAGGAGATGATAATATTAGATTATCGTCGTTTATTGTTGATTAGTCAATATTTCTAACTATTGACTATTGGATGATTTTAAGAAATGAAACTTGTAAATATGATTGACAATGAATATAAATGGTAAATAAAATAAAATAAAAATGAATTTAAATTAAGATGGAGAATTTAAATTCCGGTGTTTTGAAATTTATTAACAAAAATTTGAAATGTATAATATAAGTATTATATGATAGTATATTCGATTAGAAATTGTTTTCAAAGGATTTTCAAATGAAGTAAGTGTTATACTCCCCTCTTGACACTAGAGAATGATTTCGGTGATGAGTGCACGCATCATCGACATTTATTTTCGAGAGTCCAAGTGGAGGAGATCACTTAATAGTTTTTCTAAACCCTGTTTTGATTAAAAATTGTAAATTTCTAAAGTATGAAATGAAAATAAGTATATATATATATATATATTTCAATGCTGATTAAAATTCTTCTAAAAAGTATGATTTGAGATATAAAGATATTAGTGTATATATATATATATATATATTTATATTAAAAAAATGGTTTAAATCGAATCCGAAGTTGAAATTCTTAAGTTCTCTAATAAGGAATTATTTTAATTATTAAACTAAAGTAAATCTTGAATTGTTAGAAACTTATGAATTGAAAAGGTGGAATTGAATTTAAGTGAAAAAAAAATTAAAATTGTAGGAGTAACCCTTAATTCGGAAAATAATAAATTGGAAATTTATTTAATGGGTATAACACTCAAATTGAATGAAAGGAAGTTGTATATTGTTTAACTACATTCTATTTGCATAGCTATAACTTACCAAATACTTAAAAAGTTTAAAATGCTAATAAAGATAAGTAAATGAATAATATACAAGTGTGATTGCGAATAATAAAATGTGAAGATCTATTGATAGTTGTAAATATAAAGGAAATTTAAGTTGTAAAATGAATTAAATTTAAAATTAATTAAAAATAAAATTAGTAAATGGAAACTAATTTAATTTGAATAAAACTAAATGTCAATAAACTTGGAAGTGTATGAAATTAAAATTTTGACTTGGAAATGTATAATTGATTTAGTGTAGATTTTGGATGGATGTTAATGTTTGATATGCATTGGTTGTTAGATGGATGGTAATTGATTAAATAGAATTCATTAGTGTAAGTGGAATTGAATAAACGGAATAAAAATTTTAAATAATTAAATTCAAATTTGAAGCAAAGTGAAATTAAATATAATTGAATTCAAATTAAATTGAAGCAAATTGACTCGAATTTAAATTATGAATGAAACAAACTTGAATAAATCGGAAACAAATCGAATGTAAACTTATTTCATGGATAAATAAGAAAATAAACGACTTTGTGTTTATGATTGTTTCTTTAGAAAATTTGAAGTTTGATGGTTTGTACTTTGAAATAATAAAAGCAAATTTTTGGAAAAATCTAAAATTGTCCAATATATGCTGAAACGAAAACAACCATAACTTTTAAATGGCCGGACGAAATTCGACGATTTTAGACTTTTTGGAAAACTTAGAAACAGTAGCACGGCTTTTGTTTAGAGTGTCTCGAGAAATTCTTTCGTTTACTTAGTTAAAAATTTGAATCTTCTTGCTGGCCTGTGTAAAAAGGAAGCAAAATCAGTAGCATGCACCTTAGTATTTTCACCATAACTTTTTACTGGTTTATCGGATTTTGATGATCTTGCCCTTTCTGGAAATCTTAGAACTTAAGTTAAAACTTTTGCTTTAACTGTTTTGTGTTTTGCTATCATTTAGATGGTCGAAAAGGGGAGTGAACGTCGCTGACCTGCGCAATTGATTGCCCAGGCTGAGGCGTATCCATTTAGTAAAACGGCCTTAACTTTTGAACGGATGATCCGAATTCAATAATTTTGGACATTATGGAAAGCCTGAAACAAATGCAACAACTGTTATTTAGATTCCATTGCCAAATTTTATCGTTTATATGACCAAAAACTGAGATTCGTTTGCTGTCCTGGAATTGGAATTTCAGTTTTGAAGCTAAACATGTTATATGTGTGTTGTTTATGATAAGTATATTGATCTATCTTTATATGCATGGTTCTAACTTGGTTATTGAGCATTTTAGTAGGTAGCAAAGGGGTTGCGCTTCGCTTGTGGAGCTCGCTTCTACGCTTAATGCAAAATGTAAGTTAAAATGCTAATAAACGCTAAATAAAAGGTATGTTCTCAGATTACAGTTTATGTTGTGGTATATTATTGTGTTCCCCATGTTTTGGGATACCTCATTCTTGTAATGAGATATATATCATGCAATTATTACTACTGTGAAAATTTTCGGTCCTAGCCGTGCAAAGGAGGTGTTGCTGAAATTTTTCAAAAATCCGGGAGTTAGAAAATTTTGTGAAAAAAGAAAATCCTATAACCAAATTTTGCAAATAAGTAGAATATTTTGAATGAATTATATCTAAATGATGGTTTCCCCTTCTCCGTTCATTTTCGAGGACGAAAAGTTTTAAGTGGGGGAGAATGTAACGACCCGTATTTTTAACACTTTAAAAATACGAATTAAAATGAAAATTTTGGATAAAAATCCGTAGGAAATAAAATTTTGTGTTGTTAAATGTGAATTACAAGTTAAAATACAAAACTGAATTCTGAAATAACTTATTTGTAAATTAAATATGGATGTTAACTTGTAGTGAATGTAAATAATGAATTGAATTCGATTGTAAACCAAATTGGTTATGATTGTAAACAAAGAATAAATAAAATGGTAGATTTAATAATGGAAGTTTATGTTATTGAAACTAATATAAATAAATGTAACTTAATATTACAGTTGATTGAAAGCAGATAATAACTGAAATTGTAATTCGATAAAGATGTTAACTTGTAATTGAACGTAAGTAAAGATTTAAATTTGAATGTAACAAGTAATTGAATTGAATTGAATTTGATTGTAAACAACGAAATAAATAAAATGTTACATTTAATATTGAAGTTATAATATGGAAATCAACGTAAATGAATGTAATTTAATATTACTGTGAATTTAAATAAGATGATAGCTGAAGAAAATGAAAGTAAATGAATTATAAACTATTGATAATAATGTATAAGTAAATGGTTGATTCAATAATGAAAGTGTAAATCGAAATAAAAGAATTCATTTGGAATTAAATAACTTGAATTTGAATTACAATATAATTGAACGTGGAATCTAATATAATCTTTTATATTGGATTTATAATGGAAAATTGCATTGTAAAAGATTGTTAATTACTGTGAAATTAAAAATGGAATTTGTGAACAATTGAAATTTGATTTAAAAGTTAATAATCTAAAATTGGGAATTTTATATTGAAATTAAACAGTCGAATAATTTATTTTTTGAATATTGGATTTAATTAGACAATTAAATCGATAATTTAATAAGTTAAATTTCAGAAATAATTGAAAATCGAGTTGAATATGATTGAAAAAGATTTGTGAAATTTTATCTTATCATATTGGAGTTATAGTAATGTTATAGAACTTTTAAAATTGAATTTAAAGTTAATTTGTGAAAATTGAATATTTTAATATTTAATTATCGACTGAAAAATACCCATTTTTCGAACAGTCTCAGAATTGAACGAAACTAGTTCCATTGGATCCGTAATAGTTTTTTATTGTCGGATTTCAATTTTTGTAGCAATCGGAGTTATCGTTTGACCGTGGCAGCTCGAAACGCATCGAATTGTTTTTAATATTAATTCGGCGAGAGAAAATGGTCATTTTTCAAAAAGCCTCGGATTTCGACGAAACCAGTTTCATCGGATCCGTAATGTCATTTTATTGTAGGGTTTAAAATTTCGTGTCAATCGGATTTACCGTTTGTCCGGGGCGAGCCCAAACGCACAGAAATTTGATTAACCGATTTAATTTTAAATCGATCGTTTATTGCCGTAACTCGCACATATGATCGAATTAGCTTCCGAAACTTGTTCCATTGTGTTCGGAACGCGGGATAAACCCTAGAAACGCCGGTCACCATGCGAGATTTGAAGTTCGGATTTTGGAGTGAATAGTGTTTTTTGGTAAATTTCTATAAAAGGAACCCTTTATCATTTCATTTGAAAACATCAGCCCTAGGGGTTTCATAGCCGCCACTTTCAAATTCAATGGCCAGAAAATTTCGAAAATTCTTCCTCATTTTCCTCTCAATCCATCAACAATTAGCAAAAGTCGTCAACTACAAAGTTGTAGAGGACGATGAGAGCTTCAAATCCATACGGAGATGATCGAAAACGGAGCAACGAATCAACGGGAAATCGAGCTCGAAGCTGCTGCATTTTTCACATTTTTCGAGGCCAAAGGGGCAGCCGAGTTCCATGCTATTCACGGTGTAGGTAGAGTTCGCCGAGTGCTTCGCGATGGAGGTGGCCGATCGTCTTCAAGTTGTGTATTTTGGTCGTGAAAATTCAAAGAAGAGAGGCGGCTATCGGTTTCATACTCACGGCTTTGAATGAGAGAAGGAAGAAGGGAGGGTGCGACCAGATCTGATGGGGTGGAAATCGACGGCCTGGATCGTTCTAGGTTAATATATATATATATATATATATATATATATATATTTAAATAAAATGTAAATTGTTTATATTATTAATGTGTATAAACTTCTAAAATGCATTACTTTTTCATACGAGGTCCGATTGGAACGAGACTTTTTGCGTTGCGATCGTAATGACGAGAGCTTCGAAATGAAACTTGTTTGGATGGATTTGGAGACGGTGGAAATTTGGGCTAAAGTTGGGCGTCGTCCAGTTTTAGTTCCAAACCGGAACGTCTCGGCGACAACAGAAAATCAAGGTGAGTGTTTTATAATGCTCACAACGTACTGAATATCTTATGGTAGTTAAATTTGACATTATGAAGTGATATGAATTTATTTGTCGTTGTTTGATAAAAATTTAATTGTCATATAGATTGTCATGTGAATTCACCGTTGAAAAATTAAATTGACAGTAAATTGAAATTAGGATTTAATCGAAATCAAATTTCCTGATATTGGTAATTATGAAATTGTTGTGAATGTTATTGGCTTTATGGTTGATTGGTTGTGATGGATGCTATTGGTCGATATTGGTTGTTTATTTATTTTGATATATCATGCTACTATCATGTATATTGTTTATTGCATATAAAACTGTAAACTGAATCATTTCGAATAAATTAAGAGAAATGATATACCCATGACATCTATTTGGATTGAAATGATATATATCCATCCTTGAAATGAAAATTGAAATAATTATCCACTTGGCCATAGGTTATAAAATTATATACGGACACCGGGTTGGTTAAATTAAATGATTTTAAAAGTTGTTTTGAAATTATTTAAATGAATCGATTTTAAGAATAAAATCCAATTTATGGAAATTGAATTATTTCGAATTGAAGCTCGAAATGTTGGAATTTAAACTTGGTAAATGAAATTGTTTAATTATTCGAAGTTTAGATTTTTAAGAAAAATTGAAATACGGCGTAAATTTTCGAAAGTTGATTTATTTTAAAAGATTGGACTTTTAATCGAACTCTGAACTGTTTTGAAATGTGAATATTGAAAGCTTTGAAATATATTGAAATCGAAATGGCTTATTTTGTGGTTCAAATATGTATTTGAAATTGATAATTTGAAATGGTTTATTGAGAAACTGAATCGAGTTTAAATTGATGATTTGAGATTTGATTAAATTTTAATTTTGGAATTCGAGTTTATGTGAATCGTTTTGTGAAATTTGAGGAAGCTATTTTTATATAAAGTATTTTAAACTATATCTAAAACTATTTATATTTTACTTTATAAATTTTAATGTAAATTATTTTAATATAAATCATTTTCAATATAAATTATTTTATTATAAACTATTTTAACTTATAACTATTTTATATAAACTATTTTATTGTATAAACTATTTTCTATATATACAAATTTTAATATCTAAACTGTTTAAGAGGAAAGTGTTAGGATTCCAAAATGTTATGATTTCAAGTTATGATTTCAAAGTGTTATGAATTTCAAGGTTTTGATTTCCAAAGTGTTTTGATTTTAAAAGACTTATGATTTCGAAAGCGGTATAACTTTGGAATGTGATATGATTTTGGAAATGGATTTATTTGAAGTGAAAGTGATATCGTATTGATACGATTTTGAAATTGAAATGAGATATTGAGGCGAAAATGATTTTTGAAATGAAATCGTATATTTTGAGTAGATATGATGATGTTGAAATGGATTTGATCTTTGAAGCGAATATGATTTTTTGATAATCAATTATGAATTGATTTTGAAAATGTAAAGGAGCCACCGGTGTAATAATACGTAGTTATTAAAGAGACCGAGATCGGATATGGACATACTCTCTGTCGATACCGAAAACCACTTTAATAACTATATTCACGGAGTGTTGATCCAGAATGAAGTGGATGGTTTTGGTGAACGCGTTGACTGAAGAAAGAGAACGATTTTGGATGACCCCTGACATGACTAAAACAGGAGCCGCGCCGGGCCATTGAGGATCGCCATCTCTAGTGGACACACTCCTTCGTTACCATGTCTATTACTTTTGTGATTCTATTTGGGTGCACCCCGCGATTATGGGAGTGTTGTTTCGCGGTGTTGGGGTAGTAGCTGCTATGCCCAACATAAGTCCGGATCATGCAACTACTAGTATCCTAGTTGGTATCGCCTTATGTACCTTGTCATACTGATTATCCTATTCGCGACCACTACGTTTTGGTTTGTACCTTTAGTATATGGATTGCCCTCTGGTGACTTCCGGTTTTGGGGAAACTACGGTCTTGTATATTCTATTGGGAATAAAACTGTGTTAAGGGTGGAATGGGCCATGGCTTAACGCTAGTTTGATATTTTACTTTATGATAGACACTATTGTATATAGCGTATTCTATTATATAGTAGATAGTTTAACGGATCCTTTTAGGAGATGGAAATCCCGAACATCTCTTAAGTTAATGCACGCATGTTTACACTGGATAGGAGGTGTCTAAAACCCGTAAACATCTCCGACGCCGTCCCACTCATTTTACTTTTTTCGATTTAATTTACATGAGATATTTTAGTCCTGACTCGAGTGTTTTGTCTTTTCATTACGCTCGGGTCAGCCTGAGCATTTCAGATAAGGTTGAAGATCTATTTTGGAGGACGAAGACGAAGTTTGGTATTACATCATTTGTATTCTACTACCATATTATTTTTCCGCTGCATTGTTGTATTATCTCTGATATGGATGTAACTCTGATTTATGATGTATAATAATAATCAAATTTATTTATTTAACAGCTTCATGAACTGTTATTTTATTATTATATCTTGTTCCTTCCGCTGCGAGATTCTGAGTTTGTTTCTGTTCTTTCTTTTCTTTTCTTATTTAACCCCAATAACTATCTGTATTTTGGATTGTTTGAGTCGGCATGTGTGTATGTTTTGTCAACTTGAACGGTCAAAAATGGCGGGTCGTTACACATATGATGCCTAAAGATTAGAGGAGACTAAAGGTGTGAGCGAATGATCGTTTGAGGTAAGGGTTCATCCATAGGAGTATATTTGAGTGGAATGCACATATGGTGTTTGCCACTAGGGTAGATGGCTCTTTGAGGTTGCATGTTGATTTCCGTCAGCTAAATGAGATGACAAACAAGTATCCACTCCCACTTATACATGGATTGTTTGATCGACTCTATGGCACAAGGTGTTCTCTTAGATGGACGTTACGATGAGGTTTCATCCACTGAGAGTAACTAGAGAGAGTATGTCGATCACAGCGTTTTGTACGCTAGTTTAAATTTTGATTAGTAGGTTATGCCATCTAAGCTAACCAATGAGTCGACAAGCTTTGATGATTTCTTGGACCATGTTTCGAGAGATCACTTGAGTAGGTTTGTGTTTGTACTTATTGATGATACTTTCGTTTACTCATAGACGAAAGAGAATCACAAGACACGATTGATGATTGTATTGGAGGTGTTGAGAAAACACCGATTGATGGTAAGATTTTTGAAGTATCACTTCTCCAAAAAGGATCTCAACCTTCGCTAGTACCAATGGTTAAAATTAATATCCTCCTATAATTTTAATGTTTCCCTACATGCTTATAAGGGAAATGTAGTCTTTGATGCTTTGGGCAGAAGACAAACTAATTCGAGAGCGATGTTCCTAGAGTAGGCATTGCTCGAGTTTGTCACTGGTTATAATTTCAAAACTCAATATGAGCTATGGCCAAAGATGATGGATAGTTTGACTGTCAAACTTGGATTTAGCGGATCGGGTTTAGTTAGAGGCATAAAGCAAGGCTAGCGGGGATCATGGCTAAATTAGAGGAACGAGTAATGTCTGTAAAGATGATGCAGTATGGGCTCGACCAAGACTGTTGGTTCAGTAGGGATGAGAGATTGTTTGTTCTCGAGTTGTAGGGATATATACCTATAGGCTGCATCGATGGATTACCAAAGACCGAGGGGTAGTATGATAGCATTCGAGTCGCAGTCGATTGATTGATAAAGAATGCTAGATTTGTATTCCTTAAGTTAGGTATAACGCCATCTAAATTTGTTGAGTTATAAGTGGAATGGATGGTGCGATTCCATTGTGTGCCAAAAGCATTGTAAGTGGCCAAAACCCATTACTCACTAGTGGGTTTTGGGAGAACTTATAAGAAGCGTTGGGAACTTTGGTGCCAAATTGACTAAATTGTATCAAAACTGAACCAAGAACTTCGAGACCTCGTAGGTCTATTCGTACCGATAGACATGATATAAAAATAGGTTTGGAGGAAGGCGGTGGAGTAGTAAAGGTTCAGTTGAGTGAAAGCGAAGGAGATTGCATATGAGAGGCTGATGAGAGAATGAGGACCGCTTGTTTGGAGCTCTTCATCAGGAGATATTTCTATTTTTTGCCAGCTTTCATATTGGATATCATATTTGATGTTTTATACTAAATGGTTTAGTATCCTGCAATCTAGGATATGCATTGATGTTACTTTTGATTTTTGATCTTATAGGTGCTTGTTGATGTTCGATTGTTGGCACTTGATACGATTACTTATGCTTATATGATTATTAGGCATCTGGGATAGTTATGGTCTGGTATAGCACACTTATTTGAGATGATTGCCATATATGTGCTATAGTATGCTTATTTACATGATGATGTTATTATTTTGCTTAATCCTCTTTGTTGAGTACTTGATCATGTACATGGAAGCAAGTGTTGGCTATTTGGATGATTGCCTAGTTATATCTGCATCTAAAGGGTACGCTCTTGCTATAAAAGAAGTATGTAACATATGTAGTGTTGATTTGGTTATATGTTGGTAGTCCTCGGAAACGAGATGCCTCAGATATGAGATGTATATATTTCTGTGTTGTATCGGGATTTTTCCCAGATCTAGCCGCACAAAGGAGGCGCTGTCAATATTTTTCATGAAATAAGTTAAAATTGAGAGAAAAGTCAATGTATATGATATTGGATGTTGCCAACAGTTCAGAGAGTTGGTAATATATGATATTTAGTTGACTTGCCTTTCGATTGGTGAGTTGGCACCTTTGTTTTCAGTAGTTCATTTCTTTGGAAATAAGTGTTGTAACTTAGACGTTTTGTTTAGCCATGTTGATTTTGGATTTGATAGTGATTGTTGTAACATCCAATATCTTGAGGCCCGAAGCTAAGTGCTACAGATGCTGCAGTCATCTATAGTATTAACTTCCGGTGATAAAATACGGTAATGTTAATGGTATCCATAATATTAGAAGCACATGAATATGACATAAAATCACAGATTCCAAAAACAACAACTTTACTGATTACATTTTAAGAACATGTTTCATATTCATTACTTAATCCCAAATGTTTCCCAGGTTTTGATCAAATATAATTATTAAAAAATACGCCAAGAGCGATATATGAAGATGCTCCCTTGGATGATCAGAATACTAAATAGGCATAACAGTCTTAATACAACACAACGGAAATAAAAATAACAACTCCTAAATAGCTATCCATGTCTCCTACATGTCTTCAGAAGCTTTATTCGTCCACCTACTATAACCTGTAAATCCTCAACTCTCAACCTACTCAAATCATATTTTGAGCACCTGAGAGTTTAAGGGGAAAAATATAAATTTTGAGTCAGACATAAAGTCTGGTGTGAATAATACTGTACATCTCAATTTACTGATATTAAGTGAGACCACGTTGCTTAGCGGAACAGGTTTCCCCTCACGAATATCCCTTTTTAAAACATATCTTTTACAAATCAAAATCCTGCAACCAAACTGGTTAAAGAAATAATAACAAGATCATGTATGCATACAAATCAGGTAATAAATTGACTATATATCCGAACAATATAGTATTGTTTGGCTAACTACTAACCTTTGGCTAACTCGGGCCTACCAGGCAGAATAAACAAAACTCTTGGACGGTCTATCCCTAACTTACTTCTCCCAGGGTCAACCGATCCTAATGTTTTTACAGGCTCACCAATAGCCTATCTATACTATGTATACTCCTTTTTGTATGTAAGATCATTTTAGTCTTACCAGTGACAAAGCCTTACACACTGGAATTTTGGACTTATATTAGCTAGGGGCTACTAGCTAAAGTATAGGGCACGACCCTATACCAGTCCTATTTGGTATTCTAATATCTGAGTCATTTACTTAGGGTCAAATACCCCAACAAATTTTCCTTGAAAACATTTCTTTCAAATTGATTTAACCCTATAAATTATACTTAAACAAGGAAAATATACTCTATGCTTTACTCAAATCACTTTGTCATGTTATATATACTTTACACAAAACATTGTTGATGAAAACATTCGAAACCTTTGTTTAAAACCTTTAAACAATCTCTTTCAAAACCATTGAAAGTACCCCTTTCGAAACCATTGAAAGTACCTCTTTCGATACAAGTAAACTACTTTACTTTATAATCTTAGGCCAAAAGGCCAAAACATACCTTTCGAAACCACTTACAATATACCTTTCGAAAACATTGAATGTATCCTTTCGAAAGCTTTATAAAACCTTAGACATCCTCTTTTCAAAACACTTTGAATATGCCTTTCGAAAAGATTGGAAACCCTCTATTTAAACACTAAGGTAAACCTTTCGAAAAAATTGGGGAACCACCCCTTCAAAACCTTTGTTATATACCTTTCGAAAACATTATGTCCTTTTCATAAATCAAACCTTTCGAAAGCATTAGGTTCAAATGAAAACATGTGGAAAAACCTTTCGAAACCCTTTAAAACCATTCCTTTCGAAACCTTTGGGTTTAACTTTCAAAATCTCTGAAAGGGTCTTAAAAGAAATAAGTCGAAAGTAACTCTTTTGAAAGCAATTTTCTAAGTAAAAGACGTGGATGGTGTCGAAACCAACCCCTTCGAAAGCATTGGAAAAGCGGCTCAAGGTATAAAGCGAAAGAACCCATTCGAAGGCATTTCTTCGAAGGGTAGGATGCGGCAACAGAGGTTTCGACCCCTTCGAAAGCATTTTCTAAAACAAAGGCGGCGGCCTCTTTCGAAAGTTCTTTTCTTTTAAAACACTTGACCAGGTCGAAAGCTATCTCATTCGAAAGTAATCTTTTCGAAAGAAAAGCAAGCGGCATTTCCTTTTGAAAGCAAAACAAGGTCTCGACCCCTTCGAAAGCCCTGTTTCAACTCTATACCTTTCGCCTATATCCAATCCACTACATACCAAGTCCTTGATAACCTATGTACTGGTTTCGACTAAGGTGGAGGCGGAAGTATATGGTTGAAAGGTGGCTACCGAAAGTGGTGAAACAACAAAAACCTTATAAAATTGATTTTTAGCTTTAAAAAGCAATTTATTTTTAACTAGTCTGCTTTGTTTGTCAACATATGATTGGTTGCCTATACTTTTTCAAAATCTTTTCTAAAAATGCTGCCAAATTTCAGACATTAATAATTTAAAACATTTATAAATTGCCCCTTCTCCTTTTATAAACATATAAAACATTTAAGTCCCATACCTTAAATAATTTTATTTACTTATTGAAAAACTTAGGAGAAAATTTCCCATAAATTAATTTTAATTTGTTTTCCAACGTATATAAAATTTTGTCCCAATCCCAATGTAAATAACTGTAATTAATTTTAAACCCAATTAACCATTTTCTTCACTAGAAAATTCATAATAAATCCACATTAATTCAGAAAATTATGAAACTTAAAACCCAACACTAAAATAATATTTCTAACCTTATATCAAAATCGTAGGACATTTGGATGCCATTTGATTAGTTTTTCAAGTTAAATCTTATCGTAAAATCTATATGAAATAGCATAAATCATCAACAAGCATATATATCCATTTAAACAATCAAAACATGGAAAATCCTTTGCAAAATAATTTCGAATCTCAACTATAACCGAAAATAAGAAAGTATGAGATGTAACCTATTATTCACCTTTAGCTTGTGATTAAGGAGTTTGAGATTTGCTTCTTGAATTAGATTAGTTAAGCTTCCTTCTTTTGATTCTTGCTTTTCTTCCTTTAAGTTCCTCCTAAAGATGGTCTATAACTTATTATTCAACTTTAGCTTGTGATTAAGGAGTTTGAGATTTGCTTCTTGAATTGGATTGATTATGCTTCCTTCTTTTGATTCTTGCTCTTCTTCCATTAGGTTCCTCCTAATGGTGGTCGACCTCTCTTGATTTAATTTTAGTTTGTGAACGTGTAAAATGAAAGAGGTATGAGGGTTTAGGGTATTAGAATATAACTTATTCCTATTTTGCCCTTATCTATTTCATTTTAACTTCCTCTTAGTTCACTAGTTTACTTGGCACGACTACCCACTAAATATACAAATCCCAGTCCCTTAACCATTTACATTATTTCATTTAATTTAACTAATTAAATGTCCTAAATAGTGTTAGTCAAAATTAGGGTCGTTACAGACTCCCTTCCTTAAAGAATTTCGTCCTCGAAATTACGATAAGGTACTCATCAAAATCAATCATAAAGGTAAAACGTACTATGCAACAAGTCAGGATAAGCGTCTCTAATCTTGCTCTCAGTTTCCCAAGTGCAGTCTTTCTCGTCGTCACTCCACTGGACTTTAACTAATTTGTCTGTCTTGTTCCTTAGCCTTTTCTCATCTCTCATGACCATACTAACTGGCTTTCTAACTATAGTCAAATTCGGTTCCACTACTAAGTCCTCTAACATAGTTGGTGTTATAGTAGTCTCTGGATCTCGAATACACTTCCTTAGATCAGAAATATGAAAAACATCTTGGACTCCTACCAAACTGTTTGGTAACTCTACTATATATACGAGTTTGTCGATCCTTTCTATAAAGGGAATGGTCCTATAAATCTCGGAGCCAACTTTCCTGATTTTACAAATCAAATTAAGCCTGTTAACGGTGATACATTGAAGAAAACATGATCTCCAACTGAGAATTCTAAGTCTTTCCATCTTTTATCTACATAGTTCTTCTGCCTAGACTGAGCTTCCTTCATTCTAGCTCGAATTACTTCAATCTTTTCTGCAGCTTCCCTAACTAAATCCTGTCCAAGAACTAACCTATCCCCGGTTTCTAGCCAACAAATAGGAGATTTGCATGGCCTTCTATATAAAGCTTCAAACGGTGCCATCCTTATGCTAGTCTGATAACTGTTGTTATACGAAAATTCGACTAAATGTAGATGGTCTTCCCATGATCCCCCAAAATCTAGCACACAAGCTTATCACAAATCTTCTAGGACTTTGTTAATCCTTTCTGTTTACCCATCCGTCTGTGGATGGTAAGCGGTACTCATCTTGAGCTTGATACCCAAAATCTCCTGTAGACTCTTCCAGAACTCGCTAGTGAATAAGAAATCTCTATCACTTACTATACTACCAGGAATTCCATGAAGTCTAGCTATAGTTTTCATAAATAACTTAGCTAAAACATGTGCCATTCTAGTTTACTTAACTGGAATGAAATGGGCACTGTTGGTTAACCTATCCACTATGACCCATATACTTTCATTTCCTCTATTTGATCTTGGCAACCCGTCTATGAAATCCATCGAGATAGAATCCCAATTGCATACTGGAACATCTAAAGGCTGAAGTAACCCACTTGGTTTCTGATGTTCGGCTTTTACCTGTTGACAGTTCAAACACCGTTTTACCCACAGGCCTAGATCTCTCTTCATACCTTCCCAGAAGAAACTTCTTTTCATGTCCTGATATATCTTAGTTCCTTCTGGATGAATCGTAAACTTAGATCGATGACATTCTCCAAGAACTTCTTTAAGTCCTCAACAATTGGAACACACAACCGTCCTTTCTTCCTCAACCATCCATTTTGGTCAAGACTAAAATCTTTCATGTCATCGCTCGGTGTTCCATTCCTTAACTTTCCGATCCATTCAACTAATAATGGATCCTCCTTCTGCTTAGAAGCAATCTTTTCAATCATCACCGATCGAACTTGTAAACATGACAACATAGCAGTCTCCTTACTAGATCTAGCTTTAGATCTCCACTATATCTTGCATGTAGTGAATGATTCTAAATCTTACCACTCAGCTATCATAGCCAACAATGCATTCTAATGTTTTCTGCTAAGTGCATCCGCAACCTTATTGCCTTTTCTTGATGTGTACTCAATACCAAGATCATAAGAGGCTAAAACCTCTAAGCACCTCTACTGTCTCATACTCAACTCCTTCTGAGAGAATAAATACTTCAGCGACTTATGATCCATATACAATTCAAATCCCTCTCCCATAAGGTAATGTCTCCACACCATCAACGCAAAAATTACCACAGCTAATTCCAAATCGTGAGTTGGGACCTCATGCGGTCTAAGCTGTCGAGATGCGTATGCAATCACTTTACCTTTTTTCATTAACACAACTCCTAATCCTGTTCCACATGCATCTGTGTACACCACTAAGTCCTGATTCACCTCTGGAACAACGAACATGGGTGCATTAGTAAATAAGTATTTCAGCTTCTGGAATGCCTCCTCACACTTATCGGTCCAGACAGACTTCACATCCATTCACGTTAGCTTGATCATCGGTGCCGCTATCCACGAGAAATCCTTAATGAATCTTCGATAATACCCAACTAATCCAAGAAAACTCTTTATCTCAGTCATTGTCTCCGGTCTCTTCTAATTATTCACCGCTTCGATCGTAGTCGGATCTACAGACAACCCTTTCTCTGAGTGACCAAGAAACTTTACTTATTTCTTCCAAAAATGACACTTTGAGAATTTCACCTTCAGTTGATGCTGCCTCAACATCTCAAGCACCACTTTAAGATGAACTTCATGCTCTCTTTCATCCTTAGAGTATATCAAAATGTCATCTATGAATACCAACATGAACCTACCAAAGTGCTCCTGGAAAAATTTTCTCATCAAATCTACAAAGAATGATGACGCATTAGATAGTCCGAACGACATTACTAACCATTCGTATGATCCATATTTGGTTCTAAATGCCGTCAAAGGAATACAATCCTCTGCCACTCTAAGATGACGGAACCCTATTGCTAAATCCAACTGGGAATATACTTTGGCTCCACTCAACTAGTCGAACAAATCGTCAATTCTAGGTAATGGAAATTGATTCTTTATCGTCTTATCATTCAACTTACGATAATCGATACATAACCTTAATGATCCATTCAGTTTCTTAGCAAACACTGTGGCTGCTCCCCAAGGCGAACTGCTTGGTCTGATAAAATTCTTGCCTTCCAAATCCACCAACTGCACCTTGAGCTCCTTCATCTCGGTAGGTGTCATTCTACTTGGCGATCTAATCACCGGTTCTGCTCCTGTTACCAAATCTATCTGAAACTCAGTGGCTCATTTCGGTAGTAATCCTACTACAGGTTCAAAAACATCTGCGAATTCTCTAACAATGAAAACTTGATTCAACTCGTCTTCTACCTCCACAACACCCAACAAAGCGTTAACCTCAAAACTAGGGTTTTCTACGAAGTATATGATCCAATCTCTACAGTTAGGGTGTCTATGCGATATTTTCCTATCATGGAAAAATTTCCTAGCATCGTATTTACTTAACCAATCCATACCTAAAATCATTCCAAACCCTACGAAATTAAACACATGCAAACTGCAAACAAATGTATGACCTAACAATTCAAACTCTAGGTGGCACATCTCATCCCAAGGGCTGCATAACCTTCTATTGCAAACCTTAAGGAAGTAACTAGGTATGAGGGTTCTAGGTCAAGCTTACCTAACAAACAATGAGATATGAAAGAATGCGATGCACCGGTATCACATAGAACGCAAACTGACATACCATGAATCATAAGTGTACCTCCCAACACAGCCTTTCCCATTTCCTCTGTTGTTGGCCTCGAGGTAGCTGACTCCAATGCAAACACTTTGCCCTTTTCATCCTTGGTTGGCTCCTAGCACTGGTTCTTAAAATATCCAATTTGATCGCAATTGAAGCATCTAATATTCTTCTTCCTGATCACCTTCTTTCCATCTCCTTAGCGACATTCATTTGTGAAATGCCCTTTCTCATCACATTTATAGCAGACAATTTCCGCGTTTCCTTTCTTAGCAGCTCCACCCTTCCAAGTCCTTTTTTTATGGAAAAACTTCCTTTTATGGCTCTGCCCTCCTTAAGCTTCCTTTTCCATATTTCTTTCAAGAAAAGAAAGCATCTCTTTATGCCTTAAGGCCATCTCAACAACATGACATGGATCCCTATATGCAGTAATGTGGCCTTAGCATGCTCAGGCTTCAATCCACGAATGCACTTCTCATTCCTCTTAATCTAGTATCAACCGTAGCGTAGTCATATCTCGCTAGTTCCTCAAACCAGGTCGCATACTCAAGCGTAGTCATATCTCCCTGCTCCAACTCAGCAAACTTCCTGAGCAGAGTAGACTTAGCAATATCCGACATAAACCTCTCCTCAAACCTTCTTTTAAACTTAGCCCAAGTCATAGTCTCCTTATTAACTCCAGCGGTAACATTGTTCCCCCGATATAGTGCTTCTCCTTGTAGCTGTCTAGAAGCGAGTCTCCTCTTCTACTCATCATTGAGCCCTAAATCAGCAAAAATCCTCTCGCAATAAAGCAACTAATTCTCCACTTCAATTGCATCTTCAGTACTAATAAATGGCTTTCCTCCCAGCCGAGCATAATCTATGCTCAAAACAGCATTGTTATTCACCACCGGATCTTTTTGATTTCCTCCTCCAGTGTTTCCTCCAACTACTCCAGCAGTAACTTCCTCTTGTATCATGTTTACGAAGAACTAATACGTTGCTCCAATGTCAACTTGCGGGACTCTAGCACCCACATTTCCAACTTGTGCCTGACCTGGGTTCCTTCTGGCATTTGGTTTGGCATTTCCATTAGTTGTGGTGCTTCCCCTACCAAGGTTAACTCTTCCACTTCTATCATCCATATCTGCATTCGAGTCTTCGTAAGATACATCAGAATAGCCTAAGAGAGATGGGAGAATAAGGATAAAGTGTATACTTATATATAGCAAATACAAGTATGTTAGTATAACGTTATCCCATATCCCGATCTTTTGTCTAATTCCTTAGGATTATGTTTTCAAAATCATTTTAAGTTTAAATTTTTTCATAAACCTATGCTCTGATGCCAAGTTGTAACATCCCCTATTTTGAGTCCTGAAGCTAAGCGCTACAGATGCTGCAGTCATCTATAGTAGTAACTTCCGGTGAATATTATATTTGAAGAACATGAATATGAAACAAAATCACAGATTCCAAAAACAACAACTTTACTGATTACATTTTAAAAACATGTTTCATATTCCATTACATAATACCAACGTTTCCCCGGTTTTGGTCAAATATAATATTACAAAATACGCCATGAGCAACATATGAAGATGTCCCCTTGGATGATCAGAGTACTAAATAAACATAACAGTCTTAATACATCATAGTAAAAATAAAAATAACAACTCCTAAATAGCTATCCATGCCTTCTGCACGTCTTCGGAAGCATTACTCGTCCACCTACTAAAACCTGTAAATCCTCAACCCACTCAAATAATATTTTGAGCACCTGAGAGTTTAAGGGGAAAAACATAAACTTCGAGTCGAACATAAAGCTTAGTGTGGATAATACTATACACCTCAGTTTACTGATATTAAGTGAGACCACGCCGCTTAGCAGAATGGGTTTCCCCTCACTAATATGCCCTTTTAAAACATATCTTTTGCAAATCAAAATCCTGCAACCAAACTGGTTAAAGAAATAATAACACTATCATGTTTGCATACAAATCAGGTAATAAATGGACTATCTGTTCGAACAATATAGTTTTGTTTGGCTAACTACAAACCCTTGGCTGACTCGGGCCTACCAGACAGAATAAACAAATAATCTAACTTCTGTTAGATATACTTCTGGACGGTCTGCCCCTAACTTACTTCCCTTAGGGTCAACTGATCCTAATGGTTTTGCGGGCTCACCAATAACCTATCCATACTCTGTACATTCCTTTCTGTGTGTAACATCATTTTAGTATTACCCATGACAAAGCCCTACACACTTGAATTTTGGACTTATATTAGCTAGGGGTTATTAGCTAAAGTATAGGGCGCGACCCTATACCTGTCCCATCTGGTATTCTAATATCCAAGTCACTTACTTAAGGTTAACTACCCCATCAAATTTTCCTTGAAAACATTTCTTTCAAATTGATTTAACCCTATAAATCATACTTAAACAAGGAAAATATAATCTATGCTTTACTCAAATCACTTTGCCATGTTATATATACTTTACACAAAACATTGTTGATGAAAACATTCGAAACCTTTGTTTAAAACCTTTAAACAATCTCTTTCGAAACCTTTGTTTAAAACCTTTAAACAATCTTATTCGAAACCTTTGAAAGTACCCCTTTCAAAACCATTGAAAGAACCCCTTTCGATACAAGTAAACTACTTTACTTTATAATCTTAGTCCATAAGGCCAAAACATACCTTCGAAACCATTTACAATAAACCTTTCGAAAACATTGAAAGTATCCTTTCGAAAGCTTTATAAAACCTTAGACATCCTCTTTTCAAAACACTTTAATTATGCCTTTCGAAAACATTGGAAACCCTCCATTTAAACACTAAGGTAAACCTTTCGAAAACATTAGGGAACCACCCGTTCAAAACCTTTGGTATATACCTTTCGAAAGTATTATGTCCTTTCATAAATCAACCTTTCGAAAGCATTAGGTTTAAGTGAAAACATGTGGAAAGACCTTTTGAAACCCTTTAAAACCATTCCTTTCGAAACCTTTGGGTTTAACTTTCAAAATCTTAGAAAAGGTCTTAAAAGAGCTAAGTCGAAAGCATCTCTTTTGAAAGCAATTTCCTAAGTAAAAGAAGTGGATGGTGTTGAAACCAACCCATTCGAAAGCATTGTAGAAGCGGCTCATGGTTTAAAGCGAAAGAACCCTTTCGAAGGCATTGCTTCGAAAGGTAGGATGCGACAGCAGAGGTTTCGACCCCTTCGAAGGAATTTTATTAAAACAAAGGTGGCAACCTCTTTCAAACCTTCTTTTCTTTTAAAACACTTAACCAGGTCGAAAGCTATCTCATTCGAAAGCAATCTTTTCGAAAGCAAAGCAAGCCGCATTTCCTTTTCAAAGCAAAACAAGGTCTCGACCCCTTCGAAAGCCCTGTTTCGACTCTATACCTTTCACATATCTCATCCACTAGATACCAAGTTCTTGATACCCTATGTATTGGTTTCGACTAAGGTGGAGGCGGAAGTATATAGTCGAAAGGTGGCTACCGAAAGTGGCGAAACATCAAAAACCTTATAAAAGTGATTTTTAACTTTAAAAAGCAATTTCTTTTCAACTAATATGCTTTGTTTATCAACATATGATTGGTTGCCAATACTTTTCCAAAATCTTTTTAAAAAATGCTACCAAATTTCAGAGATTAATAATTTAAAATATTTACAAATTGCCCCTTCTACTTTTATAAACATATAAACATTTAAGTCCCATACCTTAAATAATTTTATATACTTATTAAAAACTTAGGAGAAAAATTCCCATAAATTATTTTTAATATGTTTTCCAACATATATATATATATATATATATATATATATTTCTGACCCAATCCCAATGTAAAATAACCATAATTAATTTAAACCCAATTAACCATTTTCTTCAGTAGAAAATTCAAAATAAATCCACAGTAATTTAGAAAATTATGAAACTTGAAACCTAACCATAAAATAATATTTCTGACCTTATATCAAAATTGCAGGGCATTTGGATGTCATTTGATTGGTTTTTCAAGTTAAAAATTATCATAAAATCTATATGAAATAGCATAAATCATCAACAAGCATATATATATATATATATATATATATATCCATTTAAACAATCAAAACATGGAAAATCCTTTGCAAAATAATTTCGAATCTCAACTATAACAGAAAATAAGAAAATATGAGATGTAACCTATTATTCACCTTTAGCTTGTGATTAAGGAGTTTGATATTTGCTTCTTGAATTAGATTGATCAAGCTTCCTTCTTTTGATTCTTGTTTTTCTTCCTTTAGGTTCCTTCTAATGGTGGTCTGTAACCTATTATTCACCTTTAGCTTGTGACTAAGGTTCCTCCTAATGGTGTTGCTTCGTCCTAGGGATTTCCAGAAAGAATCCTTTTAAGGAGGGGAGAATGTAACAACCCGTATTTTCAATGGTTGGATATTTAAATAATTTATTTAAATGTTGAATCGTTAAATAATTGATGATCCTAAAAATATGATTTTTTGCATATAATCGAAATAGGGCTTGAGGCTACTTTTATTGAGTTCGTATCAACATTGTGAATTAAAATGAGTATAAGGATCGCTATATTTGGAGGTCGGATGATCTGATGGTCGAAATAATCTCGAAAAGTGCGAAATTATCATTTCAAAGCGCTGTCTCGGATAGTAATGAGATTTATACCATCGGGACTGGAAAAATGAGGTGATGCACGTGGACGAGTTTCGTGATGATCGGACACCCTATTTAATCGTGCGAGCTCGAAACACACGACCGTTTTATTTTGACAATTTGAATAAATTGAATATTTTATTAATATAATTAAACCCAAACCCTCCTCTCTCATTGGATCATTACTGTTCCATTGTCATGAGTAGAAAAACATGGCTACCTCTTCCTTCTTGATTTTAAAATTAAAACCTTTCGATACACTCTATGAAAAATTCCCAAATTAGTTTCATCAAGTTTGAAGATCCCTATCAAAACGCGTTGATTAGATGGGCGTACAGTCATCAAGGTCACACATCATGGAAGAGGGCCGAGCTCCTCCAATTTTTGGTTCATTGCGAAGATGGCACGTAGTGGAGTCTGTTGGCAAAGACGGTGCGTTGATTCATCCAATATGGAGCGAGATATCGAAGTGATAAGGTTTGAATAAGTGGGTTTTCTTGGACATGGAATGTGCACATATAGGTAGTTTTGAAATTTGGGGAAGAAACATTAACCGGGTAATTAAGTTTAGTCAATTATTGTCTATGTTAATTAATTATTGAAAATTAATTCATAATCTTATATTATGCGTATCTTTTGCATACGAGGTCCTTTTTGGACGTTGTTTCTTGCATTGCGCTCATGATGGGGCATTGTATAACTTGGCTATGATTTGGTTAGAATTGGTTAATGTGCGTGATATTGTCTCTCACCATATTATAACTGTTAGTATAGTATTAAAACGACGTTATGAAATGTTTTCTAACTTTAAAAATGTGATTTCTAGAATATTTAAACCTATATATTATTTTATAAAAAGAATTAAAAGTGTTTTAAAGTGGTTTTTAAATTTAAATATCACATTTTTCCCATTGACGCACTATTTTGATAATATTGATAGGTTTAGGCTATTTTTGACATTTATCCCCCATTGTTTGCTTGGATGTATTGTATTGTGTTATTGTAGACGTATGGAGGCTATTATGGATGTTTGAATGCTTGTTGGATGTACATATGTTATTTTGGCGGTTTTGGTTGAAAAGACTGGTTTATTGGTGATCTAGCGTTAGGGAATATTCCATGCGTTAGGGTTTCGTCCCGTTGATTGGAAAACCAAAAAAACGGGATAATTTGTAGGATAGTACTGAAATACATGCTGAAGGATCTAAGGATCGGAGACGATGGATTTGGATGGGCTTCTAACTTCAGGATGGACGTCGGACGTTTTCACTTGGTTTGCACTTATCCTTTTTTTTGTTTAATACAGGACTGGGATAGTTGCTATTGACCATTATAGAGTGGTCGGTACCCATCACTAGTGATGATGGTTGATTTGGTCGATCTCGACATGGTTGGTGAGGAGGCTTTGAGGAGCATGATATGATGGTTAGTTCATGCTACCGACTCTGTGTCTTGATGGTATTGCTCTAAAATGACTGATTTTGATGATCCCGACAATGTGACATTTCGACATGGCAGTTTATAGGATTTTGGATGGTTGCTTGTTGGTGCATGTAGTTAGGTTCCGAGGTTGACACTTTTAGGACTTCGGATGGTAGCTCGTTTGTGCACAGAGTTTGGTTGCAAGGTTGGATGCTTGGTGTCGATAGGAGTCATGATGGTTTTCTACATGGGTGAGTTCTTAGGGGTGACTCATGGATAGGATGTAGAATGGTTCTATCGTGGAAGTGGAAGAAGCAGTGCAAAGCTTGGATGCACGTGCTAAGGGATCATTGATACTTCGAGTGTTTTTCATTCTTCATAAAGCAGGGATATTGTGGCGACGCCCATAGGTATGTTGATTTGGTAATCCAGATTGGTTGATTAGATCCATGTATCTTGGACCGGTTGATTGGGTCTAGTACCAGCTTTAGGCTAAAGACAGTCAACTGAAAATCGAGATTTACCTACTAATCCTTGGCAGTAGAAAGGTCATGTGATTTATCATATATCCAAGGCACACTGGGTGACAGTTAGTATTGTTTGATGGATGTTATGTTTGTTATGGTTGTTTCACTAGCCACCTATCATCCTAGGGATGTCACACGAGATAGGTATTGGGCATAGGGATACCTAGACACCATGGCTATTTACTTAGTATGAAGTAGGTATTGTGGCTGGAGATACTTCGGCACCCCTACAGTTTACTAAGTATGGAGTACCTTTTATGGCATTTATAGAGTAGCATATTACCAATGTTAAGTGATAACTCTTTAGTTGCAGGGATAGGTCATGTAACACTCCTATTTTTAGTTAAACATTATTCAGAACATTTAATTAGATAAATAAAATAAAATAATGTAAACGGTTAAGAAGAATGAGATTTGGTTAAGGTCATGCAATACTTAATTAATTAAGTAAGATTGTTTATAAGCTAAACATATAAGAGAATACATGAGAGGGGAAATTAAGGAAATAGATCTATCCTTTAACCTTTAATCTCTCTCCCCCTCATATCATTCTCACTTTTTCACAAACTAAAACAATCTAAGAAAGGAACTTAAGTGGCCGGCTATAACTCAAGCTAAGGGAAACGAAATCAAGAGGGTTTAAAGGAGAAGAATCTTAGGAAGATTAAAGTCATATCAAATCTCAATTCCAATATTTAATTCTAAGGTGAATAATAATGAAACAATTTCATTTTTTCTTGTTTGATTTTGAATCTCATGGGTCTTGAATCGTTTATGTTAACATGATATGCCATGTTGATCTTAGTATTGCTTGGGATAAAATAATGATTTACTGGAATTTTATGGAATTGTTTAAATGGGTTTTAAGGGTAAAACATAAGATTTTAATCTCTAAATGCTTTGATTTTCTGATATGTCATATAAAACATTATTTGGGAGATGGGTTTTTAATTTCATAATTTTTCAAGTTATATAGCTTATTTTATGAATTTCCCGAGGAGACAATTGCCCAATTTTGGGTTTAATTATTTAAAATAATTAAATATGGATTTTGGCCTTGAAATTTTTTATGATAAAGAATACAATATTTCTTAATTTCTGTGATTTTTTATGATTTTTTCCAAGTGATTTAGAATTATTATGAATTTAGTATGTTAGTTAAGCATATAAATTATAAATTAATTAGGGTTACTAATTAATTATTTTGGGATATGTTTTATCTCATAATGTTTGATACATAAGTTAAAGCTAGAACTGTTATACCTTATTACTTCCTTAAGGGTTGCGAATCCAATTGGAGGTTATGCAACTCTTGGGATCGGATCTGACCATTTAGAATTTGAGCTTTTAGGTCATGCATTTTCCTACGATTTAGATGTGTTTGAATTTGTGGGCTTTGGGATTATTTTGGGTATGGATTGGTTGAGCAGATACGATGCTAGGATATTTTATCAAGATAGGAAAATATCATTAAGACACACTGATAGTAGTGATCGAATAGTGTACTCAATTGATAATTCGAGTCCAAGAATTTATGCTTTATCGGGTGCTACAGAAGTGGAAGACAAATTGAATCGGGTTTTAATAATAAGAGAATTTGCAAATGTTTTTGAGCCGGTTATAGAACTACCACCGAAACGAGCTATTGAGTTTCGAATAGATCTTATACTCAAAGCTGAACCCATAAGTAGACCACCTAGTAGGATGACACCTATTGAATTTAAGAAGTTAAAGGTGCAGCTAGTAGACTTAGAAGGAAAGGGTTTTATTAGACCAAGCAGTTCACCTTAGGGAGCGGCCACGGTGTTCATGAAGAAACCAGATGGGTCATTAAGATTGTGCATCGATTATCGTAAGTTGAATGAAAAGACAATAAAGAATCGATATCCTTTGCCGAGAATTGATGATTTATTTGATTAGTTGAGTGGAGCTTAGGTATTTTCCCAATTGGATTTAGCGAAGGGGTTTCATAAAATGGGAGTGGCAGAGGATAGTATTCTGGTGACAGCGTTTCGAACAAGATATGGTTCATACGAGTGGTTAGTGATGCCATTCAGATTGACTAATGCTCCAGCATTCTTTTTGGATTTAATGAACCAGGTTTTCCGAAAGCACTTGGATAGGTTCATTTGGTGTTCATTGACGACATTTTGATATATTCCAAGGATGAAAGAGACCATGAGATCCATCGTAGAATATTGTTTGACAGGTTGAGGCAGCATCAAGTGAAAGCAAAGATTTTGAAGTGTCATTTCTGGAAGAAAGAAGTGAAGTTTCTAGGTCATACAGTTTCATAGAAAGGGTTGTCAGTCAATCCGGCCAAGATCGAAGCTGTTAACAGTTGGAAAAGACCCGAAACGGTTATCTAGATAAGAATTTTTTTGATTAGCCAGCTATTACCAAAGATTTATCAAGGATTTCTCGCGGATAGCAGTGCCTTTGACTATGCTAACCAAAAAGGACGTGAAGTTTATTTGGTCTAATAAATGTGAAGATGCATTCCTTAAGTTAAAGCATTTGTTCACTAATGCGCTCGTGTTTGTAGTTCTAGATGAGAATAAAGATTTGGTGGTGTATACGGATGTGTATTGATGTAGATGAGTAAAGTGATTTCCTATGCTTCTCAGCAGCTCAGACCACATGAAGTTAGATATCCGACTCATAATTTGGAGTTTGCAGCGGTTAATTTTGCATTAAAATTATGGAGACACTACCCTTAGGAGAATGATTCGAATTGTATACAGATCACAAGTCATTAAGGTATTTATTCTTTAAGAAAGAGATGAATATGAGACATCAGATGTGGCTTGATTTTTTATTAGCTTATGATTTTGGTATTAAGTATACACCAAGGAAAGGAAATAAAGTTGTTGATGAAGTTGGCAGGAAACATCAGAATGTGGTGTTAGCTATAGTGGCAGAATGGAAGGATATGGGGGCATTGACTACTTGTAGTGTGCAGTTAATATCAACTACTAGTTCTAGTCAAAGTATAGCCATGTTATCTTGCTTGGAAGTTCGACCATTGTTGATCGAAAGGAATGCTTCTATCCATAGAGATAATCCATTGTTAGCCAAAAAGGTTAGAAGATTGGAGGGTGGAACCAAGATCGATGATCTAAAGGATTTAAGTCTTGACCAAAGGGGATGGTTAAGGAAGAAGGGATGGTTATGTCTTTCGAATGTTGGAAACCTAAGAAGGGAAGTTGTTAGGGAGTGTTATCGATCGAAGTTTACGATTCATCCTGAGGAAACCAAGATGTATCAGGATATGAAGAGGAGTTTCTTCTAGAAAGATATGAAAAGGGATGTAGGCTTATAGGTAAAGCACTATGCAAATTGCCAGCAAGTAAAAGATGAACATCAAAAGCCAAATGGATTGCTTCAGCCTTTGGATATACCGGTTTGGAAACGGGATTCTATATCCATAGATTATATTAATGAGTTGCCAAGGTTAAACAGTTGAAACGAAAGTATATAGGTTATAGTGGATAGACTGACCATGAGTGCATATTTCATTCCCATTAAGTCAACTTGGACGACACTTGTATTGGTTAAATTGTTTATGAAGAATATTGTTAGACTGCATGGAATTCCTAGTAGTATAGTCAGTGAAAGAGATACTTTATTCACATATGAATTCTGGAAGAGTTTATAGGAGATATTAGGTACCAAGTTTAAGATGAATACCGCTTATCACCCACAGATAGATGGGCAGACAGAGAGAGTCAATAAGGTACTTGAAGATTTATTGAGGGCTTGTGTACTAGATTTTGACGAGTCATGGGAAGAATATTTGAACTTGGTTGAATTTTCCTATAATAATAGTTATCAGACTAGTATAGGAATGGCGCCTTTCGAAGCTTTGTGTGGAAGGCCATGCAAATCATCGGCATGTTGGTTAGAGACGAGAGACCTATTAGTACTTGGTCCAAATATGGTGAGAGAATCCATAGAGAAGGTTGAGTAAATCCAAGGTAGGATGAGAGAAGCTAAGTCTAGGCAGAAACGTTACCTAGCTAAAAAGCATAAAAATCTTGAGTTCCTAGACCATGTTTTTATTAAAGTCTCACCGACGAAGGATGTGGAACGGTTTGGCAAGTCAGGGAAACTGGCACCGAGATATGTTGGACCGTTCCCTATTATAGAGAGGATCGAAAAGCTCGCGTACCGAGTAGAGTTACCGAGTAGTTTGGTAGGTGTCCATAATGTGTTTCTTGTTTCTCATCTTAGGAATTATATTCATGATCCAGAGACTATATTGCTCCGACTGAACTGGAATATTTAGTAGTAAAACCGGATCTGATTTTGTGAGACAACTAGTTCGAGTTATAGCGAGGGATGAGAAGAGATTAAGGAACAAGACAGTCAAATTAGTGAAAGTCCAATGGAGTGACAACGAAGACTGTACTTGGGAGACAGAGGATAGGATTAGGGATACTTATCCTGAGCTGTTATAATGGTATGTTCTATATTATTTGTATATATACTAGAAAGCTGATAGGGTATACTAGCATTGTTTGCATGGTTGATATGCTTGTTTTGTAGTCCTTACTGGATTTCTAGGACGGAATTCTTTAAGGAGGAGTGTCTGTAATACCACTATTTTTTGTTAAACATTATTTAGGACATTTAATTGGATAAATTAAATAGAATAATGTAAATGGATAAGGAGAATGAGATTTGGTTAATTATAAAGTCGTGCTATACTTAATTAATTAAGTAAGATTGTTTAAAAGTTAAATATATAAAAGAATATATGAGAGGGCAATTTAGGAAATAAATCTATCCTTTAACCTTTAAAACCTCTCCCCCCATATCACTCTCACTTTTTCACAAACTAAAACAATCTAAGAAAGGAACTTAAGAGGACAACTATAACTCAAGCTAAGGGAAACAAAATCAAGGGGTTTAAAGGAGAAGAAGCTTAGGAAGATTAAAGGCATATCAAATCTCGATTCCAACATCTAAGTCCAAGGTGAATAATAATAAAACCACCTCATTTTTGCTTGTTTGATTTTGAATCTCATGGGTCTTTGATTCATTTATGTTGATATGATATGCCATATTTATCTTATTATTGTTTCAATTGAACAATGATTTATTGGAATTTTATGGAATTGTTTAGATTGGTTTTAAGGGTAAAACATAATATTTTAATCTCCAAATGCTTTGATTTTCTGATATGTTGTATAAAACATTATTTTCCATATGTATTTTTAATTTCATAATTTTCCAAGTTATATAGATTATTTTATGAATTTCCTAAGGAGGGAATTGCTTAATTTCAGGTTTAATTATTTAAAATAATTAAATATGGATTTTGAATGCCTCTTCACTAGCCTCACTAGCTTCTAAGACTAAGGAGTTTAATGTACTACTGGAAATAAGGTATGCTAGAATGGAATATGCTAATGCAGGATGTAATATTACATCGATAAAGAAAGGCTTCAATTTGATTGTTTCGATGGGACTTGAAAAATTAGCCATATCCAAGGGATGTAAAAAGGTGCGTAGCGAACTTGCTGGCTTTACTTGCTTTGCCTTCAAAAGAAGTTTTGGTAACACTTCCCTTTTCGACTTGCTCATATCATAAAATCACTTTCCTTGAAATTTTTATATGACAAAGAATATGATATTTCTTAATTTCTTGAGTTTTTGGATTTTTCCCAAGTGATTTCGAATAATTATGAATTTAATATGTTAGTTAAGCCTATAAATTATTAATTAATTAAGGTTATTAATTAATTCTTTGGGAAATGTCTTGGAAATGAAAAACTAATGTGCGGTAAACTTTTAAAAAGGATTTGTGTAAAGTAATGTAATATCCTATTGAAATTGGACAAGAATCAAGATTTGATGAAAATAATTGATTTTATTAGTAATAAATCAGTTTTATTGGTAATTGCGACACTGCCATGCCACTACTACATCGAGCCCGTTACATGGCCACATCCATGAGTGTAGACGTCCATGAAGTGGGAAGTGCATAGTAACTACTTAGATAGTTATGTAGTGATTACAACTGGGTCGAGGTGGACCTCGACAAATCTCTAGAATTGGCGGCATTACAGCGTCAAGATTGAATACTTTGCCTATGTTTTGATTATGTTTTAAGTGATGTCGCATATCATCTCTGCGACCGATTTCCAAATCAAGGCAATGATCCCGCCTATTATGTATTTGATTCTATATATGAAGTGGCATAATAGTCGAAGTAATTTAAGTATGAAAGTTTTATAACATCGCCGAAGGTCATTGGGCATCGATGGGCATTAAGGTCGATGACCTTATGTTTTAGTGTCGATGTAGGTTAGCCACGACATCGCACTTTATCTTTTGAATGTCGATGAAGCATGTTTTGTATAAATTAAAACTATGTTTTAAAAGGGGCGATAAGGCCTAGGTATTAAAGGGTCGACGACCCTATATCTTTGGCAATAGGCCATATAACTTATAAAAGGTTCTAAATTTTTATTTTTGACCCAGATGAAGGTTGATATGGGTTAATACCACAAGAATTAAACTTTATTTTATTAAGGGCAAAGAGCCTTAATCTTTTATATCGACATCATCAATGCCATCGACATTGATCTATTTTAAACTATTTAAAGGGCTAAGTGTTTCCTTGTTTTGAATATGATTTAAAGGGGATTAATCATATTTAATATGAATTTCAAGGATTTTAATTATGAAATACCACAAGTTTAGAGTTGAAATTTCCAAAGAAGATGTTACTTAAGATTAAGTAATTATGAGACATAAATAAATTATTAATTGAACATATTAAATAATGGATGCTATACGTTCTTACGATTTTTTGATCAGTTATTATGCAAAATTATTATTGTCATACTAAGATAATTATTGATCCATAACTGCATTTTGGGGGCATTAAGGGCATAGTAACTAGCTAGGTTGTCCCAATAGTGGGTGTGGTCAGACTAACTCCTGAGTGCGTAGATTTGCATCTAGGACATCAGGGAGATCAAAAATTATATTAGGATGCCTTAAACTGATCTAAAGGTATTGTAAAACCAGATAATAAGAAGAATGTGGGACTGGTGTAGGGTCGTGTCCTATGCTTCAACCAATAGCCCTTAGTTGGTAAAGGTCTGTGATTCCAGTGCGTAGGGCTTGGTGGGATGAAAGGATAGTTACGCAACTCGTAGCTCCATATGCTCACATATGAAAAAGGAAAGCTCCTAACCGTATCTGGAGTAGTAAATGTTTCTCCTAACCAAATATAGAGATAATTAAGAATGAGTGTCTCTCCTAACCGCATCTGGAGACTTTTGTACATCTGGTTGAATTGAAGTAGGACAAACTGTCCCCATACCTCCTAACTGTAATCATAGATAGATTAATAGTTAGCCTATGAAAACTACGAGGTTCATAGTAACCCTAGAAAAACTATAAATTTGGACAGATAGTCAGATAAATTGGGTTGGGTAATACAGGGTGTATTGCATTCTTTCATATCATCATATATTATTATATGTTAACTATTATGGATGCAAGAGCACGGTATATGGTTATTGTATTTCGGTTGAGGTGCTAGTGAGGAAAAAACCCATTCCTCTTAGTGGCATGGTCTCACTAGATATTTATTTGATTCGAGATGGTAGGTTATTATTCACACCAGACTTTCTATCTGACTCGAAGTTTATATTTTTCCCTTAAACTCTCAAGTGCTCAAAATTAATTTGAGTAGGTTGAGAGTAAGGGTTTTTCAGGTTTCCTAGTATGACAAATAAGTTCTAGAGATGTGAAGGAGGCAATCTAGTTATGTAGGAGTTCTATTCTAATCCGTTGTGTTGTTTAAGTTTGTCTATTTTGATGTAATGATAAAGTTGTATAATTGTCAAGTATGTGACTCTGATAAACTAAGTAGGTATCTTCATATATCGCTCTTGGAGTATTTTGTAATAATTATATCTTATCTAAACATGGGATTATGAATGAGATTTTGTAATAAATATGAAATATGATTTGCGAAATGTGATGCAAAAATTTGTTATTAAACCATGTTTTAAATTTTTTCATATCCATATGCTTCTAGTTATTGATATGATTAACATAGCTGCATTTTGTCATAATAACTATGGATGACTGCAACATCCATTGTAGTTGGTTTTGGGACTTAGAATCAGGGATGTTACATGTTGGTATCAAAGCATAAGTTTATGAAAAATTTAAAAGATTAAATTTTTTTTGAAAACATAATTCGAATAAATCAGAGAATTAGATTGGTGTATGAGATAACGTTATAATAATGTACTTGTATTTGATATATATATATATAAGTATATATCATACTTTATTCTCCCATCTTAGACATTCTTTTGTATCTTACAGAGATCAGTATGCAGATTCAAAGAAAGTAAGATATGGAAGCAGGAAATGGAGGAGTGGGTATAGGTGGAGGAAGCATCACAACAAATGGAAATGCTCGGCCCAATGCTAGAAGGAATCAGGTCCGACAGGGAAATGCTAATGTGGGTGTTGGAACCTTGCCAATAGATATAAGGACCATGTATTAGTTCTTTGTTAACATGATGCAAGTTGGAGCAGCAGCTAATTTGGCCAGAGGAAATGTTACTAATGTGAGAGGAGCTAATCCCGTGCTGCCAGTTAGCAATAACTATGCCAAGCTGAACCATGATTATACTAGTCTTGGATAAAAGCCCTGTTTAGGAATGGAGGATGTTGTTGAAGTGGAAAACTAGTTATTGCATTGTGAGAGAATTTTTGGCGATCTAGGCTTGAATGGTGAGAAGAAGAGAAGATTGGCTTCGAGGCAGTTGTAAGGAGCCGCATTATATTGGTGGAATGAGGTAAATGTTGGTGTGCCAGAAGAAGAACTGACTTGGGCTGAGTTTAGAAGAAGATTTGAGGAGAGGTTCTTATATGAAATAGCTAAGTCAACCTTACTTAGGAAGTTTTTGAATTAGAACAAGGAGAAATGTCAGCATTAGAATATGCCACTAAGTTTGATGAGCTGTGTAGGTATGGGTATTCCACCATAGACATTGTGATTAAGAGGATTGAAAATTTTATCCGGGGATTGAAGCCGGAAATTGCTAGAGCAACAATGCCACACCTCCGAGATCAGAGTAATGTTGTGGTGGAGATGGTGATAAGGAATGAGGAGATGCTTTCAACCTTTAGAAGTAGAAATTAGTGGAGACCCATAGTTCATGGGGTAAGAAGAATAAGTTCTTTAACAAGAAGGGAGCTCAGAAGATTGAAGATGCCAAGAAAAAGCAAGTGGATATTATTTGCTATAACTGCAATAAGAAATGGCACTTTGCAAATGAGTGTCTCTCTAGTAATGGAAAGAAGGCCACAAGAAAGAAGAAATTGAAGTGTCATAACTGAAATCAGATGGGGAATTATAACAATGAATGTCTAGTATCGACCAAGGCTGAAAAAGCGAAAGTTTTTGCTCTGGAACCATCAGCTTCTAGACCAAACGCAGAAGAGAAAGGAAAGTCTATGATGGGAGGTAAGCTTTTGATTTATGGCATTTTTGTTGAAGTATTATTTGATATTGGCACATCACATTCTTTTATCTCACAATGTTTGGTAGATAAGTTGAAGCTAGAACCATCATACCTTATTACTTCCTTAAGTGTTGCAAATCCGATTGGAGGTTATGGAACTCTTAAGATAAGATGTGACCATTTAGAATTTTAGCTTTTAGGTCATGCATTTTCCTGCAATTTGTATGTGTTTGATTTTGCGGGCTTTGGGATTATATTGGGTAAGGGTTGGTTGAGCAGATACGATGCTAGGATATTTTTCCAAAGTAAGAAAATATCATTGAGACACCCTCATAGTAATGACCGAATTGTATACTCAGTTGAGAATCCGAGTCCAGGAATTTCTGCTTTATTAGGTGTGATAGAAGTGGAAGACGAATTGAATCAAGTTTTAATTATAAGAGAATTTGCAGGTGTTTTTGAGCCAATTACTGGACTATCACCGAAAACGAGCTATTGAGTTTCGAATAGATCTTGTACTAGGAGTTGAACCCGCAAGTAGACCGACTGGTAGAATGACACCTACCGAGATGAAGGATTTAAAGGTACAGCTAGTGGACTTAGAAGGAAAGACTTTTATTAGACCAAGCAGTTAGCCTTAGGAGTGGCTGCGGTGTTCGTGAAGAAACTGGATGCGTCGTTAAGATTGTGCATCGATTATCGTAAGTTGAAAGAAAAGACGATAAAGAATTAATATCCTTTGTCGAGAATTGATGATTTATTTGATTAGTTGAGTGAAGCCTAAGTATTTTCCCAATTTGATTTGGCGACAGGGTTCCATCAATTAAGAGTGGCAGAGGATAGTATTCCGTGGATGGTGTCTCGAACAAGATATGGTTTGTACGAGTGGTTAGTGATGCCATTCGGACTAACTAATGCTCCAACATTCTACGTGGATTTTATGAATCGGTTTTTCCAAGAGCACTTGAATAGGTTCATGTTAGTGTTCATTGATGAAATTTTGATATATTCTAATGATGAAAGAGATCATGTGATTCATCTTAGAATAGTTCTTGACATGTTGAGGCAGCATCAACTGAAAGCGAAGTTTTCAAAGTGTCATTTATAAAATAAAGAAGTGAAATTTCTTGGTCATGTAGTTTCAGAGAATGGGTTGTTAGTCGATCCAACCAAGATCGAAGCTGTGAAAAGACCTGAGACGGTAACCGAGATAAGAAGCTTTCTTGGAGTAGTTGGCTATTACCGGAGATTTGTCAAGGATTTATTGCGGATAGCAGCGCCTTTGACTAAACTAACCAGAAAGGACATGAAGTTTGTTTGGTCTGATAAATGTAAGGAAGCATTCCTTAAGTTAGAGCATTTTTTTGCCAATATGCCCGTGTTAGTAGTTCCAGATGAGAATCAAGCTTTAGTGGTGTATACGGATGCGTGTGGAACATGATTAGTAGCTGTATTGATGTAGAGGAATAAAGTGATTGCCCAGGTTTCTCGAAAGCTCAGACTATATGAAGTTAGATATCCGACTCATAATTTGGAGTTGGCAGCGGTAATTTTCACATTAAAAGTGTGGAGACACACCTCTTAGAAGAACGTTCAAGTTGTATAGGGATCACAAGACTTTGAAGTATTTATTCTCTTAGAAAGAGTTGAATATGAGACAGAAGAGATGGTTGGAGTTTTTAGCAACTTATGATTTTGGTATTGAGTATACATCAGGGAAAGGAAATAAAGTTACAGATGCACTTAGTAGGAAACATCAGAATGTGGTGTTAGCTATGGTGGTAGAATGGAAGGATCTAGAGGCATTGACTACTTGCAGTGTGCTGTTAAGATCGACTGCTAGTTATAGTCGAAGTACAGTCATGTTATCTTGCTTGGAAGTTCAACCAATGTTGATCAAAATGATTTCTTCTAAGCAGAGAGATGATCCATTGTTAGCCGAAAAGATTAGAAGATTGGAGGGTGGAACCGAGATCGATGATCCAAAGGATTTTAGTCCAGACCGAAGGGGAAGGTTTAGGAAGAAGGGACAGTCATGTGTTCCGGATGTTGGAAACCTAAGGAGGAAAGTTCGTAGGGAGTGTCATCGATCAAAGTTTACAATTCATCTTGGGGGAACCAAGATGTATTGGGATATAAGTAGGTGTTTTTTCTAGGAAGGTATGAAAAGGGATGTAGGCTTATGGGTAAAGCATATGTGAATAGCCGGCAAGTAGAAGCCTAATATCAGAAGCCAAGTGGATTGCTTTAGCCTTTGGATATACTGGTTTGGAAATGGAATTCGATGTTCATGGATTTTATTGATGGGTTGCCAAGGTCAAACATGGGAAACGAAATTATATGCGTCATAGTGGATAGACTGACCAAGAGTGCACATTTCATTTCCGTTAAGTCCACCAGTATGGCACCTGTATTAGCTAACTTGTTTACGAAGAATATTATTAGACTACATGGGATTCGTAGTAGTATAGTCAGTGATAGAGATGCTTTGTTCACTAGTGAATTCTGGAAGATTCTATAGGAGATATTAGGTACTAAGCTTAAGATGAGTACCGCTTATCACCCATAGACAGATGGGTAGACAGAGAGAGTCAATAAGGTACTTGAAGATTTATTGAGGGCTTATGTACTAGGTTTTGACAGGTCATGGGAAGACCATTTGCACTTGGTTGAATTCTCCTATAATAATAGTTATCAGACTAGTATAGGAATGACACCTTTTGAAGCTTTGTATGGAAGGCTGTGAAAATCACCATCATGTTGGTTAGAGACTGGAGATAGATAGTGCTTGGTATAGATATGGTGTGAGAAGCCACGGAGAAGATTTAGTTAATCTGAGGTAGGATGAGAGAAGCTCAGTCATGGCAGAAAGAATTACAGAAATAGATTGATAGAAAATCTATATTTTATAGATATCCACACATATAAAATAGAATGATTCTATGTAAGTGATAAAGGATTTACTAGGTCCCATTTCTGAAACTTACACCGATAAGAAACATAAGGATCTTGGGTTCTTAATTGGAGACCATGTTTTTATTAATGTATCGCCGATGAAGGGTGTGGAATGGTTTGGGAAGTCAGGGAAACTGGCACCGAGATATGTTGGACTGTTCCTATTATAGAGAGGATCAGAAACTCACATATCGAGTAGAGTTACCCAGTAGTTTGGCAAGTGTCCATAATGTGTTACATGTTTCTTATCTTAGGAAGTATATGCACGATCCATTAACTATATTGCTCCGACTGCAATGGAAGATTTAGTAGTAGAACTAGTTCTGACTTTTTTGATATACTAGTTCGAGTTATAGTGAGGGGTGAGAAGAGATTAAGGAACAAGGCAGTCAAATTAGTGAAAGTCCAATGGAGTGACAACGAGAAGGACTGTACTTAGGAGACAGAGGACATGATTAGGGATACTTATCCTGAGCTGTTATGATTGTATATTCTATACTTGTTGTATATACACTAGATAACTAGTAGGATATACTAGCATTGTTTGCATGGTTGATATGCTTGCTTTGTAGTCCTTACCGAATTTCAAGGACAAATTATTTAAGGACGGAGCCAATAACACCCCTATTTTTAGAACATTATTCATGACATTTAATTAGATAAATTAAATAGAATAATCTAAGGAGAATGAGATTTGATTAATTATAAGGTCGTGCCATACTTAATTAATTAAGTAAGAATTTTTGAAAGCTAAACATATAAGAGAATATATGAGAGGGACAATTTAGGAAACAGATCTATCCTTTAACCTTTAAACCCTACTCCCTCATATCATTCTCATGTTTTCATAAACTAAAATAATCTAAGAAATGAACTTAAGTGGCTGGTTATAACTCAACCTAACAGAAATGAAATCAAGGGGGTTCAAAGGATAAGAAGCTTAGGAAGATTAAAGCCATATCAAATCTCAACTCCAATACCTAAGTCTAAGATGAGTAATAATGAAACCATCTCATTATTTTGTTTGATTTCGAATCTCATGGATCTTTGATTCATTTATGTTGATATGAAATGCCATGTTGATCTTATTAATGTTTGGATGGAATAATGATTTATTGGAAATTTATGGAATTGTTTAAATGGATTTTAAGGGTAAACCTAAGATTTTAATTTCCGAATGGTTCGATTTTCTGATATGTTGTATAAAACATCATTTTGGAGATGATTTTTTAATTTCATTATATTCCAAGTTATATGGATTATTTTATGAATTTCCTAAGGAGGGAATTGCTTAATTTCGAGTTTAATAAAATAATAAAATATTGACTTTAGCCCTGAAATTTTTATATGATAAAGAATATCATATTTCTTAATTTCTGTGATTGTTAGGGATTTTTTTCCCATTGATTTCGAATTATTATGAATTTAATATGTAAGTTAAACATATGAATTATTAATTAATTAAGCTTATTAATTAATTCTTTTAAGAAATATTTTGGAAATGAAAAATTGATATGCGGTGGATTTTCAAAAAGGATTTATGTAAAGTAATATAATATCCAATTGAATTTGGATAAGAATCAAGATTTGGTGAATAATAATTGTTTTTATTAGCAATAAATTAGTTTTCTTGGTAATTGCGACACTGCCATGCTGCCACTACAGTCATCGAGCCTGTTATATGGCTAAATCCATGAGTGTTGGCGTCAACGAAGTGTGAAGCACATGGTAACTATTTAGATAGTTACGAAGTGATTCTAACTAGGTCGAGGTGGACCTCGACGACACTCTAGAATTTGCGGCATTGCGGTGTCGAGATTCATCTCTTTACATGTGTTTTGAGTGTGTTTTAAGTGATGCCGCATATCATCTCTTCGGCTGATTTCCAAATCAAGGCAATGACGCCGCTTAATACGTCTTCAATCTCTGTATACGAAGCGGCATAATAGACGAAGTAATTTAAGTGTGAAAGTTTATGACATCGTCGAAGGTCATTAGGGGTTGATGAGCATTAAGGACGATGACCTTATGTCTTAGTGTTGATGCTGATTGGCCATGGCGTCGTACTTTATCTTTTGAATGTGGATGAGGCATGTTTTGTATAAATTAAAACTATGTTATAAAAGGGGCAATGAGGCCTAGGTATTAAAGCGTCGACGACCCTATTTCTTTAGCAATGAGCCTTGTCCCTTATAAAGGTTTTATGTTTTTGTTTTCGACCTAGATGAAGGTCGATATGGGTTAATACCGCATGAATTAAACTTTATTTTATTAAGGGCGGAGAGCCTTAAATTTTTATATCAACATCATCAATGCCGTCGACGTTGATCTATTTTAAACTATTTAAAGGCCAAGTATTTCCTTGTTTTGAATATGATTTAGAGGGGATTAATCATATATGAAATTGGATTTCTAGGATTTTAATTATGCAATAGCATAAGTTTTGAGTTGAAATTTCCAAAGAAATTATTACTTAAGATTAAATAATTACAAGACATAAAAATATTATTAATTAAACATATTGAATAATGAATGCTAAATGTTCTTGTGTTTATTTGATCAGTTATTATGCATAATTGTTATTGTCATACTCACATCATTATTGACCCATAACTGCATTTTAGCGGCATTAACGACATAGTAACTAGCTAGGTTGTCCCAGTAGTGGGTATGATCAGACTAACTCCTGAGTGAGTAGATTTACATCCAGGAGATCATGGAGATCAAAAATTATATTAGGATGCCTTTGATTGATCAAATGATATTGTAAAACCAGATAATAAGTAGAATGTGGGAACACTACAAGAAATCCGACCTTTACCTACCAATATATATGAGTAGGTAAAGATAACATTTATCTACCAATATTTAATGGTAAGATTTATTGGTAGGTAAATATTGCTAATATTATAACATTTTGGAAGGATGATTATCTATCAATAAATATGAGTAAGTAAAAGGTGTTACCTACGCATATACTAGAGGGAAAGTTTTATACAATTAGCGCCTATATTTCCCTCCAATAATTTTAACTTTTCATTAAAAATGACGCTGAGTTGTGTGATGATGTATAAAGAAAAACCCTATCCTAGCAATTTCGTTTTTTGAATGAAGATTCGTTTGCATATCCTAGCAATGTTCCTTGTAAAATCACTTATTTATTAATTATTACTTTGAAATATGAAATAATTAGCAATTAATAACTTATAAATGGTAATTAAATTTTAAATAATTAATATTAAATAATAAACAATCATTTATTAATAACTAATCATTTATTAATAACTTTTCATATATTGCAATTTTTTTCAAACAATTGACTATTAAAATGTAAGTGTTGCAATTTTTCTAAAAAGTTTCACAATTCATACGAATGTGTCATCATCCAAAATGGCTAAAACATATTCTCTCTAGTTATTAGAGAAACACAACCTGTACCATCCCCTCCAGCTACAGATCTAACTGTTTATTTTAAGTCAAATCTAACGGTACAAATCTCATCTGCGTACACTACCAAAATTAAGGATATAATTAGAGTCACTTAATTAAGGGCAAAATAAGATAATTGCCTCTAATAATGTAAATTTAGAGGCAAAATAAGATAATCTATTCTATTATATATAAAATTGAATATTTGACCTTTTGTATCCCCCATTCTCAATTAACCTCAGTTGAAATACTAATCTCCCATTGATTTGAGTTACATTTTTGCAATTGTCCCCTTTGATTTTTATTCAGCCACTCTATTATCGCCAAATCCTTCGCCTTCTTTTATAAACTTCTTCGGGTTTCTTTCCCAAATCGTTTATTTCTTCCCCTATCGTTTGTTTATTTCTTTCCCTAATCGTTTGTTTCTTTCCCTTATTGTTTATCCCTTTATTTTCAAAACCAGCTTTAATACAACCGATCTCTTATTCATTATTGTCCTTTTATTTTTCTTTCATGCTATATTGTTTCTCTTCGCCTCCTCTATAATATTTCATGTTGCCTATCAACCATCAGTTCTCCTCCACCATTTTAGCTCCACCAATTTAGTTCGTGAAAACTAATTCCCCTTTCATATCCTCACATCAAGGCCATTCTCAAATTATTATACCCTTTCTACCTGAGATCACTGAACTTTACTTCGCAATTACCCAAGATCTATTTTTAAACCTAGAGCTTCATCCATTCAGTACACTCCATAAGGTATATTTTTCCAATTCATTTGGAATAAATTATTTAATTGAATCAAACTTTATTCTTAGGTTTTAGTTTTCAAGTTTTTTGTTGTATATTAGATTATATGTTTATTATCAAAATTAATTACGTGTAATTCTTTTTTTAGGTTCCTTTCAAATTGCTATTTTAGACAAATAACATAATTTAATTTTAGACTTTATTGCCGATAGAATAAATTGTATCCTCCATTCTCAATTAACCTCAGTTGAAATACTAATCTCCCATTGATTTGAGTTACATTTTTGCAATTGTCCCCTTTAATTTTTATTCAGCCACTCCATTATCACCAAACCCTTCCCCTTCTTTTCTAAACTTCTTCAGGTTTCTTTCCCTAATCTTTTATTTCTTTCCATATCGTTTGTTTATTTCTTTCCCTAATCGTTTGTTTCTTTCCCTAATTGTTTATCCCTTTATTTTCAAAACCAGCTTTAATACAACCGTATTATCTCTTATTCATTATTGTCCTTTTATTTTTCTTTCATGCTATATTGTTTCTCTTCACCTCCTCCATAATATTTCATGTTGCCTATCAACCATCAGTTCTCCTCCACCATTTTAGCTCCACCAATTTAGGTCGTGAAAACTAATTCCCCTTTCATATCCTCTCATCAAGGCCATTCTCAAATTATTATACCCTTTCTACTTGAGATCACTGAACTCTACTTCGCAATTACCCAAGATCTATTTTCAAACCTAGAGCTTCATCCATTCAGTACACTCCATAAGGTATATTTTTCCAATTCATTTGGAATAAATTATTTTATTTAATCAAACTTTATTCTTAGGTTTTAGTTTTCAAGTTTTTTTTTTTTTGGCAAAGCCGACGAGGTTAAATGGACCTCGACCATATATTACCACACCAATCAGAACAATTACAACAAAAGAGGGATAGAAAAACAGGGGTATACTTGGCGCAGCAAGCACAGGGAGTTTTCAAGTTTTTTGTTGTATATTAGATTATATGTTTATTATCAAAATTAATTACGTGTAATTCTTTTTTTAGGTTCCTTTCAAATTGCTATTTTAGACAAATAACATAATTTAATTTTAGACTTTTTTGCTGATAGAATAAATTGTATCCTCCATTCTCAATTAACCTCAGTTGAAATACTACTCTCTCATTTATTTGAGTTACATTTTTACAGTTGTCCCCTTTAATTTTTATTTAGCCACTCCATTATCACCAAACCCTTCCCCTTCTTTTCTAAACTTCTTCAGGTTTCTTTACCTAATCATTTATTTCTTTCTCTAATCATTTATTTCTTTCTCTAATCATTTGTTTATTTCTTTCCCTAATCATTTGTTTCTTTCCCTCATTGTTTATCCCTTCATTTTCAAAACCAGCATTAATACAACCGTATTATCTCTTATTCATTATTGTCCTTTTATTTTTCTTTCATGCCATATTGTTTCTCTTTACCTCCTCTATAATATTTCATTTCACCTATCAACCATTAATTCTCCTCCACCAATTTAGGTCATGAAAACTAATTCCCCTTTCATATCCTCTCATTAAGGCCATTCTCAAATTATTATACCCTTTCAACCTAAGATCACTGAACTCTATTTCAGAATTACCCTAGATCTATTTTCAAACCTAGAACTTCATCCATTCATTACACTCCATAAGGTATATTTTTCCAAATCATTTGGAATAAATTATTTAACTGAATCAAACTTTATTCTTAGGTTTTACTTTTCAAGTTTTTTGTTGTATATTAGATTATATGTTTATTATCAAAACTAATTATGCGTAATTCTTTCTATAGGTTCCTTTCTAATTGTTATTTTAGACAAATAACATAATTGAATTTTAGACTTTTTCACTGATAGAATAAATTCTTTGTTTTATTCTTTTATATTTTCATATAAGGTGAAGAAAAGTTGAAGAATACCTAGCAGCTTAATGAAATTAATTTGAGCAGTGTGATGCAATAGAACCAATCATATTCTCTAGAATAATTTAGTGTTAATTGTCTTTATTATTTTACTCAATGTATTATGTAGGCACATTAAATAATTCTCCATACGGACTTTAAGAAAAGTTGATTAGTTGATCGAAAAAAGTAAGGTTAAGAAATATCGATGGTTTTGAAAATATGTTGTAGCATTGGAAGTTAATGTGACTGATCTAGAAAATATATTGTAGCATTGCAAGTTAATGTAACTTAGTGGGACATTTTGAAATGAGAATGGAGCACATGAACATGGATGATGACGAAGATCCATTTATTTGTAAGAATTTTAATAGGAAAGCTTTGGATTTTCTACCAAGAAAATTGCATAATTTGGCCTTAATTATTTTTTGAATGTAAGGTATTTAAGTCAGTTCAGATAAGTATTAATCACTTGAATATTTTTCACTTTATATATAAATGTACCAATTATCCTTTTCTCTATTGTGGCGTGTAAGTTGAAAAAAGCACCTGAGGACGAACTATTGGTATATATGTGGCAAGAGTATTAAGGAACTCTATTGTGTTATGCTCTAATTTGATATGGTGTATTTATTGAAGCGAAAATAGGAGATGATGAAGAAAAAAAAGAGAGTTGCAAGTATATAAATACCATAAAGCGGCTTTAGTGATTAATTAGATGTGAAATTTTGGTCTGTTATTCTTACCATCTACTTCAAGTAAGTCTAAGAAATCACATAATTATCATATGTTTACTTACGCATTTCAATCAATTTTCAGTTTTCAGATTAGTATTTCTTTGTATGATTATGATTACACATTTGAAAGTCCATGACTTGCATATATTAGCACAAAAGTGGATGTTGAGGTTAAATTCAACATTAACAGGTTGAATAATAGGACCGACCATTTGATATTTGAATAGAAAAGTATTTGCATGTTTTTTTTTTGTTTTTTTCATCCAACTTTTATTATCAATTTGAAAATACTTGCAAATTTTATATTTAACTTACTAAATGTTCGAGAGCTTTACCATTTGACTTATAATTATTTGTCCGTCTTTTTTTCATAAAAAATGTTTGTTAGTAATTGGAGTAATCAATGTACTGACTTTATGTGTATCATTCTTTGTTTTTCTGAATGATTTAAACATAAGAAAAAAATAATCCAATTTATATAATGGGAAATTCTATTGGAACACAAGTTTGTGACATAGTTGATGACAAAACAAATATGAACCATTGGATTCTCTTCCGAATTCAACCCTTTGTTTAAACTCATCGAGATCCGATGGTTAAGGTATGTAATGTCAGATTTTGTGTTAGATTTTATGTTTGAATAGCTGCTATAGTATTAGATACACTTAATTTCTAGATAGTTAGGTCTTGCTTTAGAATAGACCAACTTATCACAACTATATGTAAGTGTCAAATACACATTGAATAAAATTGCAATGAAGTTTTAATACATACCTAATCAAATACAAAAAATGAAACTTGAAACAACTGTGTTTCATTAATGCTTATATATATATATACTTTGTATTCATGGTACATAACAAATGGATCATAAGATAAACAACACGGTGTATTACACTGACCATTTTAAATTATGACAACTCTATAAAAGTCATTATATCACCTTAACTGTAATTATAAATGTTAAAATATTTTAAAATAATATTATATGGATAAGGAAATCAAACTAATAGAAATAACAATAATATTAACACAACAATATGTAGACACGTAATACATTCAATTTTAAGACCTAACATTCTTACAATCGTTGTACAATTGACAACCGATCAATGTCCTTACTAGTTTTTTGAGCGGAAGACTTGTTAGAGAGAAGATAGGACCTGCAGTACAAAGTTAGGTAACATACAGTTAAATCATTATATTATAGACTGATATTTCATAAAACTGAAATTGATATTCATATATATGTTCTGTGTAGACGAGCGCAGTAGACTCCCCAGTAATCAAATTCTTCAACATATTCGATATAGAAGGCACAAAAGGCATGTCATAAGATACAGTTGATAAAATTGGAACAATTAAGATATCAATGGAGAATAGTTCTTATGCATCAGAGTCAGTATGCTGCTCAATATGCCTTCAGGTATGACTTCTATTGCAAAATATTTTCTTGATATGTTAAGCCTAATTATTAATTGGTGATTAACGAAGTATTTGATTTTTTTGCATGATTTTGAAATCGAAGAAAGCATGAGTAGTCTACCAATGTAAATATGTTTTTCACGTGCAGTGTATCGACAGTTCGCTCATTAGGCATGCTTCATGTCAATTGTGTAAGAGAGACATCTAATTTTTTCAAGTTATCTGTAAATTATATATACATGCATCAGTTGTTTGTACATATATAAGTGCGAATTTTATGTACACTACATATACATTTGATTGAATATCACAATGACTACAACTGCTTTGATTTGGTTATTTGGGTTGTCGATATATTAGTTTTAGATAATAATAATGTATATTTTTTCTAGTTTATTTCTAATATAGAACATTTATAAACGACCGTTATTATCTTTTACCTACACATAACCATTAAATTTGACCAAAATATGAATTGTGTAATAGACCAATAAAATGATGCCACGTGGGCAAATAAAATAATGCCACGTGGTCCAATAATATTATGCAACGTAGACCAATAAAATGATTCCATATGGAAAATTAGATAATGCCACACAGACTAATGAAATGATGCCACGTGGCCTAAGAAAAATGATGCTAATGTACTAATCAAATGATGACACGTGGACAAGTTGTTGTTTGACACATGGACCAACCACAAGATGCCAAGTGGTGGCATTGATGTATGCTATGTGTATGCTACTGTGGCAACCATGTCAACAGCCACGTAGGATGACACATCATCAAACTCGTCAGCTGATGACTCATCATTTGATTCAGAACTTAGTAGGGTCCACGAATTCTTTTACCTACCAGTATTAATAAGTGTAGGTAAAGACTCTTTCCCCACTAGCCTTTATGTACCAGTGTTTACCAATTCAATATTAGTAGCTAAAACATATTACCCACCATTAGACTAGTTTTACCTACACTTACAATTGGTAGGTAAAGACCCCATTTTCTTGTAGTGGAATAGTGTTGGGTCGTGCCCTATGCTTCAACCGTTAGCATCCGGTTGGTAAAGGTCCGCAATTCTAGTGCGTAGGGCTTAGTGGGATAAAAGGATAGTTAGGCACAGGAAGGAACTCGTAGCTCCATATGCTCATATATGAAAAAGGAAAGCTCCTATCTGTATCTGGAGTAGTGAATGTTTCTCCTAACTGAGTATGGAGATAATTAAGAATGAGTGTCTCTCCTAACCATATCTAAAGACTTTGTACATCTGGTTGAATTGAAGTAGGACAGACCATCCCGATACCTCCTAACTTTAATTGGAGATCGGTTAATAGTTGGTCTATGAAAACTATTATGTTCATAATGATTCTAGAAAAACTATAAATTTGGATAAATAGTCGGATAAATTGCGATTGGTAAATCAGGGTATATTGCATTCTTGCATATCATCATATATTTTTATGTGTTAACTATTGTGGATGCAGGAGCACAGGATATGGTTTTTGTATTTCAATTAAGATTCTAGTGAGGGGAAAACCCATTCCGCTTAGCGCCGTGGTCTTACTAGATATCTGTTTATTTCAAGATGGTAGGTTATTATTCACACCAAACTTTTTGTTTGAGTCGAAGATTATGTTTTCCCCTTGAACTCTCAGGTGCTTAAAATTAATTTGAATAGGTTGAGAGTAAGGGTTTTTAAGGTTTACTAGTAGAACGAATAAGCTTCCAGAGATGTGCAAGAGGCAATATAGCTATGTAGGAGTTCTATTCTAATCTGCCGTGTTGTATAAGTTTGTCTATTTGGATGTAATGGCAAAATTGTATAATTGCCATGTATATGACTCTGATCAACCAAGAGGGCATCTTTATATGTTGCTCTTGGAGTATTTTGTAATAATTAGATCTTATCTGAATGTGGGATTGCTAATGTGATTGTGTAATTAATATGAAAGAATATTTTGGAAATGAGATGTAAAAATTTGGTATTAAACTGTATTTGAAATTTTTTCATATTCATATGCTTTTGATTATTGATATGATTAATATAGCCGTATTTTGTTGTCAATAATTAATAACTATGGATGACTACAACATCTATAGTAGTTATCTTTGGGCCTTAGAATGGGGGATGTTATAGGTCAGGTATGATTCGTATATCCCTTATTCCATATACTATATTGATTTTTATAGTATTTTGAGATTTTTTATCACTCACACTAGACTGTTGTCTGACTCGAGGTTTTATGCTTTGCTTCTTATTATCTCAGATGCTCTTAAATGAGTAGACTAGATAGCAGGTGTAAATAGTACTTAGAGCTGTGCAGATGGACTAGTATGAGGTGACTCTTTCTCATACTTATACTTTGAGCTAATTATTGTTTATTCTACTGTGTGACCTGTGGAGCCTTAATAGTGTTAACTTACTATTATTGGAGACCGTTTATTAGTTGAGTTTATTTATTAGTTGTATAAACTTTATCACTATTTTGTATAACTGTATGAGCCTATTTACTCTGATTCTGTGGTTCATGTAGCTATTATTGTCTCGACTATTTTATACCTGTGATGATTATAATACTTTATCTGATGCGCTATGAGATATACGACGGGTTCTGTGATTGTGTGATGCTTTATTTGTTTCTCTTCTATTCCCTTCTTCTTCTTTCTATTTCCCTTCTTCAATTCTATTTTCTTTCCATTGACAATCGTCCTACATCGACTGGATGATCGAACAACGCACTATTCGGTTATATGAGCATCGAAGGTATAGAGCGGTCCTCATAATTTCTTTATTTAAATATCATTTTTCAACTTTAAAAATCCATATAAATTCATATACATGCATTTCCTCATCGAATCTATTTTCGAAAATCAAAGCTCATCATTTGAAAATTTAACTCAAGTGTTTCTAAGCTAGAACTAGGGTTAAACTCTTATACCGACATTATAATTCACAAACCCATTATAGAAAAACTTATAATTACCATTCATAATTAAAACGAATCAATTTAAATTTACATTAAGGTAATATTGTCCATATAAACACAAATACAAAGGTTTCCATAAGCTCCCCTGGCTCTAGCCTACATAGAGTTGTCTGCATTATTCTTCTTCTTCACTTAATTATCGTTGAAATTATGAGGATACCATTAAAGATCTTTTTAAGCCTTTCTTTTGTTTTGAGATAATGAGAATATTAGAATGAATTAGATAACAAAGTGGTATATGCACAATGGTAAATGGGTTTCGGTTGCATTAAAGTCCATTTAAGAAATGAATCCCTTTTGGGCAACTCTTGTTTGTTATACTCTCAATTTAACAAACACTAGTTAATCATCTCACCTATAGTTAATCATCTCACCTATAGTTAATCATTCTCTACTTATCTTCAATCCCTCAACCCATTTTAATTAATTTTCACATCATCTTATTACCCATATTAAATTAATATCTTCAACGTGATTAAAAGGCGTATAAAATATGGATCTTACAGTTGTCCTCGTCCGTAAAGATTAACATTTAACATTTAATATCATTCGGTGTTTAATTCCTTGATATGTCATGTATTTAATTTTTATTAGAAAATTTACACTTCGACATCTCGAGACTTTATGCCTCATCTTACGAACACAAAAATGCCTTGCGTACACTTTCACCCTTGAAAACCTTGTTTACAGTTAATTTTACACATAAAAGTAAAAAATAAATTACAAGTTGAATTGATAATAATGTTTAAGACTAGAGTAGTGATCCTTATGAGTATCATTCTTCCCCTCTTCGTGTGTGTTTTGGAGGATGTGATTTTGAATAAGAGTTTCATTATTTACCATAAAATAAATCAGTTTGGGTATAACATATACATGTGAGCAATACAAAAAATGACAATTCTCTTTTTCCTTGCTGGACAAGGAACTAATTTTATTATATAACCTAAATATACTATTGGAAATTCCCATCAACTAATTTATATGTAGTCATATGCCTTGCATGAACATAATATATGCTACATCTTTCTTGTTCTTGTTTAAATTACACGTGATTTGCATCATAACTACAACACTCCATCTTGATATAAATCACATCACTTAAACTTGGTATTCAATCTCCATTATCAATCATGTCTCATCTACAAAGTGAACTTAAGAACGCGATTCCATCAAATAATGTAACATACAGGTTTTTCATTTTAGATCATACTCAACTTCTTTCTTTACGGTGATATAACATCACAAACCATCATCACCATCTTTGTCACGTACGGGAATTTTCGACTTTCGAAAATTCGACATCGATACTCACTTTATCGACTGTCGAGCAATCGAGTGCCGGAAACTCCAATAGTGAGGGTTTTAGAAGGAAGAGGTAGAAGAAAAGATAGAAGGAAAAGAGAAGAAGAAGGAAGCAGAAGAAGAAAGAAGAAAACAAAACGAAGAACAACACATCAGAACACGATCAGAAACAGAAGCAATATCAGAATCTCACATATCGCAGCGGAACAATATATAATAAATAAACACTAGTCTTTTAAAACAAAGAACTATATCAGTTTATACATACATCAATCATCAGAGTCAATATACAACAATGGACAGTTATATAACTTGTCCTCATACATAATACACAGCGGAATAATAATTTCAGATACAAATACTACGTCTCGCCATCCAGCTTGCTTCCAAAGCTCCAGAATATCCTGATAACATAACTCTAGGCTGCCCGTGTGGAAATTTGGTGGGCACCCAGAGTTTAGAAGGGAAACAATAAACTCCGAGTCAGTCATGGTGACTGGTGTGAGATCGTAAAACGGTTATTTTTCACAAAGAAAATAAAACAAATTCGCAATGCTTTTGGAAAATGAAACTACCATAAGACCTCCCACCACACACACAATGCAAACGCAGAATTGGAGGAGATTTCTTCTTATGATAGTCAAAGATGCTTACTACGCAAAATCAAATCATTTTTGATATTATTATTAGTGCATAGTGTAGAAAACATTTCGAAAGTATAATATTAATCTTAGCCAGCATAGGCATTCCGCACTTATGCCTACTATAGCTACTATGTTCAATAGCAGGTTACCGCCACATTCCATAGTAGGTAATACAACTAAAACCGTACACGTCGCGTATTGTTTCTTTGGATTTCCAACAAATGGTCAGGCTAAGGAACTTCCTATCCACGATGGGTACGTCCCTGGAATAGACGACTCGAGAACCTAACCGGATCTCTGCCAACACAAGGCCGGGTTACCTCTACAAAAATAGGTAACTACCGACACGCGTATGCCATCCCCCGATCGTAACCGATCTTCCCAAGGATCCCCGATTTCCAACAAACCACATAGATAATAATGCAGCAACCACATAGGTTAAGTATCTGGGCTCCATACCATGATACCACCTCTATCCAGAAGGAATGACATACACTAAGGGGCGCTACTCCCTAGAACCTTGCTGCATCCTTCCTGTTTCGACCATTTCCGGGGTGTGAGGCTCGATGAAGTCTCGTCCACAAAGCTACGCTTTCTACAAAGCCATGCTTCGGGTCAAACAAAATGATCAACCTATGATCACAAAGATATAAGATCAAAACAAACGATCATATCGCAAATGATCAAACACTGATCATTTCACAGCAACACTCAGTATGCCACGTTACCAAATTGGGATATATCGCTGATAAATTTCAACTACATAACCTCTGAGCTCGTACGTCTCAGAGAAGGGTGTTAAGCTAAGAGAATAAATTCTCCGCCACCAACAGAAATGTATTTGAAAGAAATCAGCTTTATATCTCAAATTGTAACGTCAGACACACAATCCATACAAGTCTGTTCCGGGATCGAACAGAACCGAAGGCACTTCTCACGAAGCCCTTGCACATCCGGATAAATTTCTAATCACGTCCGGACTTCCCGTCACTAAGGGTGATAAAACCTCTAAATCGGAGATCAGCCGATGTAGAGTAACTCGACGGTAATCCTTCCGTTTTCAAAAATATCCGGTCTTCAACACCGGTCTTCAAATGCAATTCATAACGACGTATCACATATTCGGAATGGGTTATACGACCCCATGGTCCTTTCCCGGCTAACCCGAATAGTGAGCGATTATTCAAAAATAAGTGTGGCATTCAAATTCATCCAATTCACAACAAATACCATTCAAGGTTATTATTGATAGTCGGTTATTTAACTATCAATAAAGATGCGCAACATCATCAGATTCCAAATGAATTTCCCAAATTATTTATCTCCCAAAATATCTTTACTAGATATATTATTTTCCACACTTAACCATTTGAAAACAGATTTCAAATATTCACTTTTCAATTTATCTTTAAAAGATAAAATCTCTAAACAGTTCACTTCATATTGGAAAAGCATTTCCATACTTATTTAAAAATAAGTAATTCACAAATCATTTATTTTCAACACTTAGAAAATATTCGATATACTTAAATCAAAATTAAGTATATATCTCATTCTTTAAGGAAATCATTCTTTAAACACATTTTATTTGAGTCAAAACGAATGTTACGTAAAACATCGTTACGACGACTCAAAATCACTAGTATAGGGATTCGAAATTTAGATAGATATATAAATCCCAATACTATATAAACATTTCCTTTCGGAAATCATTTACTATAACAACAGTGTTATAGTCCATCATTTCCTTATTTCTCGAAAACGTCTATTTCAACCATGAATGTTGAAATCTATGATTTCGATATTTTAACACGTTTTAAAACATCTTTTAAAACAATTACTTCATTTCATAATATTATCTTCCCAAAACATAACCATTTTATTAAATAATATATTCACTGTCCAAAATCGTGAATATACTTCATTATCCAAATTCAACATTTCTACACGTTTTATTTAAAGGCTTATCCACTGTCCAAAATCGTGGATATAATTCCTTTAATTAACTTCTACAATTCACTTATCAAAATAAGTGATTTCGGATTTATAAACAACGTTTATAAATCACAACTTTATATTTTATAACAATTTCAAGTTATGAAATACCTTACTTAAACAATTCCATTTGACTCATTTATATAACAAAATCCAAATTATAAGTCGATAACTTATAATTCATTTAGTTTCAAAGTCCTTCATCTTATAACTTCACAAATCGTATATCTATTAATACTACTTACTTTAAAATCTGTTTATAAGTTCAATTTAACATTTATAGAACTCCTAAATAATCTCCTTATTTTTATTTATAAAATAACAATTTTATACATCTTCTATAAATATAATCCATTTATAATAAGTTGAAAATTTCAATTTAACCCAATTACAATTTAATCAACTTATATTTCAAAAAAAAACCACATTCTTATTATATCTTCACAAATCTCATAATTTTATAACACAAAAATTATAACATTTATTTATTTAAAATGAATTAATTCCAAAATTCAATAAAACGTATACTTTCAAATAATCACTTTGAAATCCTTTTAAAAATAATATCGTTATTTTTAATTTCAAAAATGGATCCGATGATGCTACAGCATCAAACAATCAATCACAACAATCACATATCATATATCATCATATGATAACAGAATATATCACAATATCTGTAAATAATCAATACGGTGAGGAATCCAGTTGGATCCCTCCAACCTGTTTCCCTGCATCCACAGATGTTAGCACAATACCAATTCCGCTCCAGTACGGAATTATCGCGGTATATGGGTTTAATAAATATTATCTGCTTACTAACGGTGCAATAGGGTCTCATCCGCTATACGAGGCGGGAAATCAATCAATCCAATATATACATATGCCAATATGTATATATTGCTATATATAGATATATCCTATCATATCTAATATCACATCCAATAGCAATCAAATAAATAACTGAAAATTCCACTTTTCAATTCTTGAGTGAGAAGATCTCACCTTGATTTTTCGATAGCAATTCGTAGCGATTTATTTCGAATAAAATTAAACGGACGTTTAATTTTACCCGAAATTTTCGCTAGCTCCAAAAATCCCCAATCCAACTCCATCGCGTCGTATTCGTCAATACGGTTCCAACGCAACTGGTTTTGCAATTTTCCGACCTCGCAGCAAAAAGTTACGGTTTTTCAAAGTTCGGACGAATTATAATGTAAATAATTTACAAATTCTTTTATATTTTTTTAAACCTAATCGATCCAGGCCATCCATTTTATTGCTATCAGATCATGGCCGCATGAAGCTTCTTCCCTCCTTCCAGTTTCAAATGCACGCAACTGAACCCATCTCGCGTTCGAGACTTCGACGTCGCACCCCTCCCATTGCCTACCGGAGGTTGATCAACGATATACACTTCGAAGCCCTTCGCCAGCCCTCCCTCTAGCCTCCGACCGCACCCCTATATCACCACCCTCGGCTAGTAAAACGTGACCAAAACCGTCCCCTTCCAACTGCAATTGCCACCAATTTACAACCCCGATTACGATCTTAACCGTTGAACTTATGGATCTCGTCATACTCTACAAATTTCCAGTTGAAGGCTTCGTCTGAAAGTAGATAGATTGAGTGAGATTTGAGGGAGAAGGAACGAACAATTTCGGCCCTTGAATGAATTAGAGGCGGCGGCTGATGATAGGATTAGGGTTTCTCTTGAATGAAGGGGGGTGGGTTGCTTTTATAGAGAACCGACGAACACTATTCATTTCTAAATTTCCGAACTCCGATTTACATGCGGTAACTGACGTTTCTGGGGTTTATCCCGCGTTCCGAACGCAATGGAACAGGTTTCGGAAGCTAATTCGATCGTATGTGTGAGATATGGCGATGAACGATCAATTTAAATTAAACCGATTTAAATCGATTTCGACGCGTTTTAGCTTGCCCCGGACAAATGGTAAATCCAAAAATTTCAAAATTTGAAATCTTACAATAATATCACAATACGGATCCGATGAAACTGGTTTCGTCAAAATCCGAGACTTTTTGAAAAATGACTATTTTAACTCGCCGAATTAATATTAAAAACAATTCGATGCGTTTTGAGCTGCCATAGTCAAACGACAACTCCGATTACCACGAAAATTGAAATCCGATAATAACTAACTATTACGGATCCAATGGAACTGGTCTCGTCCAATTCTGAGACTGTTCAAAAATTGGCTATTTTACAGTCGATAATTAAATATTAAAATATTCAATTTTCACAGATTAACTCCAAATTCAATTTTAAAAGTTCTATAACCTTTCTATAACTCCAGTATGATTAAATAAAATTTTCCAAATCGTTTTCAATCATATTAACTCGATTTTTTATTATCTTTGGAATTTCAATCATTAAATTATCGATTTAATTATCAAATTAAATCCAATATTCGAAAAATAAATTATTCGACTTATTAAATTCATTTATTAATATTTAAAATCAATTAAATATTCGAATTTTAATTATCAAAAATTCTGGGTCGTTACAGACTTCCCTCCTTAAAAGAATTTCGTCCTCGAAATTACAAGTTAGGAAAAGTGGTCCTTAACTCGTCTACTATTTTTCAACATCTAATAGTTTTATCAAATTTTCAAAACAAATCTCTCTACTAGAGATTCGTTATTAATTCAACTAAATTTTCCAACTCTAATTATAAGTTTCAAAACAATCTTGTTTTACTTCTCAATTCAAATTCGAGTTTAAATTCAAATTTTAACTTTCAAAATTTTCTCAAAAAACTTTCTAACGCCCTAAATTTTCGAAAAATTTCGCCAGCGTCTCCTTTGCGTGGCTAATACGGCACGACTACAAAACGTCCCTACGGACTCTCAGATTTCAAAACGAAAAAGAAAAAGCCAAGCGGCTAGACCAGAAATCATCAAATCTCATATCGAAATTCAAATACTTACCTTTTGTCGAGCAATTCAAATTCTCTTCAAAATTAAAATCCAAATTCCTTTACACCTGTATGTCCTACTAGCCATAATATCTAGTTACACATTCAAACCATTTTGCAAAGTCTATTACAAAATTTCGATACTTCTTATATCATCTTTACTTCCCTATTGAAGTTTCATAATCATTTTCATTCAATTTCACATTTCAAATTTCATTTGAATCTAATTCACAATTTCAATTCTACTTGAATTCAATTTATCTTCAATTCTGAAATATTGAATTTATCAATTATCTTTCATTCATAACTGCACTATTTTAAATTAGTTCCAATTACTAATTTATCACAAATTCCAATTTACTTACAAATTCAAAATGAATTTTAACATTTCATTTTCTTGCACTTGCAAATTGATTTATTCGTTCACAAATTCATTCATTTTCAATTTGCATCTCATACATCAAATTTTCAAATATTTATAAGTCTTCGACTTATTTACATTCCAATTTATTTGTTACTACTCCAAATTTATTTTCAACTTAATAAATTTTCTTTAAGTAATCTTTTCACTTTATTTAATTTATTCACTTATACTTACTTTGATTTAACTTCATTCTTTAAGTTAAATTATTCTATCAAAATTCCAATTGTATAAGTTATCAACTTATTTCTTATTTCATAAGTATTTTTATATAGTATTCCAGAGTTCTTTCAATCTTTTCAAAACCATTTTTGAAAACAATTCAAATCATCCTTTGAATTTCCAAAACAAAACTCCAATTTTTTTTCAAACCTCCATTTAAAATAATTTGGCAGCAATACCTCTTTTGGAAACCCGAAAATGAACATCGATAATGTTGCAGTCATTACCGAAGTTATTTTCCAGCGACCGAAAAGAGTTTAGAGCTTTCAACTCTCCAAAATACTTTTCAAACCTTTGAAATTCATTTCCAAATCAAAAATGATTTAACTTTCCAAATCTCCAAAATTTTCAAATGCTTTTAAAAACATTTCCAAAAAGTTCTCTGGAATTCCGTTTTAAATTACAATTCACATTTATAATTTACATTCTTTAAATTTCATTTGTATGTGAATTTTATTTCTTAACTTTGGAGTTACAATTCCAATTTCTTATTTAATTTTAATGATAATAATTTACTATTATTACTTCCTAACATCCATGCAACCATATACTATAATAATCCACAGAAAATTATTTCCTTTATATACGAAAATAGTTTTAGGTAAAATTATTTCATTCACCCTATTTTAAAAAATACTATGTCGTCTTGCCTCGTTTAAGTGTTTAGAAATCCCTATCGATAATATGGCGTCCCACATACCGACCAAAATTCACAAACATCTCAACGGATAAGCAAACACAATATAAAACATTTTTATATTCACTAACAAATACACGCTCGTATCTATTATTACACTCAACTCATTCTAGAGTACTACTGACTCTATCTCTAATGAGTAACACCCAACAGAGCAGGGTTGTCGCTTAACCATATGCTCTGATACCACGCTGTCACGTACGGGAATTTTCGGCTTTCGAAAATTCGACATCGATACTCACTTTATCGACTGTTGAGCAATCGAGTGCCGGAAACTCCAATAGTGAGGGTTTTAGAAGGAAGAGGTAGAAGAAAAGATAGAAGGAAAAGAGAAGAAGAAGGAAGCAGAAGAAGAAAGAAGAAAACAGAAAGAAGAACAACACATCAGAACACGATCAGAAACAGAAGCAATATCAGAATCTCACATATCGCAGCGGAACAATTTATAATAAATAAACACTAGTCTTTTAAAACAAAGAACTATATCAGTTTATACATACATCAATCATCAGAGTCAATATACAACAATGGACAGTTATATAACTTGTCCTCATACATAATACATAGCGGAATAATAATTTCAGATACAAATACTACGTCTCGCCATCCAGCTTGCTTCCAAAGCTCCAGAATATCCTGATAACATAACTCTAGGCTGCCCGCGTGGAAATTTGGTGGGCACCCAGAGTTTAGAAGGGAAACAATAAACTCCGAGTCAGTCATGGTGACTGGTGTGAGATCGTAAAACAGTTATTTTTCACAAAGAAAATAAAACAAATTCGCAATGCTTTTGGAAAATGAAACTACCATAAGACCTCCCACCACACACACAATGCAAACGCAGAATTGGAGGAGATTTCTTCTTATGATAGTCAAAGATGCTTACTACGCAAAATCAAATCATTTTTGATATTATTATTAGTGCATAGTGTAGAAAACATTTCGAAAGTATAATATTAATCTTAGCCAGCATAGGCATTCCGCACTTATGCCTACTATAGCTACTATGTTCAATAGCAGGTTACCGCCACATTCCATAGCAGGTAATACAACTAAAACCGTACACGTCGCGTATTGTTTCTTTGGATTTCCAACAAATGGTCAGGCTAAGGAACTTCCTATCCACGATGGGTACGTCCCTGGAATAGACGACCCGAGAACCTAACCGGATCTCTGCCAACACAAGGCCGGGTTACCTCTGCAAAAATAGGTAACTACTGACACGCGTATGCCATCCCCCGATTGTAACCGATCTTCCCGAGGATCCCCGATTTCCAACAAACCACATAGATAATAATGCAGCAACCACATAGGTTAAGTATCTGGGCTCCATACCATGATACCACCTCTATCCAGAAGGAATGACATACACTAAGGGGCGCTACTCGCTAGAACCTTGCTGCATCCTTCCTGTTTCGACCATTTCCGGGGTGTAAGGCTCGATGAAGTCTCGTCCACAAAGCTACGCTTTCTACAAAGCCATGCTTCGGGTCAAACAAAATGATCAACCTATGATCACAAAGATATAAGATCAAAACAAACGATCATATCGCAAATGATCAAACACTGATCATTTCACAGCAACACTCAGTATGCCACGTTACCAAATTGGGATATATCGCTGATAAATTTCAACTACATAACCTCTGAGCTCGTACGTCTCAGAGAAGGGTGTTAAGCTAAGAGAATAAATTCTCCGCCACCAACAGAAATGTATTTGAAAGAAATCAGCTTTATATCTCAAATTGTAACGTCAGACACACAATCCATACAAGTCTGTTCCGGGATTGAACAGAACCGAAGGCACTTCTCACGAAGCCCTTGCACATCCGGATAAATTTCTAATCACGTCCGGACTTCCCGTCACTAAGGGTGATAAAACCTCTAAATCGGAGATCAGCCGATGTAGAGTAACTCGACGGTAATCCTTCCGTTTTCAAAAATATCCGGTCTTCAACACCGGTCTTCAAATGCAATTCATAACGACGTATCACATATTTGGAATGGGTTATACGACCCCATGGTCCTTTCCCGGCTAACCCGAATAGTGAGCGATTATTCAAAAATAAGTGTGGCATTCAAATTCATCCAATTCACAACAAATACCATTCAAGGTAATTATTGATAGTCGGTTATTTAACTATCAATAAAGATGCGCAACATCATCAGATTCCAAATGAATTTCCCAAATTATTTATCTCCCAAAATATCTTTACTAGATATATTATTTTCCACACTTAACCATTTGAAAACAGATTTCAAATATTCACTTTTCAATTTATCTTTAAAAGATAAAATCTCTAAACAGTTCACTTCATATTGGAAAAGCATTTCCATACTTATTTAAAAATAAGTAATTCACAAATCATTTATTTTCAACACTTAGAAAATATTCGATATACTTAAATCAAAATTAAGTATATATCTCATTCTTTAAGGAAATCATTCTTTAAACACATTTTATTTGAGTCAAAACGAATGTTACGTAAAACATCGTTACGACGACTCAAAATCACTAGTATAGGGATTCGAAATTTAGATAGATATATAAATCCCAATACTATATAAACATTTCCTTTCGGAAATCATTTACTATAACAACAGTGTTATAGTCCATCATTTCCTTATTTCTCGAAAACGTCTATTTCAACCATGAATGTTGAAATCTATGATTTCGATATTTTAACACGTTTTAAAACATCTTTTAAAACAATTACTTCATTTCATAATATTATCTTCCCAAAACATAACCATTTTATTAAATAATATATTCACTGTCCAAAATCGTGAATATACTTCATTATCCAAATTCAACATTTCTACACGTTTTATTTAAAGGCTTATCCACTGTCCAAAATCGTGGATATAATTCCTTTAATTAACTTCTACAATTCACTTATCAAAATAAGTGATTTCGGATTTATAAACAACGTTTATAAATCACAACTTTATATTTTATAACAATTTCAAGTTATGAAATACCTTACTTAAACAATTCCATTTGACTCATTTATATAACAAAATCCAAATTATAAGTCGATAACTTATAATTCATTTAGTTTCAAAGTCCTTCATCTTATAACTTCACAAATCGTATATCTATTAATACTACTTACTTTAAAATCTGTTTATAAGTTCAATTTAACATTTATAGAACTCCTAAATAATCTCCTTATTTTTATTTATAAAATAACAATTTTATACATCTTCTATAAATATAATCCATTTATAATAAGTTGAAAATTTCAATTTAACCCAATTACAATTTAATCAACTTATATTTCAAAAAAAAACCACATTCTTATTATATCTTCACAAATCTCATAATTTTATAACACAAAAATTATAACATTTATTTATTTAAAATGAATTAATTCCAAAATTCAATAAAACGTATACTTTCAAATAATCACTTTGAAATCCTTTTAAAAATAATATCGTTATTTTTAATTTCAAAAATGGATCCGATGATGCTACAGCATCAAACAATCAATCACAACAATCACATATCATATATCATCATATGATAACAGAATATATCACAATATCTGTAAATAATCAATACGGTGAGGAATCCAGTTGGATCCCTCCAACCTGTTTCCCTGCATCCACAGATGTTAGCACAATACCAATTCCGCTCCAGTACGGAATTATCGCGGTATATGGGTTTAATAAATATTATCCGCTTACTAACGGCGCAATAGGGTCTCATCCGCTATACGAGGCAGGAAATCAATCAATCCAATATATACATATGCCAATATGTATATATTGCTATATATAGATATATCCTATCATATCTAATATCACATCCAATAGCAATCAAATAAATAACTGAAAATTCCACTTTTCAATTCTTGAGTGAGAAGATCTCACCTTGATTTTTCGATAGCAATTCGTAGCGATTTATTTCGAATAAAATTAAACGGACGTTTAATTTTACCCGAAATTTTCGCTAGCTCCAAAAATCCCCAATCCAACTCCATCGCGTCGTATTCGTCAATACGGTTCCAACGCAACTGGTTTTGCAATTTTCCGACCTCGCAGCAAAAAGTTACGGTTTTTCAAAGTTCGGACGAATTATAATGTAAATAATTTACAAATTCTTTTATATTTTTTTAAACCTAATCGATCCAGGCCATCCATTTTATTGCTATCAGATCGTGGCCGCATGAAGCTTCTTCCCTCCTTCCAGTTTAAAATGCACGCAACTGAACCCATCTCGCGTTCGAGACTTCGACGTCGCACCCCTCCCATTGCCTACCGGAGGTTGATCAACGATATACACTTCGAAGCCCTTCGCCAGCCCTCCCTCTAGCCTCCGACCGCACCCCTATATCACCACCCTCGGCTAGTAAAACGTGACCAAAACCGTCCCCTTCCAACTGCAATTGCCACCAATTTACAACCCCGATTACGATCTTAACCGTTGAACTTATGGATCTCGTCATACTCTACAAATTTCCAGTTGAAGGCTTCGTCTGAAAGTCGATAGATTGAGTGAGATTTGAGGGAGAAGGAACGAACAATTTCGGTCCTTGAATGAATTAGAGGCGGCGACTGATGATAGGATTAGGGTTTCTCTTGAATGAAGGGGGGTGGGTTGCTTTTATAGAGAACCGACGAACACTATTCATTTCTAAATTTCCGAACTCCGATTTACGTGCGGTAACTGACGTTTCTGGGGTTTATCCCGCGTTCCGAACACAATGGAACAGGTTTCGGAAGCTAATTCTATCGTATGTGTGAGATATGGCGATGAACGATCAATTTAAATTAAACCGATTTAAATCGATTTCGAGGCGTTTTAGCTTGCCCCGGACAAACGGTAAATCCAAAAATTTTGAAATTTGAAATCTTACAATAGTATCACATTACGGATCTGATGAAACTGGTTTCGTCGAAATCCGAGACTTTTTGAAAAATGACTATTTTAACTCGCCGAATTAATATTAAAAACAATTCGATGCGTTTTGAGCTGCCATAGTCAAACGACAACTCCGATTACCACGAAAATTGAAATCCGATAATAACTAACTATTACGGATCCAATGGAACTGGTCTCGTCCAATTCTGAGACTGTTCAAAAATTGGCTATTTTACAGTCGATAATTAAATATTAAAATATTCAATTTTCACAGATTAACTCCAAATTCAATTTTAAAAGTTCTATAACCTTTCTATAACTCAAGTATGATTAAATAAAATTTTCCAAATCGTTTTCAATCATATTAACTCGATTTTTTATTATCTCTGGAATTTCAATCATTAAATTATCGATTTAATTATAAAATTAAATCCAATATTCGAAAAATAAATTATTCGACTTATTAAATTCATTTATTAATATTTAAAATCAATTAAATATTCGAATTTTAATTATCAAAAATTCTGGGTCGTTACAATCTTTAAGTGTTGCATCTCCTATAGTAGACACGCCACATAGATCAATCTTAAAATCCTTGTAATTTCATAAGATCTCCCCATGGTCCTCATGGAATTTCTAGTCTACACCCATCCATCACTAGATCTAAGCTCACCGTATAATCAACATCGATATCCCAAGCATCATTAACATGAAGAGTCTTTCAAAAGCATAATCATTAACATAATCTGTAGATTTTCTTTATAGGTGGTTCTAATCATGTTATAAGTCTATAAAGAAAAAAATACACCGGACATCACTGTATACGTGAAAACCGATACCTAAATCAATTTTCTAGACTTCTCATTACTAATAAGGTGTTTACGCTAAAAGTTGGCACAAACAACCTAAGATTAACAATAGAGAATAAAATGAAGAAAGTAAATTGAAAATGAGGAAAATAAGAGCACACAACAATTGTAGTAGTTCGGCTAACCATAGGCCTACATCCACTTAAACTTTATTAAAGTTTCTGTTGAGTTTTTTCAAGGTTGCTCTTGTAGATCGGTGATGATCTGTATGATTACAGAAGGAATACAAAAATTTGTTAAACAAGCAAAAAATCCCATAAATAATGCTGCTCCTCCTCTATTTATAACTGTAATTGACGAAATTATCTCCTCCGTGTTCTTGCCTACATTTCCTACATCCTAGAGAAGTTAAACTGAAAAGATCGTGGCTAACTCACTTTTAGGGATCTGTACCGAACTAAGCCTCATGGGTCGGTACCTATCCATAAGATGTGTTGTGATTCCTTCCTCAACCTCGTGTGAATGCTTGGTATGGATTACTTAGTTTGGAGATTGGACATGAGCACTTGCCTTATCTGCATTTGTTTCGATCAAGAGCAATGGGCAAACCATCTTAGACGATGCGTACTGGCTAATAATGGCTTCGACGCTATGTACAATAAAATTGGGCAACCACCAGGGATTGATACCGACCCATGATCAATGATCAGGTTCCGATCCAAGACTTTGGTTGTATCTTGGCTTCTTGGATTTGGCAAGTGTAGTTGGTTGTGTGTAGGCCATTCTTTGAGGCTCTTGGCAAGCTGTAAACTCCATCTCTTGATCTTGTCTGATACTCGATTTTAGTGGTTATTGCTCTGGATTCCTCCTTGATCATATTCCTATTTGACTAACTTGATTCATCCGAATATAGCTTGGTCGCAAGGCTGGATAATATTTCCCCCCAAATTATATCTTGTTTTAACAAGATATGCTTTGGAATAAAACAAACTGAAGATTCTTTACTATTGTTTTTAAGCTTTGCTCCGAATAGATGCTACTTTTCCTTTGAATTGGTTTCATGTAGTGTTATCTTTTATTGACCGTTATGTCACTTCGTACGGTTTTGAACTTGTAGTTTCTGTGCAGTATAAAGACTGGAGCATGTACTTCAAAATTTTCATTCCAGGTTCGAAGAGCTTTCAACGATCTCCTTCTTTTTATTCTACACGTTAGATCTTGTTCCCTTGAAACTTCAGTCATCTAGACTCATGTGTGCACACATACACACATGCACTTGTTGCTTACATACTTTCATACACACACACACACATGCTTGTATATATATATATATAGACCTTTCTCTTCTTTTTATTTTTATGGGTTTGGTACCGATCCATATGCTAGGGATCGGTACTGATCCACAATGCATGAAACTTAAGCGACTCTTTTGCCTAAGTATATGGGCCGATTTTTTTATATGCACCGACCCCTCACCTTATTCTCTCATTTCATTTCCGTCCTAAGTTTCTACCTTTACAGCCGTCATTGCCAAGCCTTGCACTATCGATTCAACTTCCTCCTTTGCATCACCGTTTGAGCCACCACCTCTCTCTTTTTCAAACATCAGCGCTGCTATAGATTTCTTATTCCTACCCTCAAGCATCGAACTGTATTGACGATTCAAAAATTAGATCTAAACAACTCAAATTTAACTAAGATGAAAAGCCTTGGGTGGGTGATGTCGATTGATGATGTTCACCATAGTTGTGGAATCATCGACTATGGTCGAAGGTTCGATAGAACACTATTTTCCCTTTTTGATGATCCAGACCGATTCCACACTTTGTGGATTTGGCAATGGAAAAAGGACTACAGGCATCTTGGAAATTTTAGAATTTTACTCGAGGAGGATAGGGTTTTTCTCGGGCTTGACTCGAGTTTTGAATCTTACAAGCCTAGGTTCGAGTCAGTCTTGAGTCTTACCTGTATGTAACCCGAGTTTTTCAAAGTATTGTTGGAACCTGCCTTCTTCGATTTTAATGCGACAACTATATATTTCAACATATATACTATAATGTCAAATATTCTTGCAGGAATTTACAAGAGAAGCTATTATCATATCTTCAACAAGATTAAGTTCTCAAAATTTTATTATTTCTAAGTTAGATATTTTTTGTACAATCTTTGATATGATGATAAAATACACACACAAATATACTTTTGAAGATCATGCTTTAAAATAATAAATATCTTTAATTATTTAAAAGATATAAAAAGGTATTTTCAAAATTATATAATATCTCAAGTTCAAAAGTGCTAAAATAAAGGAAGGAACAAAACAGTACAGATTTAGACGTCTGTATATTAATTCAGACGTCTGACATCAATATCAGACGTCTAAAGATAATATAACAGACGTCTGAACTCTATGTATATAGTGCTTCTATTTCTATATGAAATAGACGTCTGTCAATTTAATAATAGACGTCTGTCATCCTAGACAGACGTCTGAATTAAAATACAGATGTCTGAAATGACTGTTTTTTTCTTTCTTTTATTTTTTGAATTTTAAAACTTTATTCAGACATCTGTCACTTTTCTCTCAGACATCTGAACTTGACGAACTGAAGCATCTCTTCATGAAATATCAAATTCTGAAGAGTTGTCTTCTTCACCAAGAGTTGCACTTCTTCTAATAGTTGCAACTATTAAATTAAGACTATTCAATACTATAAATAGAGATGAAAATCCACTATTTAAAACACCAATTCTTTCTATCTATACTTGCTTTGTATTATCATAATCACAAGTGATTTTCAATCTATACTTCCTATCTTTGCACATTCAAATCATCATATCAAGAAGATTATAAGAAGGGTGTACTACATTGACTATATTCGTGTTATTCAAAGAACACACAAGTCAAGAAACAATTTACCAAATTGTATTTGAAGTCCTATTCGGTTGCTTAGGTGGAAAAGTCCTGTTCGATTACTCAGGCGGTGTAATACCTGTTCCTCCGGGTTAAGTGAGGGTTGTTACAGAAATTCCAGAAGGAGTTTGGGACTGGACGTAGAACGAGAAGTTCGAACCAGTATAAAAATCCCTGGTGTCATTTTTATTTCTGCCATTTACTATTATTTATAATTCCGCACTTGCTAGTCGTAGTTTAACTATATTATCGATCCATATACACTTTCATTTGGTATCAGAGCAAGGTCATCACATAACTATAACATAGTTATCTGATATACTTTTTTTAATAAAATGGACAATAACACTAGCAACAGTTTTACTGAGGGACAAGCCACTACTCGACCACCATTGTTTAACGGATTAAATTATAGTTATTGGTCAACTAGAATGAGAATTTTTATGCAAGCAAGTGGATTTGAAACCTGGAATATCATTCAAACTGAATATCATATTCCTACTACAGAGTATGCTACATGGTCTAATACCCAAAAACTAAATGCTACTGCAAATGCAAAAGCAATGAACATGTTATTTTGCGCTTTAGACAAAAATGAATTCAATCGAGTCAGTATATGTAAAACTGGATATGAAATTTGGAATACTCTTAAGGTTACACATGAAGGAACAAATAAAGTAAAACAAAGCAAGATTTCTATGCTTAAAAACCAATTTCAAAACTTTAGGATGAAACAAGGAGAAAGTATTAGTGAAATGTACTCTAGATTCCAGGATATTTATCACTCACTTTTAGCTTTAGAAGTTACTTTTACTGAATCTGATGTTGTATCAAAAATCCTTAACTCTTTAACTGATGAATGGGAACGAAAAGTATTAGCTATCGAGGAAGCTAATGATATTTCAACCATAAAAACAAAAGAGTTAATAGGAAATCTAATGTCCTATGAAGTAAATTTACAGGCAAGACGAGCACAAGCACAGGACAAGAAAACTATCGCTTTTCAAGCAGAAAAAGAAGACTCTGAATCAGAAGATGATATGGCATTTATAGCTAAGAATTTCAAAAGTTTTTAAAATTCAAAAAGGGTAATAAATTTGGAAATAACAAGGGTTTTAATAAGCCATCAAGCTCATCTCTTGAATGCTACGAATGTCACAAGAAGGGCCACATAAAGAAAGATTGTCCTGATCGGAAGAAAGAAAATAATCTCAAAAAGGACAAATATAAAAAGAAACAAGCCTTCTCAGTTACATGGGATGATACAGAATCTTCTTCGTCAGACAGTGATAATGACAGTGATTCAGAACAAGCCAATGTTTGTTTTATGGCAACAAATGATGATGTAAGTGATCTAACTTTTGACGATTTAATAGAAATAAACTCTGAATTGTTAGATAAACTTAGAATCCTAAAGAGTAAATATAAAGATGCTTTAGGAAAATTAAATAGAACTGAAATAGAAACTGACATGTTAAAAGATGAAAAGAAAATATTAGAGGAAGAGTTAGTAAAATCTCAAGAATCTTATGTTAATATAACATCTCAATTCACTGATTTAAGGAGTGAAATAGAAAGACTAAAATATGAGAATGTTAAATTAGCAAAAGAGAATTATGATTTAAACTCTAATATTAAAACACTTGATATAGAAGTATCAAACCTTAAAACAAAACTGGAAAATATTTCTAAAAACGTTTCTAAATTTAACAGTGGAAGAGAGAGTCTCTCTAAAATAATTGAGAACTCTCAAACCTGTTCAAATAAAAAGGGGTTAGGATATAAAAAACCAATACAAAAGTATTCTAAAAATAATGATTCTTTATATACTAATTTTAAGAAAAAGGAATCTATATCTATTCAAAAAGCTCCTTCAAAAGTTATTCATCCAAAATCAATTATGATTTGGGTTCCAAAAACTAATAATAATTTGATTAGGAAAAATTACATTAAATCTTTCGTTATGTCTGTACATAAGAATGAAAATTTTATTTTTAAAGGGAACTCTAAACCCAACTGGGTTTGGCTTCCTAAGATTTAACCCTTAGGACCCTAATAGAGGAATTGGGTACCAATAGAATTTCAATATTTTTTGCAGGTACCGATTAAGAAAAGAGGAAAATGGATTCTAGACAGTGGTTGCTCAAAACACATGACAGGCGACAAAAATATGTTAACTAACATTATCTACTCAGATGGAGGATCTGTCACTTTTGGAGATAATTCCAAAGGTTACATCATCGGCAAAGGCGATGTGAGCAATGACGGTACATCTAATTTACCTCTTATTACAAATGTCTTATTAGTTAAAAATTTAAAACATAACTTACTAAGTATTAGTCAATTATGTGATAAAGGTTTTAACATAGTATTTTCTGAAAATAAATGTAATATTTTTGATCATAACAAAAATATTATTTTCGAAGGAGTAAGAGATCGTAATATTTATATTTTGAATATGAAAATAAATCATAATACAAATATGTGCTTATTAGTCAAAGAAAATGATCCTTGGCTATGGCATAAAAGATTTTGTCATATAAATTTCAAAGCTATTAATAAATTATCCAAAAACAATTTAGTAAAAGGATTACCTAAAATGAATTTTAAGGTAAATAGCATTTGTGATGCTTGTCAACTAGGAAAGCTAACTAAATCTTCTTTTAAATCTAAGAAGATCATCTCAACATTACAACCTCTTGAGTTGTTACATCTAGACTTATTTGGACCAACTCAGACTCAATCTATTAATCACAATAGATATGTTTTTGTAATAGTTGATGACTTCTCTAGATATACTTGGACTTTATTTATGAAAAACAAAAATGATACATTTGAAAATTTCAAAATCTTTGCTAAACGTATTCAAAATATTAGAAATCTAAAAATTAAAAACATTAGAAGTGATCATGGAGGTGAATTTGAAAATGAAATATTTAAGAAGTTTTGTAATAAGAAAGGAATATTTCATAACTTTTCATTTCCAAGAACGCCTCAACAAAATGGAGTTGTTGAACGTAAAAATAGAACACTTCAAGAATGTGCTAGGACTTTATTGAATGGAACCACTCTTCCAAAACAATTTTGGGCAGAAGCCGTTGCTACTGCTTGTTATGTCCTAAATCGTGTCTCTATTCGACCTTTAACTAAACATACTCCATATGAACTCTTCATCGGTAGAAAACCTAATATATCCTACTTTAAAGTTTTTGGTTCTAAATGTTTTGCCTTAAATACGAAAGATCAATTAGGAAAATTTGATCCAAAATCGGATGAATGTATATTCATCGGATATTCAGAACGAAGAAAAGCATATAGAATCTATAATATAAGAACCAAATCTATTGAAGAAACACTTCATGTATCATTTGATGAAAATTTCAAAATTAAAACAAATGATGATGAAGACATTGTAATAAATTCAAACTCTACTTTTGACAACATTATGCCTGACAATACCTCTTCTATAAATCAAATTGAAACTGAATTAAAAACTCCTCCAAATTTTTTAAAAGATCATCCTATTCAAAATATAATAGGAGAAATTGATGAAAGAGTTAAAACAAGGAATCAACTAAATCAAATGGGTCATATAGCTTTTCTTTCTAATATAGAACCTAAAAATATTAAGGAAGCCACAACTGATGATTATTGGATTATTGCGATGCAAGAAGAACTAAACCAATTCGAAAGAAATAACGTTTGGGATTTAGTTCCACGACCAAATGATCAATCAGTTATTGGCACTAAATGGGTTTTTAAAAATAAAGCTGATGAAAATGGTAATATCACTAGAAATAAAGCTAGATTAGTTGCACAAGGATATAATCAGGAAGAAGGAATTGACTATGAAGAAACGTTTGCTCCTGTCGCGAGATTAGAAGCAATACGAATCCTATTAGCATATGCTTGCTTTCATGATTTCAAATTATATCAAATGGATGTTAAAAGTGCATTTTTAAATGGATTTATTAAAGAAAATGTTTATGTTGAACAACCTCCCTTGTTTATACACGAACAATTTCCAGACCATGTTTATAAACTTAAAAAGGCTTTATACGGTTTAAAGCAAGCACCTCGTGCTTGGTATGATCGTTTAAAAAGTTATTTAATCGACTCTGGTTTTGAAATTGGAAAGGTTGATCAAACTCTTTTTATTAAGAAAAAGAAACATGATATTTTAATTGTTCAAATCTATGTAGATGATATTATTTTTGGATCAACTAATGATAAATTATGTCAAGAATTTTCTAAAATAATGACAAATGAATTTGAAATGTCTCACATGGGAGAATTAACATATTTTCTTGGACTTCAAATTAAACAAGTTAATAATGGCATTTTTATAAATCAAGAAAAATATTGTAATAATTTAATCAAACGCTTTGGTATGGAAAATACTTCTGCCAAACCAACTCCCATGAGTACAACCATACATCTTGAAAAAGATGAAAATGGCAAGAGTGTAGACCAAAAATTATATCGAAGTATGATTGGATCATTATTATATTTAACCGCTAGTAGACCCGATATAATGATGAGCGTTTGTTTGTGTGCATGATTTCAAGCCGATCCTAAAGAATCACACATTAGAGCAGTGAAACGTATTTTACGTTATCTCAACAAAACCAAAGATTTTGGACTATTTTATCCGAAAGAATGTTCTTTTGAATTAGTGTCATATAGTGATGCTAATTTTGGAGGAAGTCGGACGGATAGAAAAAGTACAAGTGGGACTTGTCACTTCATTGGACGGTCTCTAGTATCTTGGTTCAGTAAGAAACAAAATTGCGTATCACTTTCTACTTGTGAAGCAGAATATATATCTGCAGCTTTGGCATGTGCTCAAGTAATTTATATTCAACAAACTCTTCAAGATTTTGGTTTTAACTTATCTAAATCTACAATCTTCTGTGATAATTCTAGTGCTATTAATTTATCTAAAAATCCAGTAAATCATTCACGGACAAAACATATTGATATTCGTCATCATTTTCTTCGTGATAATATTGAAAAAGATATCATCAATCTAGAATTCGTATCTTCGGAAAATCAATTAGCAGATATTTTTACCAAACCTTTAAATGAAAACACTTTTGTAAAATTGAGACGAGAACTTGGAATTATCTCTTTCAAAAATTTATGAAGTTTACCTCAACTCAATTCTGTTTTTATTTAAAGGTTAATATAAAAAACTTGTTTTAATCCACACATATTTTTTCTTGGTTAAAATTAAATTATTCTTCTTTTAATCTTAACCATTCATTATTTAGCTTTCAGTTTTTTTATAAATTCTCTCTTTCCGAAGAAAATTGTCATTCAGCTTATTCTTCACAAAGGTGAAAGCAAAAATTCAATTATGTTTTTTAACTTTGCATTATTCATATATACCATGGCTGGTTCATCTTCAGATGAGCCTTCCTATTCATCTGAATATTCGTCAATTAATTTTGAAATACCTAGTTCTAGGTCTTCCGAACTTCCAACACCAACTCTAGCTTATATTCCGATATGTCCACCACAAAGTTATCATACGGGGTATACGCCAGAAAATAAACGCACGCGAAGAAATTTATTTCCATCTCCAACTACTAAGGAAAAGATAGATGACTTACATCACTATCAGAGGGAAACACTTAATCTTCAGCGTGAAATGTATTTTGAGCAAAAGAGTCATGGTAGACGACTCAGTTTTCTTGAACGTTGTGCTGCAAAAATATGTGGTTCATCTCCGATCAACACAAATGCACATATTCTTTCACCTCAACGTCCTCATGTTTCCCCAAATTTGTGGGATCGTCAGCCTCAATGGTCTCCCATTAAACAGTCTGATGAACAAAATCAACACGAATCATCCAAAGGGAAGTCTCCGAAGTCTCCAAAAACTCCAAAGACTCCTAAGTAGATAATATATATATGACTGTATGTTGATTTGGTTATTCATGTTTGCTTTGTTCTTATCAAAATAAATAAATAATTGAATATTTTTGTTTCTTTTCTTTAAACTAAGCAAAAACATTCATCATCAGACATACAGACGTCTACTCTTTTTCAACAGACGTCTGTAAAACACCTTCTTTTACTTTTTTCAGCCACACAGACGTCTGAAGCATTAATCACAGACGTCTAAATCAAGTATAAAAAGTTTCAAATTTTCTGCTTTACAATTAGCCGTCTATTTAAAAATAACAGACGTCTGTTCTTCAAAATAGACGTCTAATATAAAATTTTCAGACGTCTGATTTTAGTTCAAAATGTTTTTTACTCTCTGTTTCATTTTGAACCTACTGAGCCGTCTGTCACTATTTTTTAGACGTCTGTCATGCTTCTTAGCTGTCTGTTATAAAAATTTAGACGTCTAAACTTCACTTAATTGTTTCTTATCTACAGAACCTCAGACGTTTGTATATTTTTTAGACGTCTGAAATCCTGTTCAAAAGAAAACAATATTAACCCTACCAACGGTTTCTCTTCTTCATCACGTATTTTTTTAAAATCAAAATTCAACACCCTAGCCGTCTCCTAATTATACAATGGCGCCCAAATCAAAGAAACAAAAAGGAGATTCTTCTCAACAAGCTCCTCATATTCTCCCTTCAGAAGATCAAATTGCAGCTTGGCTATACCATGAACCCCGAAGTATGGCTCGTTACAAACATCTATCTTCTCTAGCATCATTTCATGGTATTTTTCATGATCTTGATCATTTTCCTACGTACAAACTTAGGCTCTATACTGATAGATCTCAGATTACTAGTCTTATTGATTTCAAAGACAATCAAGTCAACATTTGTAGACTTAGTATCCTATTATTTCTTGCAAATGTTAACAATCCAAAAATTAGACTTCATCGAGATAAAGGAACGCTTTGGACAAGCGTATTTGGAAACATTCTACAAATAACTCCTGCTGACATTGGACGAGTTTTAAAATGTAGCTCGGATGGGGTCGACTTAGATGATTTTAAGTTAGAAGGAGAGGAACTTAAACAAATAGAATATTATCTTTTTGAACCAGGAAAGTCCACAGATAGATCAAATCATCTTCGTCCTCGACCTCGATTATTGCTTAGAATGCTAATAAAAACAATTTTTCACCGGTAAGGAAGCCATGAGGTCATCTATGATGATGAAGATAAGGCTCTTCAATCAATATTATCTAATACACAAATCAATTGGGCACAATATTTTTATGATGCATTTCGTACTTATCACGACTCGAAGAAGCGTTCAATTGTCTATGCTCCTTATATTACTCGAATTCTATCTGACTTGTCTATTCAAAGTCCGTCAATTGAATTTGAAAAGATCAAGGTATCCAACATTCGCTTCTTTAGTTTGATGGGATTACCAGAATCTCCTCCGACATTTCCAACATATAATGATTATAAAGCGGAACAACTAGCTTTACAAAAAGAAAAAGGAAAAACAAAAGTAGGCAGTTCCGGACATGATGGAGATGAAGGAGATACTGAACAAGAAAGGGATGATGAAGATGAAAGGGAACATAAAGAAGGAGAAGACGAAGCTTTTGAGCAAGCTTTTATCCAAAGTTCAATCTCGGAAACTTACGAGATTGAACTAATTTCTGGTACTTCACGCACTTATACTAAAAATGAAAAACTCAAGTCTGACATCACCATCTCTAAAAATCAAAAGAAAATCTCTCAACAAATTGCACAAGGCTTTTCGTCCATCAATTCTAGATTCGATGATTTAGATGCCCAAGTCGAAGAGAATGCACGAGAATTGAAAAATGTCAAGACAATTCTTCGTCAATTGTGGAAAAAGTCTCATGGATCTTCTCCTCCTTCCTCTCCAACTTGGGGAGAATGGTGAAAGAAGATGTTTTTCCTTTGGTTTGCCTTTTGGTCCAAAAACTTCACTTTCATAAAAATTCTATTTTTTTGTGATGTTTAAAACTTATTAGTTGTTCTTTGTATAATTTTCTATGTCTCTCTTAGTTCTTTGTGTTGGTTAAACAAATGCTCTGTCTTAATATATATTGTTTTGTTATTATCATCTTGGTACATGCTTGGTCTGTCTACACTTCTTAACTATTTTGTTATTCACAGTTTTGTCATTTCTCTATATCTAACACCCCCCTACAACTCTTTTTGTTAATGACAAAGGGGGAGAAATAATAACATTTCTGCTATATAAATTGGTCATATTGACAGGGGGAGCAAAAGGTATGGTTATACTAACCGTTGAATTATATAGTTGTCATCATCAAAAAGGGGGAGAATGTTGGAACCTGCCTTCTTCGATTTTAATGCGACAACTATATATTTCAACCTATATACTATAATGTCAAATATTCTTGTAGGAATTTACAAGAGAAGCTATTATCATATCTTCAACAAGATTAAGTTCTCAAAATTTTATTATTTCTAAGTTAGATATTTTTTGTACAATCTCTGATATGATGATAAAACACACACACAAATATACTTTTGAAGATCATGCTTTAAAATAATAAATATCTTTAATTATTTAAAAGATATAAATAGGTATTTTCAAAATTATATAATATCTCAAGTTCAAAAGTGCTAAAATAAAGGAAGGAACAAAACAGTACAGATTTAGACGTTTGTATATTAATTCAGACGTCTGACATCAATATCAGACGTCTAAAGATAATATAACAGACGTCTGAACTCTATGTATATAGTGCTTCTATTTCTATATGAAATAGACGTCTGTCAATTTAATAACAGACGTCTGTCATCCTAGACAGACGTCTGAATTAAAATACAGACGTCTGAAATGACTGTTTTTTCTTTCTTTTATTTTTTGAATTTTAAAACTTTATTCAGACATCTGTCACTTTTCTCTCAGACATCTGAACTTGACGAACTGAAGCATCTCTACATGAAATATCAAATTCTGAAGAGTTGTCTTCTTTACCAAGAGTTGCACTTCTTCTAATAGTTGCAACTATTAAATTAAGACTATTCAATACTATAAATAGAGATGAAAATCCACTATTTAAAACACCAATTCTTTCTATCTATACTTGCTTTGTATTATCATAATCACAAGTGATTTTCAATCTATACTTCCTATCTTTGCACATTCAAATCATCATATCAAGAAGATTATAGGAAGGGTGTACTACATTGACTATATTCGTGTTATTCAAAGAACACACAAGTCAAGAAACAATTTACCAAATTGTATTTGAAGTCCTATTCGGTTGCTTAGGCGGAAAAGTCATGTTCGGTTGCTCAGGCGGTGTAATACCTGTTCCTCCGAGTTAAGTGAGGGTTGTTAGAGAAATTCCAGAAGGAGTCTGGGACTGGACGTAGAACGAGAAGTTCGAACCAGTATAGAAATCCCTGGTGTTATTTTTATTTCTACCATTTACTATTATTTATAATTCCGCACTTGCTAGTCGTAGTTTAACTATATTATCGATCCATATGCACTTTCAAGTATCACCAACGTTTAGAGAAAATATCGACCAAAAAACTCCAAAATACTAGAATGGACTTCCATCACGAACTTTGTTGGGGCATGACCGATGATCCATGATTCGTTGGGACAGTTTTTGATAACGGTCACTCCAAATACAAATTAGCACTTGAATGAACTATTTGCTAATGCTTTACCGAATGATAAATCTGAATTGCACTATGTTAGATGCATGCACTACATAGTTTTAAATACACACACTGCATAACACCTCTAATTACATAATGTTGCCCTTACTTGACGTATGAGATCTGATTGGCAAACACATGTCTATGTTCGTCGAGTCTGGTATATCAACTATAGAGGGATTTCTTTCCAGCATGAAGAACATAGCTTTTAATATGCCTAATATCATTCATGTATGAAGCTTTGATAATTATGGATCGTAAATAATCCTCACATCTCTTTGCTATGGCCATAGGTCCATCGACTTTAGTATATTCTAAATTTGATAAAGAGTCCAATTCTACTACGTTACCTACAGTAAGACATACTCCTAGAAAATGTAGATCTCAATCAACTGGTCATCCAATGGAATGGCCTCTTCAGATTGTTCCTTTTATAAGCACTATAGAGCCTACAGTTGAGGCCGCTTCCGACATCAACATGGGTGATGCTATTATTCTATATGATCCCTAGGGTTCTCTTACCTCTAAGGTTGATGAAGGGAATCTCGGGAGAATATGTAGGAGGCACGATATTCCATATGAGGATGTGTTAGTTCCATCGCGCCATCAATGAGCGCATCTCCCACCTGTAGGATACAAAGCTCGCAACTGATATATGTGCATGGCCGGTTGTGTTTCGCTATTTAACTACTTCATTTATATAATATTGCAATTCATGAAACTAGCTCTGACCCAACTACATCCCAATAGTTATTCTTTCCTGAATAGCATATATATTATCTTCGTCCTCCATATGAACCGTGAGCCCAACTTTCGGGAGATTCACTATCTTTATAGCTTCAAACATTGAAAAGGATCTCCTTCACTAACCTGCCTAGAACCTTCCAAGGATGTTCGCATAGTGATGGGTTTCTAGAAAAAATTAAGCTATTTTAAGGACAAATTTTCTTTGTTCGCTGCCTACCCAGCTTTGCGCAATGGTGGCTATCAAGATGTAAGTCTTATATTTATCCTTCTTTTCTTATGTTGATTTTACAGTTTTAGTTATTTGGATCACCATTCCTTGTCTTTGCAAATAATTCGAGAAGGCCTAGCAGTGCAGTCATAGCAAGTACTCTTGCTAATCTCCATTGAGTCCCGCTCGAAGAGAGAAATGAGAATGCTTCTTATAGACGAGAATCTGCTCGCTTATAACCTGCTAGAAGAAGGCTATAGTGTCAGCTACATTCCGGGTGTTGTGGAGGACGATAATGACGACAACGATGATTCCTTGCATGAACACATTACCGTTGCAGATGTCGGTGAAGGTCATGAGGTGCCCCTGGTTCGGAGCCAGTTATCGATCTTGAAGCAAGTCAAAGGGCCGAAGATAGTGGAGGAGTAAGGAGTGAACATGCCGAGGAAGGTGGGAGTGACAATGAGGAAAATAATGATGTCGATATTGGGCATGAGGTTTCTAGTGATGCAGGTGGCGATGATAGTGCATTTCTTATAGCTTAGCAACCCCAAAATAAAGATTGGTTCATCTAGGATGCCCATGCAACCTCCACTAGCTATCATGGCAGGGGAGACACCCATCCCAACTTTTGGAGATATATCTGGGTTTAGGAAGTATTTTGGATGAGTTCAGCTCCTTTGGCCTTGGTGGTATTAGCATTGGGGACACTGGATCTCCCATTCATTTGCCTGGTAAAGTGCCATCTACTCGTGCTGGGGAATAACCCCTATTAATAAACTTCAAGTCCACAGTCCATGGTAGAACACTAGGACACATTCTCACTTACATGACACTACATCTTACTCTGTTTGCACTATGTTTCCATTTTGTTGGTGTTAACTCATCTGTGTTTCATTTACAGATTCGATGGAGTGAAGGAATATGTATGACACCATCCAAAGCCAAGGGTACAAGTATAGAAAGCCTGGATCGACCGGTCGCTATCATGGCTCGTCTTATGATTCTAATCTAGGAAGGCACTCGGTCCAAGACCATATAAGTCAGAACAAAAGCCATAAGTCTCATAAGTTGTTCCCATGGCGCATATCTCGCTCACCTCTATCGCATAACATGGATCCGTATTCGACGAGACTCGATCACGTCCCGTACACTGAGATACCGATTGTCCCTGTTTCATTTCCTCCTTCAGCACAACCAGTTATATCTTCTTACATGCCACGATGCTCCGAGCAGTCGCCTGGGCTGGTTGCTTCTAAAGCTTCTCATTTGAGAGCCAACAAGAGGGAAATTCCACCCCTATCATTACTGCGGAAGTGGAAATCCTTTCTAACCCCCATATGGATGCTTTGAGGCATGCGTTATCGAAAATCTTCGTCAATATCATGAACTTTGTGCCTTAATTAAAAAATATTCCTCTGAAGTGTAGGACTGATGTCTTGGCCTATGTCGATGATGTGTACAAAAAATACTTCAAATGGAGAAGATTAGCGGAACCTATCTCCAAAGGTGCTTATAAGAGAAAAGTGGAGCTTGATGGAGTGAAACAAGAATAAAAGCTAGAGATGCACATTATGTCCACTCTCGATAAGGAGGTTGAGAAGCAAAATGTATCATTGGCTGATGCTAAGAAGAAGGTAGAGGATCTGACCAAGTCTGTCGAGGAGGAGCGCGAAAAAGCCAACATAGGCCACTTGAGGCACCTAAATACAGGAACCACACTCTATTGTTAGAGAACGAGCAGCTCAGGAAGACTATAAAGGAGAAAGACTTTGAAATAGCTCGGTTGATGTTACATCATAATTTCTACAAATGCAAATTACGAATATTCAAAAGGAAGGTTCCTTGGCTTGTAATTTCGAGACCCATTGTTTGGTTTCCAATGAGAGCTTAAGAACCAAACTCGATATCCGATAGGATGTAGCCTGAGAGTATGAGTCAAAGCATCAACCGAGATCAAGATCATTATCCAACTAAGCAAAGAAGTTTAGCCAAGGGCAGCAGTTGCCTTAATCAAAAGCATTTTAGCAAGTATCAACATTCAACGGCTTAGATAACCCAGGCCGAGACCAACAGTCGGGATAAACGAAAAATATCATAGAAGCTATATATAGAAGCTTTACGTCAACAATCCACGTTAAAGTTCACTTAACTAGATGATGACAAGCATTCAAATCTAAGCCGCACGTAGCAAGCCAGGTCATCAATCCAAGAGAAAGCACCTACACTAATGGAAGAACCGTAAATTTGCTATAAATGGAGGACCACTTGCTACAGTAAAAGGGCTGGCACTAAAAAAAGATTGAAATATAAAACCATGTTGTAATTTCCTATATTAGAGATCTCTTTACAAACTCATTAATGGCGGAAATGTACAGACTCAATGTAATAATCCTCTTGGCGAGATAAGAGTGACCACATAAGGAATGGATAGTGGACGTAAGGACTTTCAGTCCAAACCACTATAAAGTCTCGGTGTTATTTAATTTATGTACTTTGCCTTCTCCGCATTAGCTATTGCGACTCTACGATTTGATATCTCGTAACCTAAGCTTGATTACACCATGTCTTGGCAATCTCTTTGTTGGGTTCAATAAGCCAACTAGCTCTAGAGCTATACCTTCAGACTTTAGGATGTTGGCATGGATGAAATTTTGCACAAATATTTTTGGTGCTAGAAGGAGGGCCCAACCTCCGCATCTTGTTTCCTCTCGGAAATCCAACAGATCATTCCAGTCAATTATGTCTGGTTTTGAAAATGAAGAAGTCATCTCGGAGTTACCCTTCAACCTTCACATTCAGCTTATTGAAGAAGAAAACAATAAGAGATCGGTCACCCTCATTTTGAAAAAATAAATGGCAAGGAATATGATCCTGTCTATGAGCTTCAAACTTCTCAGATCAAGAAGCTTTCGAAATATCTTCAAGGATCCCTCCAGGAATCAACCCAACTTTAAAAGATGGTTAAGACCCTGAATAGTGAATTCAGGAATATTTCCGCCGAATTATTGTGGGTTTGGTTTCTTCCGATAAGAGGGCCCTCCCAATCACTTAAAATGGTGATTCTCCAAAGAAATTAAAGAGGGATCAGATTCTCACTCCACTAAACCAAAACTTGTCCCGGATATTCCAAGAAACTCATGACGACTTCTCTTACTTGGATTACCTCCATTAAAGATAGAAGACCCGAATAGTAAGAAGTATTGTATCTATCATTTGACAAACGGGCACAGGATGGATGGATGCCAAAAGCTTTCTTAAGTGGTCAAGAAACTCATATAGAAATGAAAGTTAACTAAATATATTAAACGTTAATTTGAATATCTTGTTTGGAATTATTTACTTTGTTCTATTTCTTTGGCACTAGGAGAATTCCATGTAACTTTTGCCAAAGGAATACATATGGAGCTTTTCTACAAAGATGAAGTTGCAAGAATAATCCTTTTTACTAATTGAGTTCCCACGGTCATATGGAAGATACAAGTTTTATTAATATGCTCTTCTTGATTATAACCTCTTTCACAAAAGTTTCAACTCTAAAGGGCACCTCATGGTCTTGGATTCCTTAAAGTTTAATCAGAAAGTCTCGACTCGTTTTCGGCGCATCCTTCTTCAGCATAATCCTATCATCTATGGTATCTCTTTCGGTATGTCCTCTCTTCTTAAGAACTTTTTCTTATCATACTTGCATTTAGAACTTAAGGACTGAAGCTTTTCCATTGATTTGATAAGATCAACGGAGGTTTCACTTTTTTTAAAAATACCGATTCTATCAATAGTTTTCCTTCTAAAACTCGGATCAAATTTTCTATCGAACAATGTGATTTATAAACCGTGTAATTTAAAAGTCTTTTAAAAAATAGTATGGAAACACTCTTTTCAAAGGATTTTTATTTCCCTTTTACCGAGTTCCAACTAGCATTTCATATGACTGTTAACTTAAAATAGTTTTTGGCGGCTACACCCATTAAAAGTGGTTGTAGATGACCGACACCTGCTAAAATTGGTTGTAGATGGTTGACGCCTACCAAAAGTAGCTATAGATTTGGACCCAACAATAAGTGTGTAGACCTCGCTATAAGAGCACCCCACAGTAATGCGTTACAAAGTGTAAGGCCATATCACCTGGATTTAAAAAGAGGATGAAAAGTAGAATTCATGCTAATAGTGAGCCATGGTCAAGTAGTGCCATGCATTGGGTAGATTCAACAATTATATTAGAATATTGGGTAAATTCCCAATAATAATGAGACATGGTCAAGTAGTACCATGCATTGGGTAGATTCCCAATTAGATTAGAATATTAGGTAGATTCCCAATAGTAGTGAACCATGGTCAGGTAGTACCATACATTGGGTAGATTCCCAATTAAATTAGAATATTAGATAGATTCCCAATAATAGTGAGCCATGGTCAAGTAGTGACATGTATTAGGTAGATTGCCAATTAGATTAGAATATTGGTAGATTCCCAATAATTGTGAGCTATGGTCAAGTAGTACCATGCATTGGTTTGATTCCTAGTTAGACTATAATATTGAGTAGATTCCCAATAATAGTGAGCTATAGTCAAGTAGTACCATGCATTAGATTAGAATGTTAGGTAGATTCGCAAAAATAGCGAGCCGTGGTAAAGTCATACCATGCATAAGACTAGAATTGGGTAGATTCCCAATAAGGAAAGAATGGTAGGGCAAAGTTCCTAAGTTAAGGTATCAAATAGATTCTCGGTAAACAAAGAAGAGGTAAAAGTGAGAATAGAATCAGAATAAGACGAAACTCCTAATTATGCCACCATGCTGGCTCAAAAAAGGATCTAGTAATAGAGCTCGGTTGGTTCTGAGATATTGTTTTGACAAGGGTATACCAGGGGTAAGAGATACCCCGCAAAGAGAAGATTCTAAAGCACACCCAAGCAAAGTGATGACATAAGAAATAAAAATGAAGTTCCGTTACATTTATATGGATACAATTTTTTTGTGATTTACATTTATGATAGTTTGTCCGAGAAAGTGTTACAAGGAATAGGATGAGAAGAACGCCTAATTAAGTGAAGAAATAATATTACAAAATCAAGAGCATCAGAGGATAAAGTATAAGAATGAAGGGAGGAGATCCTTCCAAATGAGCAAGCAAGGGTGGCAAGTCATAGCTCTCCGAAATAATCTTAGTTTCATAATCTTGGAAGGAATTAATTAGCAACATCATCTTTAGTCTCATTTCCTCCCTCCGTCTAAAAGGGATTGCGATGTCATTCCCCAAGGTCAGATATTGATTTAGGACTCAATCTTCTTCGAGGTAAGTAGCTCTTAATTTTTAGACCTGGCTTTGAATCGAGGAAATTTCTCTTAATCTCGAAGGATTTAAGGGTTATGTTTAGTTTTTTAAGTTCAGCTACCTTGTTCTTATAAGATTGGTAAAGAGAAGTATAGTCTCACTAGGTTATTGAGCAGTTCAGGCAGGCTACTCCCTGAGGAACATCAACTTAAGATTAGTAAAAAGAAAAGATGGGAAATAAAGAAGAAGTCCACATCGACTACTCTAGTTTGAAATATTATGTGACAATCGCATCGTATAAGGACAAATGGTAATTCAAATATTATAAAGTCATCAAGAAAGTTTCATTTGGAACATTATACGAGCCAAAAGTTATATAGGCCATATTGTTACAAAGACAAGTTATAGTGTGTTTTCTTCATCAAGCGTACTATCAGGAGTATCTTCTTTTACCTCCTCATCAGTAGAAACAACTTCCACCTCCTCCTCTACCGGGGGCTCGTCTTCATCCTCCAAAATGGCCTTAGTTTCCTTTTCGTTCTTCTGTTCCTCGTACCTTTTAGCAAAGTTAGCTTCTACTGTGGTAGCATTTTTTCCAAGATAGGTTAGAGAAATTAGAAGGCTCATCTGTTGGCCTCCTTCTCATGTTCTTCTCTGATAATATAATATTCTCTATCAACCACACCGGCCTTGGCTTTCTCCAACCTCTCATCTCTTTCCTTTAAGATATTCTCAAGAGTCTCGATCTTACGATCCCTCCATCAAGTATTCCTATCTAATTCTTCTACTTGAGTATTCATCTCCTGAACTTTAGTTTTGAATTCTGCAAACTCCATTTTCATTGCCTCGGCGGGCGGCCACCGTCTCTTCCATTTTCAACCACCAATATTGAAGGGTATAGATTTCTGCCACAGTCTAGAAAGAGGAGACGGATAAGAACAAATGTTGGAATCATAAACCTACACACACAAAAAATTCATTCCTACCTTGATGCTCTCCTAAAGAGGCTATATTCGATTATTCTCCGGATTCCTAGGGCAAAGGTTGGAGGTCTTGCATGTGCTTCGGTAATGGCATAGAAAAGGCCACCTTCAAAGAAAGCCTTTATGATTTCTATTGCTTGCTTGTTTTTCCCGATAAGAAGATCTGAATCCTTTCCCTTGGAACTTTCAGCTTTAGAGGATCTAGAGACCTTTTGCTTCTTCGAATCGAGAGTATCTTTGTCAAAAAAAACAACTTGGACCTTTTGCTTGCCCCCCTTTCCCTTATCTAGGGAGCCGGGCTTCTTAGAAGAGAAAGTCACTGCAACAAGGAGAAAGGGATAAGGTTGAAATCAAAATTAAGACTAAGTTGTACTAAGAGCATAAAATAAGCTAGTCTAATGGTTAAAGGGTGAAACCCTAAGTCTAATTTTTCTCAGAATTGGATTCAGTTTCTTCTCTGCTATCATTGACTACTGTAGAAGCTTTCTCATACTTCATAGAAGTTTTAAGTCTGGCAAATCAAGTGGAAGGAAGTAGCATACCTTGAACTTCTGTTTGCTTTCCATAAGAATCAAGTGTCGGTATCATTGTAAAGATGGAATCTTCATGACTTTCTTATACCTATCCTTAAATTGATTGGTAATAGCCAGGTCATCACTCTTCTCGGGTCTCACTGTTTGAGATTTAATAAAATAAGGAAACACGATCTAAAATATGGATAATATTAAAAGAAGGCAAAATATCTATGGACATACCAGCATTAGTGAAAGAGGTGGCTATTCGGTCGGATGAGGCCTTACTAAAGAACAACTGATGTGGCATTATTTTGTTGAATGGATCCTTTAGAGGAGATGGCCTTAAAAATTTAAGGAAATACATGAGAAATTTCCCAATGGACTTGGACTCTAGCAAGTTGAACATATAATTGATCTCCGTAATGGATATATCCCGATAGCCTTTTCGAAGTATAGGATTGTCATAGAAGATAAAGTTGAATAGGAACTAGACAAGAGTTGAAAGGGTTTAATGTGGTAAAATTCCAAGAACTCAAAAAATAAAGGGGCTAGAAGCAAGAAGATTCCATGTTCTAAACGTTCTATATACCATATAAAATGCCCTACTGGAGGGTTACTATAATGCATCTCGGAGCCAGGAGCGATCGACTCGACTTCTGTGATCCCATAGGAAGACAAAACTTCATCGAGTTCTTGGTGAATTTTGATATGAGCATCCATTTCCAACCAAAGAAAAGGGGCAAGATATCTAATTACTAAAAGAAAAGTCGACATTATCCTTAAAACAAGGATTAACCAAGTTAAATTCAGTAGAACCTAAATCTAATTCTTGGTTAAGCAAGAAAAGGAAGAGTATCAATGATGATATTGGCAATCTTAATAAGAATAATAAAATTGAAAAGAACTTACTGGTTCAAGAACGGATATCAAAGGAAGGATGGAAGAGAGCTTGAAATTATTAGTGGCGGTTTTACAATTTTAACAGGCTAATAGAGGGGAGAAAGAGGAAAGATTATTTATATTAAGAAGGAACGACACAGATTGAAGGGAGAAAAGTTTTTCACCATAGATCTCGTTTAACAGCTACCCATAAGAGGAATATTAGGAGATTTCCTCATTGAATGCCGAATCATCCTTGCACAGGGAAAGAGGGATGCTTTTTGAAGATAACTAATTAACTACCAATAACTAGACTCACATTTAATGCAAGTTCAGAACCCGTCCCTATAAAGTTCTAGTCCTGAATGATCACTTACAATTTCCATGCCACAAGTACCATCTTGATCTCACGGTCTCAAATTAATTTTTGTCTCTCAGTGTTCAAACAATTTCGCTTATCACTTAGCCTAGATGGCTTCAAGTGGCAAGCTCAGTTTCAAAAATTTTGACCTCTCGATCCCAAAATAGATTTCACCTCTCGGCAGTTTAAATAATTTCGCTTATCACTTAGTCTAGATGGCTTCAAGTGACAAATACAATTTTGAAAACTTGGACCTCACGGTCCAATTTAGACCATGCCTTCTGGCCCAAAATTAAAATTTAATTTTGAGCAAAATAATCCATTTTTCTAACCTAAGTTGAGATTTCTCCTTTCGATATTCAAGTCACTCTACTAGGAAACAATATTGTACCTCCCATTTTAATTATTTTTCTTTTCTTCTTTCTCTTAGCTTCCACTAATGTGCATGCACACATCTATGTAGCCTCATCTAATTTGCACTCAATTTCCTACAGTATAAAATTAAAATGTGTAAATAAATTTTCTCAAAATAAATGCATATGCAAAATTACCATTTTACCCAATTGTAGTTGAGTGAATGATGATTTGAAAAAACTTCTATATTTTGGTTCAAACATGTAAAAATATCCTAATATGTCCTTTATTTTAATAAAAGAAGATTAAGTATGAGAGTAAAAATATACATTTTTACATGCACATCACCTTTTATACATATAATATAGACTAAACTCGAAAGATAATTAAGGAAAATAGATTACACTCACCTATACCAAAGTCCACTTCATATCCAATATATGAAGTAAACTTTGGAGGGCATGAGGAGGGCATGAGTTACACCATAATTTCTACAAAGTACAAATTACAAATATTCGAATGGAAGGTTCCTTGGCTTATAATTTCGAAACCCGTTGTTTGGTTTCCAACAAGAGCTTAAGCACTAGACTTAATATCTGAAAGGATGTAGTTTGAGAGCATGAGTCAAAGCATTAACCGAGATCAAGATTATTACCCAGTTAAGACAAGAAGCTTAGCCGACGGTAGCATTTGCCTTAACCGAAAGCATTTCAGCAAGTATTAAATGGCTTAGATAGCCAACCAGAGACCAACGGTCAGAATAAAAGAAAGATATCTAAGAAGCTATATATAGAAGCATCACGTCAATAATCCGCGTCAAAATGCACTCAACTAGATGATGACTAGCATTCAAATCTAAGCTACACATAGCAAGCCGGGTCATCAATCCAAGAGAAAGCACCTACACTAATGGAAGACTCTTAAATTTGCTATAAGTAGAGGGTCACCTGGTACAGTAAAGGACATGCACTAAAATAAATATTGAAATATAAAACTATATTGTACTTTTCTATATTAGAGCTCTCTTTACAAACTCTTTAATGATGAAAATGTGTAGACTCAATGTAATAAGCCTCTCAACAAGATAAGAGTGAGTAAATAAGGAAAGAACAGTGGACATAGGGACTTTCACCCCAAACCACTATAAAAGTCTGGGTGTTATTTACTTTCTGTATTATGCCTTAATTGCATTAGCTATTGTGACACTATGGTTCAACATCTCGTAAACTAAGCTTGATTGTATCACATCTCGCTAATTTTTTTGTCAAGCTAACCAATCCAACTAGCTTTTGGAGGCATACCTAAGGACTTCGGGGTGTTGGTGTAGATGAAATTCTACACTAACATATGAGAAAAATGGTGGAAGATAAAAAGAAAAAAGGGCGATGCTCTCACCCAGGCTCAGGGTTATTGTAAGGAGCTTCTAAATGCTCGTCAAGCGAAAGATGACATAGAAGCCCGAACAAAGGGTGTTGAAGAGCATGTCAAAGCCATGGAGAGTCAAGTGAAAGCTGAACTCGAGCTTATACTTGTGCGGTATAATGCAAAAGTCATCAAGTTCGATAACTTGAAGTGGTTGGAGGATGGATACCCCCAGGCATTGGCCATGGCCTGGGAAGAAATAATGAGACAGGAGCGAGAATACTCCAATGGAGTTGAGGTCAATGAAGAGGAACTAAAACTCGACCTTCTTGATGCTGAAGACTTAGAAGCACTCAATCTTGGTGACCACATCCTACACCCTGAACTGTTTGCAGAGGTTCAATTGGATCGTGGGAAAGTTCCAGTTCCGCTCTTCATGATTAAATAGTAGGTATGATTGCTCCTTTGACTACAAAACGATAGTTTTTGAAACCACAACTTCTCTTTTCTGTTCCACTATTATTCCTGCTGTTGGGGCGGTCTTCGGAGTTTCAACTGCTTTAGCACCTTCATCTGATGCTCAATATGATCCTCATGAGGCTTTTCTCCCAAGGCTACGCATCTTGTCTCCTATTCTAGAGGGAGGTTTTGATGTCACTCCAGCTCATGTTGGATCCATATCTCCTGGAGGTATATCGTTAACCTCACTTGCAATTGAGGTGGTTCATATGACACCGGTTGACGTTACTAATCTCTGCTTTTACGTTTTTCAAGTTTCAGGTCGGCCTTCCATCGCCCCTCTACCTAATGTGAACTAACACTAGGCACGTGCGCTACTTTGATCGAATCAGTCATCATGTCTACCCTCAATGTCGATTCCAGCTTCTAATGTGAGCACCGCCCTTGGGCCCGATGCTAAAGTGATCCATGCTTTGGATGAAGAAACTAGGGGTGATGGTCATGGGGCTCGGGATGAGGAGGACATCACCATAATTGGGGCTTTTGATCCTTCCTTGTAGCCTACCATGGAAGAGATACTATGAAATCAAGTCCTGCTGGCCAAGGAGATCAAGAAAAAAAAAATGTTGATATACCTCCTCCCCTATCTATCTCGTTGCCTAATCGTTCTTTCTTACTACAACATCCCCTATCTAGAGGTCCAAAGTAAGCGCTACAGATGTTGCAGTCATCTATAGTATTAACTTCCGACGACTAAATATAGCTATGTTAGTGGTATCTATAATATCATAAGCATATGAATATGAAATAAAGCATAAATTTCAAAACAGAATTTTCCATTACATTTCAAAACACATGTTCCACATTCATATTACATAATCCCAAAGCGTTTCCCAGGCAATGATGAAATATACTTATTACAAAATACGCTAAGAGCGACATATGAAGATGCCCCTTTGGATGATCAGAGTCATATAGTTATAGTTGACTTATGTAACACCCCATATTTGTATAACATTATTTAGGGTATTTAATTAGTTAAAATTAAATTAAATAATGTGAAGATTGATAGGTTGAGATTTGATTAGCTAAAGGTAGCTATGCTAAGATTAGAGTGTTAACTAAAATGAAATAACATTAGATAATGTGTTAGGAAATGAGAAGGGAAATAGTAAAATCTTATACCCTAAACCCTTAGGAGATAGAAACTCATGTTCATTCCCACTCTCATTTCACCCAAACAAGAATACTAAGGTCAGCCACAATTTTACTCTCAAGAGAAGAATTAAAGCTATGATTCAAGAAAAGAGAAGTAATCAACTAATTCAACAATTAAATCTCTCATCTATAATCTCAATGCTAAGGTGAATAATTACTACATCCCTAATTCTTTTAGTTTTCGGTTTTATGACCAGATCTGAAATGTTTTTGCTATATTTATGCCATGTTTGATGTTTAAGATATATATATATATATATATATGTTGGTGAAATTATACATGTTCATACTTGTTTTTATGATATGTTTGGCATGAAAACCCTATTTAATGACATCCGAATGCCTTGAAAATCTAAATATAGATCTGTATTATAGAGACGGGTTTTGATTTTCATAATTTTCTAATTTATTATGGATTTTATATTAATTTTCTAGTGAAGGAAATTGTTTATTGGGTTATAAATTATTTTCGGCTAAACTAATCATTACTTGGGTTTGAAATTTTAATATGTTGGGCAATACATTAAAATATATTTTCTATGATTTTTCCTAATTTTTCCTAAGTCATTTGATGAATATATAAAATTATTTAAGATATTGGACTTAAATGTTTTATATATTTAATTAAGGAGAAGGGGCATTTTGCAAAATAAAATGGTTATTTAATTTTAGTAATAGTGGCAGCACATTTCTGAAAAGTGTTTATTAGCCAATGAAAATTTGACAAACAAAAGCAGGTTAGTTGAGAAATTTCCTTTCTAAGTTAAAAAGACAAAAATCACTCTTTTTTCATGTTTTAGCCAATACGGCAGTAGACCTTCTGCTCCAGACCTTTCATCACAGTCGAAAGGTTACCTCTCGACAAGGTCAAAGTTCAATGCATAAGGTATCAAATATTTTGGTACGTAATGAATTGAATAAAGTCGAAAGGTTCTAAGTCGAAAGGTTGATGGCAAAAAGGTTGGAATATATTTGTTTTATAAATCAAAAGCTTTCGCCTGCTTACTTTCAAATTGGAGCTTCCGACTTGGCTGCTTCCAGCTAGGTCAAATTATTTAAAAAAATATTTTAAACCTTCCGACATAAGTCGAAAGGTTGCTGCTGCTTCCACTATTACTTTGTTTTGAAACCTTCCGACATAGCCGAAGGGTTTCTACCGCTTTATATAAAAGTTTTGTTTTGAACCTTCCGACCTAGTCGAAAGGTTTACTTATTTTTAAAACTAGCCGTTTCTCCAATGCTTTCGAAAGGAAGCTATCGACTTAGGTGATTTACTCTTGTTTTATAAAGTATAACCAAAAGCTTCCGAAAGATTGTTTCCAATGAAGTCGAAAGGTTTTAAAAGAAGGTTACCAGATCATTTTGAATTGAACCTAGTATACCTTCGGAGGGTTTATGTTTTAAAAGGTTTTATGCCTTCGAAGGGTTTGTTTATAGAATTGTTTCAAAAGGTTTATTGAATTGTTTCGAAGGGTTTATGACGGAAGGTTTTCCAAAGGTTTTTCCAAGGCAATGTTTTAAAGTGGTTTTAAAGAAGGATGTCTAAAGTTTATGGCTTTCATAAGGCTTGTTTTTAAATGGTTTCGAAAGGGTTGAGGAATGATTTTGAAAGGTTTAAGGTTTGATTTTGAAAGAGTTGATTTCAAAAGTTTAGAAAGAGGTTCTTTCAAATGCTTAAATGTTTTCATCAACTAAATTTTGAGTAAAGGATATATATATGACATGGTGATATGATTTTGAGTAAAGTATAAAGATTATACACTTTCCCTTGTTTATGTTTGATTTAAAGGTTTAAATCATTTTGAAAATGTTTTCAAGGAAAATTATGGGAGGGGATCCTTAAGTGTAAACGACTCAGATATTAGAAAACCAGATGGGACTAGTATGGGATCACGCCCTATACATTAGCTAATTGTCCCAGCTAATTGTTGTCCAAATTTCCAGTGTGTAGGGCTTTGTCACAGGTAGACTAAAATTATGAATACACACCGAAAGGGTATGTTACAGCTTAACACATACACGGTGGAAACAAATAACAAAACAAGGAACTGCAACTCCTAAATAGCTATCCGCTGTGTTGTTGTGTGTATTAGGTCTAATATGACCATATGACTCTGATCAACTGAGGGGGTATCTTCATATACCGCTCTCGACATAATTTGTAATGATTATATTTAATTTGTACCTGGGAAACGATTTAGGTTATGCGACGTGAATGTGAAACAATTTGATTTGAAAATGTAATGAAGTAATTTTGGTTTTGAAATCTGTGTTTTGTTTCATATTCAAGTGCTTCTGATATTATTGATACCGTTAACATAGCCGTATTTAACTGCCGGAAGATAATACTATAGATGACTGTAGCATCTATAGCGCTTAGTTTTGGGCCTCTAGATCGGGGATGTTACAGCTTAATACATACACGGTGGAAACAAATAACAAAACAAGGAACTGCAACTCCTACATAGCTATCCGTTAGCCTTCTGCTCGCCTCTGGTATCTTTATTCGTCATCCTACTAAAATTTGAAAGAATCTCAACCCTCAGACTACTCAAATCAATTTTGAGCACCCGAGAGTTTAAGGGGAAAATATAAACTTCGAGTCGGACATAAAGCCTGGTGTGAATAACACTATACTTCCCGGTTATTAATGTTAAGTGAGACCACACCGCTTAGCGGAACGGGTTTCCCTTCACTAACATTCTTTTAAAACATATCTTTTGCAAATCATTTCCTGCAACAAAAACTAGTTAAATACTGTAAATCATCATTATGTAAACATACATATCAGGTAACAAAAGAACTATCTGTTCAAATACATTAGTTTTGTTTGGCCGACTATTAACCTCTAGCTGACTCGGGGCTACCGGACAAAGTAACAAAATCTATCTAACATCTGTTAGACACTCCACTTCTGGACGGTCTGTCCTTAACTATCTATTAAATACTTCTCTCTTGGATGGTCTGTCCCTAACTTAACATCTCCCAGGGTCATCTTACCCTAATGGTTTTGCGGGCGCACCAATAACCTATATGTATACAAATATATATTACCTTCTATGTGTAATCATAATTTTAGTCTTACATGTGGCAAAGCCCTACACACTATAATTTTCGGACTAAATTAGCTGGGGCCAATAGTTAATTTATAGGGCGCGACCCTATACCTATCCCATCTGGTATTCTAATATCTGAGTCATTTTTACTGAGGGGTATCTTCCAAACAATTTCCTTGAAAATCTTTTTCAAAATGATTTAAAACCTTTAAATCAACTTGCACAAGGAAAATACATATACTCTATGCTTTACTCAAAATCTCCTTGCCATGTTATATATACTTTATTCAATCCTTAGTTGATGAAAACATTTAAACACTTGAAAGTACCCCTTTCGATTTTATTGAAAGTCCCCCTTTCAAAACTATTGAAAACATCTCTTGCAAAACCATGAAATACCCTTTATTTATCTAGGCCAAAACCTTCCCTTTCGAAAGCATAAAAAACCTTAAACATCATATCTTAAAACACTTCAAAACATTTCCTTTAGAAAACCATCGAAAACCTTCCACTTCAAACCTTTCGAAACCATCAGAAAATAGCACCTTTCGACTCCTTTGAAACCCTTTGGGGAATCACCTCTTTCGAAATCATTTTAAATATCTTTCGAAAGCATCAAACTTTTAGAAACTCAAATCTTTCGAAAGCACTTGGGTTCAATTTAAAACATGTGGAAAACACCTTTCGAAACCATTTAAACCAACACTTTCGAAACCTTTGGGTTATACTTCAATCAGAATAAAAAGGGTCATTTAAAACATCTAAGTCGAAAGCCTTCCTTTCGAAACCTACTCCTAAGTGAAGAAGTGATGTTGTTGAAACCATCCCTTCGAAAGCATAAGAGAAGTGGTGTAACGACCCGGAAATTTATAAATATAAATTAGAGATATAATTGAATAGAATATTCAGTTATTGAATTTATTGGCATATAATAATCAGTTAATTTCATAATGAATTAAATAAATGTTTAATTAATACAAAATAATGGAAATATTATTTATAAACTCAGGTTACATAATTATATTGAGAAAAATATAATAGGAAATATGACTGATTTATGAAATTCAAATACACTACAGAATATCGTGTAGAAGTTGTTGAACGTCATCAGAACGTTGTGTGTAACTGGTATACATACATGAGACATATGTATGTAATCATACACAAATAAACAAATAATAAAACATGTATATATATGTGTATAATGTAGAATATCGATGCATATGAATACATACATACATACATACATATATATATATTACACATAAGAAAAGAATAAACAAAAGAGTATGGAAAACATCACATCAACTCACCCTGTCATTTAATGCAAGCATGGAAAGGACAAGGAGGGGGTACACACACATGGAAAGGTGGGTAGGGGAGGCTACATGCATGGAAAGGGAGGTGTAGGTGGGTACATGAGGGTATGGAGTGAAGTGATGTGGCATGGTGTTGATTTGATGATAAGAAGTGACATATACCTATAGTTTATTCCTAAGACTAATCCTATATAAACCCTCCTTCTCATTCACTTCTCTCCTTTATCATTTTTTCATCTTCTTCTTCATCAATACTCTCCAGCTCAAGAAACCATTAATGGTTTCCATGGTGAAAAACCATAGCTAAACAACTCAAAACTCTTCGATATATACATCAATCTTTGTCCTCTCTTCATTCTAAGAACAACCATCCAAGAATCATCCACTCAAACTCACTCAAGCTCCAAATATCACCATAGGCAAAACCATTTGGGAGTTAGGAACGTCATTTCACTTGCTTCGAGACATCGGACGGTGGAGCTTTGACCATATGAACATCCGGTGAAAGTTAGGAAAGTTTTTGGTGAGAAAACTCCACGAAATCTAACTTTAAATAGCTTGTATGCTAATAAATGTTAGACAATATTAAGTTAAAAACATGTTTGGATGGTTGAGTATGATGATTGGTTAATGATTTGGATAGTTAATTAACATACATGAAAAGTTAGTTAAGAAAAAGTTAGTAAACAAGTGTATATAAGTTCATATTCATTTACAAGTTATTTAATGATGGTTAATGATATATGATATGCTTGAATGACTTGTTTGGATGTGATGATGTATTATAAAAGTATATTGAGAAGTCACGACACACTTGCCCTTACAGGTGTATACGGAAAAGTTAAGTCTCATATAAAATAAATCGGTAGGGAAATAGTAACTAAAAGTTATGAAAATTTTGATAAGTGTTTATAATAACTTGTATTCACTTATAAGTGTTTTGGAAGTGTTCCGGGGAAAGTCTGGAATAATTTACAATTTGATCAAATTTGGGCATTTTCTGGAGTGACAGTTCGCGGTTATGCGACCTATAATTTCGAACGGAAGTGTAAAATGCATTTCAAGTCGAAATGACTTGAAACGAGAAATGTTTTGTCCGTAAATTTAATAACCTTCAAATGGATCCGAAAAGTTAAGTTTTCGATTTGAAATCTCAAGTTATGAGTAAAACAATTTTCAGAAAGGTCGATGTGAGAGCGGTTAAATCCAGATTTTTATAAGTAGAGTTTTATAATTCTAAAAATTATGAAATAAATTTCTAAATTCATTATTAATATAATAATGAGGTTTTGGAAGATAAAAATGAGTTTATACTTAATCAAAGGTATAATTATGAGAAATGACCTTGCTAATCACTATTCACTAGCGATTAAGGAATTGGATTTTGAAATTCTGGAACCAGAAGGAGTTTTTGATCCAAATCTTTTATGAATGATTTCATAACAATTAATTATGATTTTTAAGACTTTTTTGGGAATTTTCTAAAGACTTAGAAAAATGGTCAAATTCTATAGTCAAATGAATTGTTTAAATAATAAACAATATGTGAAAATAAGCTCGGAAGTGTCATTAGACTTCGAGGTATGGAAGTGACCGTTATTTAAAGGATAATGAATGTGATCAAACCAAGGTCTGATAGGAAATAGTTCCCCAACTTGGAAGGCCTCATTGTTTGCTGATAAATAATTGAGTTTGAAATTGAAGACTTAAGTTATGAACGAGGTATTATCTCTGAATGAAAGTTAAAGTAAATAATAGAAAGGGGTATGCGGTAATGCTTAAGAGTACATCTTGTCCTACTTGTGAGATTTGAGAAATCAAACAAGGTAGTTAACAGGATGGGAAATCCATTTGACCTTGTTTATTTCTTAGACGAGCGGTGGAACAGATCAAAAGGTATATCCGGGTACTTGTCAAAGAACATGTAAAAGTTTTGACAAGATAAAGAAAAGGGAACTAGATAGGCGAAAGGAATTAGAACTCAATTGTTGTGATGTTAAGTTGGGTAGTTTTCTGGGTGTCGATTTGATGTTGGTTTAGGCCTTTGGGGTTTGCACTTGGGAAATTATTCTCTTAACGTTTTACAATCAAGAACCGATTCTCATTGGGAAAAAGGGGTTAAGTAATTTAAAGGGGTTAAGTAATTAAATTAAATAAGGCTTAACAATTCTGTAGACAGTATACACATATTCACATTTTATTTTGATAATTGATATCAAAGGAACCGGGGTCAGATTTAGGGTAAAGTACCGATCTGAAGACCACTTTGAATCAATGAACGGCGTTCCAGAAATGGACAAATGATTGGAGAAACCGAGATTGAAAATCTCTATGACGTTGAAGAACGAATATCTTCTATGGCAAGTGGGTTGTTTGTTGATAACCTCGGAGTTCCTCCGAAGGTAAATGAATAACAGTGATTCCTTGTTGTGGGATCTGCGATGATGCAAGGGCTGCGACTACTTTAATTAGGGATGCAGTAGGGTGGTGCCTTCGATTCATCCTTTACCTAGATGACTTGTAATGAAGAATGTCTGACAAAGCATTTCCAATGATTACAAACGTTGACTTTTATAAACATACATCTATTTGGTGGCGGAGAAGGCAACTTCTCTTAGCTTAACACCCTTCTCTGAGACATACGAGCTCGGAGGTTGCATTTTTGTGGGAGTCAATTAGTAATTGGCGGATCTGGCAATGTGGCATTCAGAGTGAATGAGCTGGATTGAAAAGGTAATGCGTTACCTCAAGCCTCATCAAATGGGGAGTGACTAAAATAGGCCGTGCGGCAAGACGAGTCATGGTTTAGCACCCATGAGAATGGCCACATTTTCCTTTCTGGATATAACCGATCTCCCGCTATATTTCGGGTCTGAAGGTTGAGATTAGAGCGCTCTCGGAAGGTCGGAAATGACCGAGGGAAATGGCGTATTCGGTCTATCGGTTGGGTAGACAGTCTTGTTTAGGCATTGGGTGGGGAACTCACACCCAGGTGCATCCCTCTAGAGGTGTACTGTACAGAAGGTAGTCCCTTACCTTGGTTGCTAGTATGGAATCCAATATCCAATAAGAACCTGTAAGGGTTTGATTGTAGACCAAGATGCTGGAATTTAATGAATGTAACAATTTCGGCTAAGATTCATAAGTTTACTTGAAAATCATTTTCAAAAAGCACAATGTCATTAAAAGTAATATCCCGTTATTTTGGCGTAATCACTTTTGGTTATCATAAGGTAAAAACCCATTCCGTGTTTTTATCCGGCGTAGTCTTATAAGATACCCTTTGTTTCCAAAGGCGTATTTTGAGTTTGTCACACCAGTCCCATGACTGACCCGGAGTGTTTTCCCTTTCCTTAAACACTGGGTGCCTATTTTTCAAGGCAGCCTAGTATATAGATTAATATGGAGCATTTTGGAAGCTGGAGCTATGAAGTTGAAGCCATGGCAAATGGAGGTTGGAGCTGGATCATTAGAAGACATTATCTACCGTTATTTCCGCTGTAATGTTATGTGTTATTGATTTATGTATTCTGTACCGACACATGTGGGGGCGGGTAGTTATAACTGTCCCTGGCTGGGTTTGCATCTATTTTATTTCATGTGGAACACTATTTAAGTTAACTCTGATGTATAATTATATTTGATCTATGCGTATGTGAGAATCTGCTATTTCTATTGTCTATCTTTATTTCTTTAAACCGTGATTATTCAATTTTCTGGCACTCGAATTTGTGACATGGTTGTGTTAATGTCAATTCTCGGAAGTCAAAATTTTGGGTCGTCACAAGTGGTTAATTTTTAAAAACAAAGTATACCTTTCGAAACCAATGACTTCGAAAGGTAAAGAGGCGGCAGCTAGGGGTTTCGACCCCTTCGAAAGCATCATTTAAAATAAAAGAGTGCGACCCATTCAAAACCTTTTATTTAAAACACTTGACTCGGTCGGAAGCCAACCGAGTCGAAAGCTATCCTTTCGAAAGCAAAGCAGGCGCTACTTTAATTTTTAAAACAAAAAGGCATTTCGACCCTTTCGGAACCCCTTGGTTTCGACTCTTACCTTCCGCCTTTGTCCAATTCACCGTGTACCAACATATTTATACTATGTGCATTGGTTTGTGGAAGGGGGCGGAGGGTCTTAGTCGAAAGCTACCTAGGTGAAACCAAAAGAGGCGAAACATGCTTTTAGCATGAATTTACGATTTAAACCCTTTTTAAGTAAACTTTTTAACTAACTTGCCTTGTTTGTCAAATTCTTATTGGTTGGTAATTTTTCATTTCTAAAAGTGTTGCCATAATTTTAGAATTAATTAATTTAAATCATTTGCAAAACACCCTTTCTCCTTAATTAAATATATAAAACATTTAACTCACATACCTTAAACAATTTTATATATTCATCAAAACACTTAGAAAAATTCTATAAAAATTCCAGAAAATCCTTTTCAATATGTTTTCTAACATATATAAATTTTAGACCCAAATAATTATTTATTACGCCGTAAATAATTTATAACCTAATAAATCATTTTCTTCACTAGAAAATTAATATAAAATCCACATTAATTCAGAAAATTATTAAAATTGAAACCCATTTCTAAAATATCATTGATCTACATATAAATTTTCAAGGCATTTGGTTGTCATTTAATAGGGTTTTAATATCAAACATATCATTAAAACTAATATGAACATGTATTAATCATCAACAAGCAAATATAAACTTTCAATCATCCAAAACATGGCATTATCATGCAAAATCATTTTGGGTTATCCTTAAACCTGAAAACTATAAGAAAATGGGATGTAGTAATTATTTACCTTAGCTTTGTGGTTAAAGATGTGAGATTTGACCTTGATTATGTTGATTTACTTCTTCCTCTTGAAAATCCTAGCTTTGCCTTCTCTTGAGTTTGAAAATGGTCATCGACCTTAGAGTATTTTTGCTTGACAAAAATGAAATGAACGTGTGTTGGATTTCCTAAGGGTTTAGGGTATAAGTTTATCCTATTTCCCATTTTGCCCTTCCTTATTTTCTAACACTTATTTCCATCTTATTTCTTTAGTTCATTTTACATATAGGCACGGTTACCCTTGGTTAAATCAAATCCCAATTGATTAATCCTCTTACATTATTTCATTTAATTTAGCTAATTAAATATCCTAAATAATGTTACTAAAAACTGGGGTGTTAAAGTATCCCCTCCTTAAAGAACTTCGTCCTCGAAATTATGGTAAGGTACACAACAAAACAATCAAAGGTAAAACATACCCTCAAACCAATCAGGATAAGCGTCTCTAATCATGCTCTCAGTTTCCCAAGTACAGTCTCTAGCATCATCACTCCGTTGGACTTTCACTAATCTTGTTCCTCAACTTCTTCTCATCTCTCTCGACTATCCAGATAGGCTTCCTAACTATAGTCATGTCTGGCTCCACTACTAAATCTTCTAACACAGTCGGTGCTATAGTAGTGTCTGGATCCCTAACACATTTCCTCAGATGAGATACACGGAAAACATCATGGGCTCCCACCAAACTACTCGGTAACTCTACTCTGTATGCGAGTTTCCCAATCCTTTCTGAAATAGGAAATGGTCCTACGAACCTTGGTGCTAACTTCCACATCTTCCCGAACCTGATAACACCTTTCATCGGTGATACTTTGACGAAAACATGATCTCCAACAGAGAACTCTAAATACTTCCGTCTTCTATCTGCATAGCTTTTCTGCCTAGACTGAGCTTCCTTTATTCTCGCCCTTATTAGCTTAATCTTTTCTGTTGCTTCTTTTACCAAATCAGGACCAAGGACCAATCTATCCCCGATCTCTAACCAACATGCAAGGGATTTGCATGGTCTTCCATATAAAGCCTCAAACAACGCCATCCCTATACTAGTCTGATAACTATTGTTATACGAAAACTTTTCTAGGTGTTGGTGGTCTTCCCATGATCCCCCGAAGTCTAATACACAGGCTCGCAACAAGTCCTTCAAGATCTTGTTAACTCTTTCCGTCTGCCTATCTGTTTGCGGATGGTAAGCGGTACTCATCTTGAGCTTAGTTCCTAAACTCTCCTGAAGGCTTTTCCAGAACTCACTAGTGAATAAAGAATCTCTATCACTAATTATGCTACCAGTAATTCCGTGTAGTTTAACCACATTCTTCATAAATAACTTAGCAAATACAGGTGCCGTCCTATTTTCCTTAATCAAAATGAAATGGGCACTCTTGGTCAATCTATCCACTATGACCCATATACTTTCATTCCCTCTATTGGATCTTGGCAACCCATAATAAAATCCATAGAAATGGAATCCCACTTCCATACTGGAATATCTAATGGTTGAAGCAATCCACTTGGCTTCTGATTCTCGGCTTTCACTTGTTGACAGTTCAAACACAGTTTTACGCATAAGCCAACATCCCTCTTCATGCCTTCCCAGAAGAAACTTCACCTCATATCTTGATACATCTTCGTTCCTCCTAGATGTATAGTGAACTTCGAACGATGACATTCCTCCAAGACTTCTTTCCTTATGTTTCCCACATTTGGAACACATAATCTACCCCTCTTTCTCAACCACCCCTTCTGGTCAAGACTGAAATCCTTCAAGTCATCGCTCTCTGTTCCTTCCCTTAACTTTCTGATCTGTTCAGCTAAAACTGGGTCCTCCCCTTATTTCAAAGCGATCTTCTCAATAAATACTAGTCGGACTTCCAAATAAGACAACCTAGCAGATCCTCCACTAGACTCAGTCTTGGATCTGCATTGCACTCTACAAGCTGATAATGCTTCCAAATCTTTCCACTCGGCAATCATTGCCAACACTGCATTCTGATGTTTACTGCTAAGTGCATTTGCTACCTTGTTTCCTTTTCTGGGTGTGTATTCAATTCCAAAATCATAAGCGGCTAAAAATTCCAACCATCTCCGTTGCCTCATGTTCAGCTCCTTCAGAAAGAACAAGTACTTCAATGACTTATGATCCGTATAAAGCTTAAACCTTTCTTCTAAAAGGTAATGCCTCTACACCTTCAAGGAAAATATGATTGCAGCCAACTCCAAATCATGCGTCAGATACCTAACCGCATGCGGTCTGAGCTATCTAGAAGGGTAGGCAATCACTTTACTCCTCTACATTAGTATAGCTCCCAATCCTGTTCCACACGCATCATTATAAACAACTAAATCTTGATTCTCCATTGGAACCACTAACACCGGTGCATGGGTCAATATGTGTTTCAAGCTCTGTAATGCTTCCTCACACTTATCGGTCCATACAAACTTCACATCCTTTCATGTTAGCTTAGTTATCGGTGCAGCTATCCGTGAAAAATCCTTTATGAACCTCCGATAATATCCCGCCAATCCTAGAAAACTTCTTATCTCAATTACCGTTGTTGGTCTCTTCCAATTATTAACGGCTTTGATCTTTTCAGAATCAACTGACAATCCTTTCTCTGAAACCATGTGACCAAGAAACTTCATTTCTTTCTTCCAAAAATGGCACTTCAAAATTTTTGCCTTTAGCTGATGCTGCCTCAGCGTCTCAAGCACAAATCTAAGATGAACTTCATGCTCCTTCTCATCCTTATAGTATATCAGAATATCATCTATAAAAACCAACACGAACCTATCCAAGTGCTCGTGGAAAATCCGGTTCATCAAGTCTACAAAGAATGCCATCGCATTAGTGAGTTCGAACGGCATAACTGACCATTCATATGACCCATATCTTGTTCTAAACGCCGTTAAAGGTATACTATCTTCTACCACTAAGCTGATGAAATCCTATCGCCAAATATAACTGAGAGAATACCTTGGCTCCATTCAACTGGTCGGACAAATCGTCAATTATCGGCAATGGATATTGATTCTTTATCGTCTTCTCATTCAGCTTACGATAATCGATACATTACCTTAACGATCTGTCCGCCTTCTTCACAAATATTGTTGCTGCTCCCCAAGGCGAACTACTAGGTCTAATAAAACTTCTTACCTTCCAAACCTACCAACTGAGCTTTCAACTCCTTCATCTCTATTGGCGTCATTCTACTTGGCGGCCTACTTACCGATTCTGGTCCAGGCACTAAATCAATTTGAAACTCGATGGCTCGTTTCAGAGGTAATCCAACAACCGGCTCAACGCATTTTAACTCATCTTCTACCTCCTTAACACCCAACAAAGCATTCACCTCACAAATAGGGTTTTCTATGGTATAAACTATATGATCGCACCAATATGGGTGTCTAAGTGATATTTTCCTATCTAGGAAAAATATCCTAGCATCGTAAATACTTAACCGATCCATTCCCAATATAATTCCGAACCCTACAAAGTCAAATACATGCAAACTACAAACAAAGGTGTAACCTAGCAAGTCAAACTCTAGGTGGTCACACTTCATCCCAAGCGTCGCATACCCTTCTATCGGATATGCAACTCTTAAGGAAGTAACTAAATATGTGGGTTCTAGGTTAAGTTTATCTACCAAACATCGAGATATAAAAGAGTGAGATGCACCAGTATCAAATAAAATGCTAATAGATGTATCATGGATCTGAAGCGTACCTCCTAACACAACCTTTCCCTTCTCCTGCACTGTTGGCTATGAAGTAGCAGGCTCCAATGCAAACACTTGGCCTTTATCTCCTTTAGTTGGCTCTTTACATTGGTTCTTGCAGTGGCCGATTTGATCACAATTAAAACACCTGATGTAACGTCCTGTATTTGTAGGCCAAAAGCTAAGCGCTATAGATGTTGCAGTCATCCACAACATTAACTTCTGGTGACAAAATACGGTAATGTTAATGGTATCCATAATATCAGAAGCACTTGAATATGAAAAAATTCACAGATTTCCAAGAACAATAATTTTCAATGATTACATTTCAAATAATATCATATCCAAATTACAAAAATCCCCAAATGTATCACAGGCATTGATCAAATATAATTTACAACAATACGCCAAGAGCGACATATGAAGATGTCCCCTTGGATGATCAAATAACATACACATAACTATCTTAATACACATCGGAAACAATTTAAAAAAAAATCCTAAATTAGCTATCCGTCAGCCGCTTGCTCGTCTTCGGATGCTTTATTCGCCAAAACCTGAAAACCTAAACCCTCAGCCTACTCAAATCAAATTTTGAGCACCCGAGAGTTTAAGGGGAAACAAAAACTTCGAGTCAGACATAAAGCCTGGTATGAATAATTTCTGTTACATCTTTGTTTTCTGATATATAATGAGACCACGCCACTTAGCGGAACGGGTTTCCTCTCACTAATATCTCTTTTCAAAACATATATTTTGCAAATCCTTTCCTGCAACCAAACTGGTTAATCAATTGATTATAATAACAATATAGCAATATCCATTATGCTAAAACAGGAAATAAAATAGACTATCTATCTAAAATCTGAGTTGTCTGCTCTATACTGGACTATCTGTCCTAAATTCTGAGCTAACTGCTCTCTTTTGGACTATCTGTCCTAAAACTGATTATATCAAAATAACAATTTCTTTTATGCTAGATAATGGGCTATCTGCCCAAAACAGGTAAAAAAGGGTGGACTAACTGTCCTTAAAAAGTAGCAAGGTACGTTATGCAAATAAATGAACTAACTGTTCGTGTTAGAGCTGACTTCTCTTTTCTGGACTAACTGTCCTCTGGGCTGACTACCCTCAAAATGGACCGACTGTCCGAATTTAAATGAGCTAACTGTCCGAATTTTCTTTTGGGTTTACTACCCTTCAAAATATCTGGGTTAACTTCCCTTCAAATTTTCCTTGAAAACCTTTTCAAAATGATTTAGTCCGTCAAATCATATATATATAAGGAAAATATATCTTTAGCTTTATTCTAAGCGATTTTGCCATGTTATATATACTTTACTCAAAATAATGTTGATGATGTTCAATAAGGATTATCTATCCTTTTAAAATAAGTTAAGTCCTTTATAACTTAAAACACTTAGGCTGTCTACCTAGTACTTATATTCGAAACCATTGTTTAAAACTTTTAAACAACCTTTCGAAAACATAGAAGGTAACTCCTTCTAGACCATTAATAAAACCCTTCGATAGTATTAAAGGTAACTCCTTCATATCCTTTAATAAACCTTTCGAAATCAAGGCATATACTATAATAAACCTTTCGAAATCAAGGTAACTCCTTCAAAACCTTTTAAAAAGCCTTCCTTTCACAAGCTTGAAAACATATGACATCCGCCTTTTAAATCCTTTAAACCTTAGCCTTTCGAAAACATTAAAACCATACCTTTCGACCTTGTCGAAAGGTTTCTTTTCGGCCTAGTTGAAAGGTTTCACCTTTCGACTTTGTTGAAAGCCTGGGGTACCTCCCCTATAAAACCATTTATAAACCTTTCTAAAGCAATGAAACTCAAAACATTTCGAAGACATTGGGTTTAATTTAAACAAGTGGAAACCTTTTGAAACCATTCAAAGTTAACTACTGTTATCCCGCCTTTTGGCAAGGCCGTGACACCAAGGACTTAACTAGAAACCGGTGACAGATTGTCTCGAAGACCAGCTACGCGCAAGGATCGCTATGGATATCGATGAAATTTGTCTGAGTCCGGATCGGGCTACAATTGATAAGGCACGTTAAGCAAAGCCGTGGGAACCAACGTTCCAAGTTTCAGGACAATCCGAGTTCGTATGCTCAAGATATCGCCAACAGAAGATGAATGAGGTGGTATAAGTTCGAATCCGTCAAGGTGCTCCTGTCCTTGAATCCTCCAAGGAAAGATCCTTCGAATCCATGAAAAGAGCCATAGCTTCGACTCCATCGAGCAAGCCTTTGCCTCGAATCGATTCAACAGACCTTGCTTCGAACCCATCAGAGTATGCCTTGCTTCGACTCCCTCGCGCAAGACTTATTTCGAATCCAATAGATCGAATCCATTGAGCATCCCTTCCTTCGAATCCACAAAGGCTAGTCACTTCGACTCCATCTCGTAAGGTACTTCGAAACCACCCTGTTGAAGTAAATTCGAATCGGTCAATGGTGGCCTACCCTGATCGATTCGAACGACCGCTGGTCCAATCGATTCGAAGGAAGCATATCTTCGAATCCATTCCCTCGGGTCCATCGCGCCGAGGTAACGAGATTCGCGGAGTCGACCCAGTAAAAACTTGGAGAAAAAGCTGGAATTACCCGAAGCACACGCACCACGTCGCCATCTCCACGTGCAGAGGCATCGATTCGAACCTATGGATTCGAACCGTATCGATTCGAACGAATCCATGGGGCGAAGAACATCAACTTGACTCGATCATAACTCAAGATCCACAAGTCCAAATGCCATGAAATTTTCACAGAAGCTCAAGCATATGATGAAGAATGTTCACACCAAATTTCAGCCCGATTGGATGTTTTCTTGATCGATTCGAACCAAGGGTCGAATCGATCCCAAAGTAGGCCCGGAACTCCAGATTTCGGCCATGTGGGCCCCCTCACGTGCCAGAAGCGGTCTCCCCGAATTTTAGGCAAAATATCAGCCTCCTACACCTATAAATAGACCCCTGGTCATTCAGAAAAGGGGTCGGACAATTCTAAGTACTAAAGAGCGCCCAGATTCTGCCAGATTTACTCCAGAACACCACCGCTGCTTTAGATTGAGACTTAGCATATAAATTCAGTTGTACTACAGTATAAACAATTGTAATCTTCAAGTATCGAGCAATAAAATCATCAAACTTCATAGTGGACGTAGGCAAAACGTCGAACCACTCTAAATCGCTTGTCTTTGCAATTTACTTTCTGTTATTTGGAGTTTTTGTTAGATAACCCACAGTTTTAATTTTCATTCTTCACTTTTATCTCTTCAAAAACTTCCGAAGAGTGTTGTGTCCATTTTTGGTACAAACACTTTGGTGCTTTCACTAAGAAAAACCAGTTTTTTCTCCTGCTCCTTGGATCTACCGTCGATACCGGATTGCACAAATCCAAGAGGAAGATCCAGACCTCTAATTCATAATCCTTCCATTCTATTCAGATTTGCATAAAGTCTAGGAAAAGGATTCATCATTCAAAATGGTTAGCACAAGAACCACTTCTACAGCTGCTGGACAAGAAGGAAGGGATGGACAGAATCCTCCTCAACAGCAGCCATCCAACCAAGACAACACTGCTCATTCAGATCCATCTAGGCTAGTACCAGACAGGAGTTCCATATGTTGCTTCAGGAATTGACTCAAAGTCGACAACAATTGGCCGAACAGTTGTGTGCTAATGCTGAATTGACAAACCAACTGAACCGCCAAGGCCGTAGAAGGTCCAGGAGAGATGATATCTCCCGTTCATCTACTGAAAGTTCTGCCTCATCTGACTATCATCATAGATCTACCCGTCCCCGATTGGACGGAAGTTATGCTCAAAATGCCGGATATCAACCTGCCTTGACTGTCGGACAGCTGAGGGTAGGACCGTCAACCAGCTTCCAAGCTGGACCCTCAGCACAACGAGGACATACTCCACAGTATACCACAGACCATCATGCCACAGCTGCCACAATAGAAACAAGAGTTGATACCCAAAATATTCCCGATCCAGTTAATCAACAACGAGGATGTACTCCTGAACCATACGTCCCAGAAGATGCTGAGCCAAGGAGGCGAAACTTGGACCGTCGATAGCGCCCGGTCCAAAATCGCGCTGTGGAACCCGACCACACCTTAGCTCAGCATATCCAAAATGTAGCAATGCCCGACATTTCGACTATGATACGTCAGATGATCCGCGAAAGCCAAGGCCTTACCAATGACGACTGGGGAGTTTCCCGTAGTCACACTCCTTTCACAGATGAGATACTGTACGCTGAACCTCCTCGGCGATTCAGAATGCCAACTCTTCCTATGTACGAAGGAAATTCTGATCCCAATCAACACATTTTGAAATATGAATGGTCATTGAGCGCCGCAAGGGCCGACGATGCAGTAAAGTGTCACAGTTTCCCCATTTCTCTAGGGGGAATTGCGACAATGTGGTTTACAAGATTGCCACCTAGATCTATCTCTTCATTTGATCAACTGGCTAAGAAATTTGTTGAACAATTTCGCATGCTTGTCGCTAGGCCAAAAGATGTTAACAACCTGTCCAGTGTTACCCAAGCTCATGGAGAAACACTAAGGCGATACTTGGAAAGATTCAATACGGCATGTGTGGAGATTAGTAATCCCAACGATAACTCAATTTTGATGGCATTAACAAAAGGAATTGATCCTGATTCTAAATTTGGAAACTGGTTAGCTGGAAAACCACCCGCATCGTTGGACCGTTTCTACTCCAAAGCCGCACAATTCTTACGGCAAGAGGACGCGAAACAGTCTAGGAAGCAGGACGATGCGAGACCCAGAAGTGAAGGAATACAAAATAATGTAGCGGTTAAACAGTTCGGCGACAATTCTGGAAAAGTTCAGCTAAACATACAGAACGAACAAACTCAGCCAAGAGGTAATAATGGTCAGGACAAGAAAAGAGACCAGAATCGAGTCCCACAACGTAGGTCTCCAATGTATGACAATTACACGCCATTGAATACATCGTTGGAAAACGTGTATCTTCAAACTTGCAACACTGTGCAATATAAGAAGCCTGCTCCGAAGCAATCATCGGAGAGACAGATTCAAACAGGGAAGTTTTGTAGATTTCACGAAAGTTACGGCAACAATACCAATGAGTGTCGACATTTGCAAGACCTTATCGAAAAGTTGATCAGGGAGAGAAAGTTAGACCAGTTTGTGCGGGCATCGCAGTCTGAGGGAGCGGGCCCCTCAAATCAAAATCATGTACATAATCTAGAAAGACAGGAAGAATCAGGTCGTGTCGGAGGAAGACTGGTAATTAATGTTGTAAGTGATAGTCCTCATTCAGCGGTTCGACGTTTGGAGGAAATGAAATCATATAACAACTTAGCTAGACAAACAGACTTCGAGTATGATGATAACTTGGACGATAAGCCTTCGACCAAAAGAAAGAGAGCGATGACTAGCGACATCACTTTCCGAGACAGAGATATTGATTATGTCGGAAGCCCGACTACTGATCCACTTGTGATATCGACCCGAGTAGGTCTGATGTGGATGAAGAGGATCCTGATTGACTGTGGGAGCTCTGTGAATATCATATTTGTACATGCTTGTAATCAAATAAAGATGAAAGCTAAGGATCTAAAACCCTGCCAAACTCATCTCTATGGATTCAATGGCAGCCCTACCATACCTGTTGGGATGGTAGAGATACCGGTTGAGTTGGGAGTCGGAGAACGTATATTGATTCGGACATTGCAGTTCATTGTGTTGGATGTAGACTCACCATATAACGCCTTTTTAGGTCGACCTGCCCTTACTGAATTCAGGGCCATAGTCACCCTGTGGTGTTTAACTTTAAAGTTCCCGACCGTCAACGGAGTTGGGGTCGTCCAAGGCGACCAGGTTGATTTGAGAACAATCATACACCGAAATCGAGTTGCCCGATTACACAATGCCAAGGACCGACTTAAAACTTTTGAACTCGGTGAGCTAGTCATTAAAAAAGATTATCCGATGCTTCCACACATGAGATCAACATTGAAAGGGTCACACAAAATTAAGCGAAAGCTCGGGAATGACAAATTTAAGTGAGCAACCGTTGGTGGTCTAACTTTACCAAGGGCCTGGAACAGCGAGTGTCTCCACCGCTACTACATATGATAGGCTTTATTTATCCTATTATTTAGCAGTTTACTTTTGCATTTCGAAATTAGAATTTGTAATAAGGCAACTGATTTTTCCATACTTTCTTATTTCAGCAATAAAATGCCATCTCTTCGAGCCAGAGCTGTTATTCATTAAATACAATGTACAATATCACGATGCACGAGGAGCTAAATTCCATCACACAGTGGAATTTATTCAAGTAGGGAGTGACTATTAAGCGGTCAACCACTCGCTAAATGAAACCCGAGCTCGGGGGCAAGCCATCACATCAGGCCAGAAAAGGGTTGATACACGACAACCCTCCACTTAACTCCGTACTCCCAGAGTGCGAGGCAGAGTATAAACATTCCTTAACTCCGTACTCCCAGAGTGCGAGGCGGAGTATAAACATTAACAAAATCCCAGAGTACTCCGAGAGCGCGAGCTGGGTACAAATTTTTTTACTTAACTCCGTACTCCCAGAGTGCGAGGCGGAGTATAAACATTTACTTAACTCCGTACTCCCAGAGTGCGAGGCGGAGTATAAACATTTACCTAACTCCGTACTCCCAGAGTGCGAGGCGGAGTATAAACATTTACTTAACTTCGTACTCCCAGAGTGCCAGGCGGAGTATAAACATTTACCTAACTCCGTACTCCCAGAGTGCGAGGCGGAGTATAAACATGTACTTAACTCCGTACTCCCAGAGCGCGAGGCGGAGTATAAACATACGTCAACTCCACACTTATCCCCAATACTGGGGGCAGAACCATAACACATAACAAGTTGAAGACAAAAGGGAATACATTCTCATTTCCACTATCAACAAAAAGAATCTGATTACAAAGTGGTTCAAAAAAAAAATTATTTCTACTAGTGGGAGCCGAATCCACATCTATACACGGCTATAGAAAAATCAACAAAATACTACCCCATGCAACGGAAAATTAAAGAAAGAGTTCAATCTTTCTTCTTCCTTATTTTCTTCTTCGGGGTAGCTCCACTAGATCCGCTGCCTGATTTTCCCCTCAACCGTTTACTCTTTTCGGGCTTGTCCTCCAGCAGCGACATAATATCAACGTCTTCCTCAGAACTTGAGGCGACGGAAATTCTTCTGGAGGGTCGAGCTGGAGGCATAGGAGTAGTAGCGGGAAGTGGGACAGGAGCAGCTTCGATCACTACAGTACCGCCCGGCGAAATCACCATTAACGGGGCAGGCCCGGGCGGATTCATACCAGCAGTCCCTGCTGCCATCTCGGCATCGATCTCAGCCAAAACTTCATCCTCACGGGATGCTTGGGTCGCACCGGATGTAACAATGGCTGGCATAGACGAAGAAACGGCTGGAGCAGCCCCACTCATAGCATCGGACGGGTCGACGAAGGGATCGTTGGGTTCACTAAGAAGCTCCTCAATCATTTGAGCGCTGAAAAAAAACATGTTTGCATCTCCCTCTTCGCCAACCAAGGTAGAAGTCATGATGGCTTCAGTAACGATAACCCCTTGCGTTTGATAAGGAACTGACAGAGCAAGAGGCGTGGAAACGATGACTTCAGTCACTGAAATGCGACAAAGCGAAGATTGTTAGCCAAGTGTGTTGCTTAAGGTTCTTCACAACTAAAATGCGGGAAGCGTTCAAATACCTTCCTTAGTCTAGACCGGAACATGGGCAGAAGCATCGGCGGAAGATAATAGCGGCTGGTCGGGGTTATATGCAGGAACGGATTGGGGATCTACCGCACCAGTGGTTTCGGGCAATGTTGGAATTACAGCTTCAACACTTGCCTCGTGATGCGCGATCCCCGAGCCTTCGCCTGTCTCTAAAGGTTGAACACCAAGCCTCTCTTTTTCCAAAGAAATCACCGCTTCGTGGAGAGTTTTCCTTTCATCTTCGGTGAGCAAACGCATCTCGAGCTCGAAGTCATCAAGTGTTCCATCTGGGTGCGCTGCTCTCTTCTCTTCCACCAGCCTGGTCCAAGCATTGTATAGAATCATGGAATCATCTCCCAGCCACGCTAGATTTCTGTGCTCCAGCACATTAGCGTTGTACGTGACCAGGAGATCGTCAAACTCAGCGTCCATCCTGGACCGCTCCTCCAAAATCTTTTCTTGGATTTCTACTTCCGCAGACTTAGTCTTGACCGCCGCCGCAGCAAGTTCGGCCCTAAGAGAAACAACTTGGTCGCAAGCCTCTTGAGCAGTGGCGTTTGCATAGTCCTTCTCCTTCACCACTTCAGCAAATTTGGCCTTGAGCTCGTTCAGCTCCTTAACGGCTAAGTCTCGCTCAGCTGCAATGGTGGTGTTGCGGTGGCCCATCTCTTCTACCGTGGCGCAATGTTCCTGTTGCATCCTCACCATTTTGGCCACGGCGTCCTCATGTTTCTGAAGAGCTTGAAGTTCTGAACTCCGGGACGTTTCCATTTCAGATTGAAGAACTTTAATGATGCGGTCCTTCTTGATGATGTCAGCATCACGCTCAGCAATAATCTTCGCCCGGTCAAAAGCTACTCTAGAAGCCTTCACGGCTGCCTTGTACCACTCCTTATACAGAGCGTAGAAGTCGCGGATATAACTATGAGCGACGTTCTCAACATCCAAGGGAATTCTTTTAAGATTAGGAGGGAAGACATAGCCATCCATGCAAATTTCTGGGAAGTCTTTCTTCATTTGCGCAAGTTTGATGGCTCCTTCGCTTGTCAATTCAGCCGGGGGCTGTTCTATTATAGCGGCTGTTGTCGGTTCCACTCTTGGCCACTGAGTATCAGGCCGAGAAGATTGAGAAGGCCGCTGTTGCTGCTGAGAAGGCCCTGGAAGATCAACTGGGGCCCTAGGAGGCGGAGGAGAGCGAGATCGGGATCGGTGCTGGTATCCCCGATCTCTGTCAGAATAATCATGGCCAGAGCGGCCACGCGAATAATCTCTATCTCTATCATAGCGTTCCTGGCTAGTGTAGCCATGCCCACGGTCTCTGTCTGATTCTCTCCAACGGGACTCATAATAAGAAGATGAACGACGCACGTTACGAAGCCTATCCAGAGTGGAGCCTCTGCCCGACATTTCGCCTGCGATAAGAAAGAACTACGTATTAGGATCTGGTGAAGCAATATCTACTATGCGAAAGTCGTGAAGTGCTGTGAAAGTGTGTGTAAATGTGTAAACCCCCAAACAGACCGGAAGTGTTTATCGCACTAAAAGGAACGGGCTCGTTCATGTTTAGGACGTCTTGAAATTCCTCCAACCCAGGATTATGAGAAATTGATATATAATCTGGGATGGGAATATCGTCAAGCCCTTTGAAAATGTCTCTCGAAGGAGAAGGGGCGGCCTCAGAAATCATGACTCCGGAAGTGGGAGGAGACACATTTACAGATTTCCACCCCTTAGACTTAAGTTTTTTGGAAACGGCGGCCTTGCCTTTTCGTCTTTCTCCCGACTCTTCAAAGTTTCCCGAGAGATCAGCCATCGGCACCGAATCTGTATGGGTTCATTCTTCATCACTCGCTTCGGTTATGGTCATTCCGAGCGGTTTTTTCGCCGTTTTCTTCTTGGTTTTCTTCTTGTTTTCCTTCTTGGAGGCGGGCTTTGCCAACCCTTCGATAACTATACTTTGATTGATTTCGATCAAACCAAGAGTTCTTAAGTTATAGTCATTCAGCACTGAGTCGATATGTCTCAACTCGCTTGGAACTTCTTGAAGGCTTCGGACAATGCTCCTGAAGTACCCACCATCGGGTCTGGAGATAATGGCTGTAAAAGAAGTGAGATGTCAATACTAACGCCAAAAAGCTATTGGTCAAGAAAACAGGTTAAGGCGCTTACGTCTAGACAACCATCGCCTAGCAAAACCCGGAGGGCACCGAACATAGAACCATTCGTTCTTGAAATAACTCAGTCGGGTCCAGGCTCCAACAACAACTTGGCAATTTCTAACCGCCTCCAGAAATGCAAAAGATGGGCTATCACCCCTACTCTTGAAATTAAATATATGTCTAATCTCGGTTGGCCTTGGCGGGCGAAAGAGACAGTCCATAAATATGGCAAAGGCACTGTTCAGCAACGCGTGCCCGTTGTGATGAAGTTGCGAAGGAGCGATTCCTAAATATGATAGCATCCCTCTGATATATTGATTGAAAGGAGGGAGAGTTCCGGCCGCGCAAGCATGGCGGTAGAAAGCTGTATATCCATCGGGCGGATTGTGCGGTCTATCATCGGCACTGTGTAATAACACATCGTCCAGAGATATGTTATGCTTCAAGCATATTCGGCCCAACAAAGATTCGGAAATGTTAGATTGGACAGAGTCAACGGGGTCCTCGATAAATATTGCCTCCGGTAACTCGTCTGGAGCCGGGTCGATTACGTCGGCAGGAATATCGGGAATCTCAAGCACCGGAGGAGTCAAACTCTGTACCTCTTGTTTTTGGGAGCTCGAAGATTCCATAACTAACTAACTCATCATAAAGAAACGTTAAGTACATAAAGAGCCCGTGCATTCCCCAGTGTGAAGTGTATGAACGTGTCGTGCAGTGCAAGTGCTGCGCGTTACTTAAGCAGATTCTACAGATTAAAACGGGGTGTACTAACGACAAAACTCTGAAAATCGAGACTGGGAATGACCGTCATCGCTGACCGTCATACCCGCGCCATCCAAATGTCACCAATCGGTTCAAGTCAAAATCAGTCGTATTATTGGTTAAGTCATAGTTCCATCGACGAGCTTCAAAGGAAATTCAAGTATAATCTTTTAGTCAAGTTCGATTATGCAAGGCCGAAGCTTGTCGGAATCGAGTATGCTAAAGTTCATTATGTTCGTAAAAGTTCAACTTGAAATTGGTCGTAGTTCAGAAGATGGAGCAAATCAAAAGAGTAATAGTCTCTGAAGCAAAGGCGTTCGAATCGATCGGGGCGGATCGATATGGGTCGAATCGATGAGGATCGAATCGATTGCCTTCGAATCCGTATGGTTCGACTCGATGTAATTTTGGGATGGAGAAGCACTTCGAATCCATGAGCACTGAGTAACTTCGAATCGATAAAAAATTGAATACCTTCGAACCAATCGGGGTATCATTACTTCGAATCGATCGACACGAGACCTTTGTCTTTCGTAACCATCGATTCAAAGCCATGCGCTCGAGATTGATTCGAATCGCTCATTCCTGGATCGAGGCAAAGCAATGAAGAACAACAGCCATCAATAACTAACTTGAAATTGATGCGATTCCTCAGGATCATCGAGTCGACCCATTTCACGCAGACCCCATAACTCTTCAAAATTTTCAGAAGGAAAGATTGAATTGATGCCAGAAAACTTCCAGTTTCATCACTCTTAGATCGACTCGATCCATTGGTTACCTGATTTGGTTTGATTACAAATGAAAACTTGAAGGAATTTGATCAACTCGTGGAAATCGCGATTGTTTTTGACCCTGAAAGATCGATTCGAAGAAGGGAGCATTTGCGACAGTAAAAAATAAAAATGAAGTTAGCCTCGCGTATTTATATGGGTTCAAAGGACGACTCAAGGCTCTTCGTCTCCCGGTCATGTTGACCGATCATAACAGGTCACAACCCCGTCGATTCGAACGATTGCGTGATTACCCATCACCTTCGAATCCATCCCTTATTTCGAATCCATCTGGTTTCAAACACTTAAACACACCGAATCCATTCATGCAGTATCGTTGCGAAGCATCATCGATTTGAAGCAGACAGTTCGAATTCACCAATTCGAACTCCAACGTACGTACGTTACGAGTTAGCTTCGAGTCCATACCTTCGAAACCATCACTGTCGAACTCATCAAAGCTTCGAGTCCATCCGGGCAGCATCGATACGAAGCCCCATCGATTCGAAGCTCCATCGACTCGAAGCAGTCAACAGAAGATGAATCAAGATCACTGTGCCCCATCGATTCGAAGTGCCTACTTCGAGACCATCGACTCGTAGCGGATCGAGAAGCATAGATTCGAGTAATCCTCTCGAATCCATCGAAAACAATCGAATGGGGAAAAACGCATCGCTTCGAATATAAAAATTATTGCTTGTCTACCTTGTACAACGGTTCAGGAGAGGATCGATACCAAAGAGTAGTCATATACAATCATCAATACACTGTTTAAACTCGAATCTCAAATCGATTTAGGAGAGGATCAATGCAGAATTCGATAACAAACCGAACTGGCAACAACTTGCGATCATGCAACGTCAACTAAAGTCAGCAAACAGCCAATCATGGTCATTCAGCGGTCAATTATAGCGATACAGAATACAACTTTCGGTAAAGCATGTCATAGCTGTCCAATGAGAGACTGCAGCTTTTCGAAGCACGTCATGTTTACACAAGACGTACTTTGGGGGGCAAATGTTATCCCGCCTTTTGGCAAGGCCGTGACACCAAGGACTTAACTAGAAACCGGTGACAGATTGTCTCGAAGACCAGCTACGCGCAAGGATCGCTATGGATATCGATGAAATTTGTCCGAGTCCGGATCGGGCTACAATTGATAAGGCACGTTAAGCAAAGCCGTGGGAACCAACGTTCCAAGTTTCAGGACAATCCGAGTTCGTATGCTCAAGATATTGCCAACAGAAGATGAATGAGGTGGTATAAGTTCGAATCCGTCAAGGTGCTCCTGTCCTCGAATCCCCCAAGGAAAGATCCTTCGAATCCATGAAAAGAGCCATAGCTTCGACTCCATCGAGCAAGCCTCTGCCTCGAATCGATTCAACAGACCTTGCTTCGAACCCATCAGAGTATGTCTTGCTTCGACTCCCTCGCGCAAGACTTATTTCGAATCCAATAGATCAAATCCATTGAGCATCCCTTCCTTCGAATCCACAAAGGCTAGTCACTTCGACTCCATCTCGTAAGGTACTTCGAAACCACCCTGTTGAAGTAAATTCGAATCGGTCAATGGTGGCCTACCCTGATCGATTCGAACGACCGCTGGTCCAATCGATTCGAAGGAAGCATATCTTCGAATCCATTCCCTCGGGTCCATCGCGCCGAAGTAACGAGATTCGCGGAGTCGACCCGGTAAAAACTTGGAGAAAAAGCTGGAATGACTCGAAGCACACGCACCACGTCGCCATCTCCACGTGCAGAGGCATCGATTCGAACCTATGGATTCAAACCATATCGATTCGAACGAATCCATGGGGCGAAGAACATCAACTTGACTCGATCATAACTCAAGATCCACAAGTCCAAATGCCATGAAATTTTCACAGAAGCTCAATCACATGATGAAGAATGTTCACACCAAATTTCAGCCCGATTGGATGATTTCTTGATCGATTCGAACTAAGGGTCAAATCGATCCCAAAGTGGGCCCGGAACATGGGCCCGGAACTCCAGATTTCGGCCATGTGGGCCCCCTCACGTGCCAGAAGCGGTCTCCTCGAATTTTAGGCAAAATATCAGCCTCCTACACCTATAAATAGAGCCCCTGGTCATTCAGAAAAGGGGTCGGACAATTCTAAGTACTAAAGAGCGCCCAGATTCTGCCAGATTTACTCCAGAACACCACCGCTGCTTTAGATTGAGACTTAGCATATAAATTCAGTTGTACTACAGTATAAACAATTGTAATCTTCAAGTATCAAGCAATAAAATCATCAAACTTCATAGTGGACGTAGGCAAAACGCCGAACCACTCTAAATCGCTTGTCTTTGCAATTTACTTTCTGTTATTTGGAGTTTTTGTTAGATAACCCACAGTTTTAATTCATTCTTCACTTTTATCTCTTCAAAAACTTCCGAAGAGTGTTGTGCCCATTTTTGGTACAAACAACTACTTTGAAACCTTTAAAACATTTCGACATAAAACATTTGGATTATGCCTTCAAATAGAGCAAAAGGATCAAAAAAATATTGGAGTCGAAAGCAACTGCTTTGAAACCTAAAAACGTTCGAAACCATTCAAAAATAATGAAGTGTTAGTGTTGGAACCAACCCTTCGAAATCAATGGAGAGAGGCGGCAAGTTTTTAGAAAAACAAAATATTACCTTTGACTCCATCCGTGTCGAATGGTTAGGAAGCGGCAACTAAGTTTTCAACCTTCTCGAAAGCTTTACCTTTCGTCTTTGTCGAAAGGTTTCAATTAAAGAAAGAAAAAAAACCAATTGAAATCCTTTTCTTTTAAACCATTTGACAATGTCGAAAGCTCTTTGTCGAAAGCCAGCAGACGTATTTTCTTTAAACCCAAAACAAAGTTTCATCTCCTTCGAAAGTTCTAACCTTTCTTCCACAAACCCTTCGACTTCATCCAATTCACTACGTACCAGTTGCCTGATACCATGTGCATTGGTTATTGACCTAGTTGAAAGGTTTGGTACCTTTCGACCTTGTCGGAAGGTTTTGAATGAAGGTGGAAGCTCTTACCGAAAGGGTTGAAATAGAGGAAAACTATTTATTCGTACTTTGAAACAGTTCTTTTGTACCCAACCTGCCTTATTTTTCTAAATCTGATTCGTTGCTAGAATTTTATATTCAAAAATGCTTCCAACTTTCCTTATTTGGAAACTTAAACAATTTTGAAAAAGCCCCTTTCTCCTTTATAATTGTATAAAACATTTAAGTCTCATACCTTAAATAATTTTATATAACTATTAAAAACTCTTGAAAAATTCTGGAAAAATTCCAGAAAATCAATTAATATGTTCTCTTCAACATATAAAAATTTCGGATCCAACCAATAATTTTTTTTTCCGTAAATAATTTAATAATCCAAAATACCATTTTCTTCCTAAGAAAATTCATAACAATTCCACAAGAATTCAGAAAATTTTGAAAATTGAAACCCATCTCTAAAATGACTTTTTAGGTCATCATAAAAATTCGCAAGGCTAACGGATGCCATTTAATTGGGTTTTCATCTTAAAACATGTCATAGAATCTATACGAACATACATAAATCATCAACATGTATATATAATCATTTTATCATTCAAAAACATGGCAAACCTTTGCAAAATCATTTGGATTTATCCTTAAAACTGAAACCATAAAAATTTAGAAATGTAAACATTATTCAACTTTGCTTTAGAGATTAAGGAGCTTGAGATTTGAATGAGTTTGATTTGAATTTGCTTTCCTTAAGCTTTTCTTTTGTTTCCTCTTCTTCTTTTCTTGTTAATGGTGACCGGCCTCACTTTAGAAAAAAATTTAGAATGAGAATGAATGTGTGTTGTGATACATGGCCTAAGGAAGATAATATAGGAATGGCCTCTTTCCCATAATACCCCTCCTCTAATTCATTTTAAACCCTTCTTTTAATTCATTAGTTAAGAAGGCACGACTACCTTAATTAAATCAAATCTCAATCTCCTAATCAACACATTATTTTATTTAGTTTATCTAACTAAATCTTCTAAATAATGTTATAAAAAATCTGGGGTGTTACAGACTCCCTTCCTTAAAGAATTTCATCCTCGAAATTACAATAAGGCTCAAAACAAACAAGAAGGTAAAACATACCATCAAAACAAGTCAGGATAAGTATCTGTAATCCTTCTCTCAACCTTCCAAGTACTGTCTCTGTCATCGTCACTCCACTAGACTTTGACTAATCTGACCATCTTGGTTCTAAGCCTCTTCTCATCTCTCGCAACAATGCGAACTGGATTCCTCACTATGGTCAAGTCCGGTTCTACCACTAAATCATCTAGCACCGTCGGTGCAATAGCAGTCTCCGGGTCTCTAACACACTTTCTGAGATGAGAAATTTGAAAAACATCATGGACACTTGCCAAACTGCTTGGTAACTCAAGTCTATACGCGAGCTTCCCGATCCTCTCAAGAATAAGAAAAGATCCAATGAACCTAGGAGATAATTTCCCTGACTTCCCAAATCTAAGCACACCCTTCATCGGTGATACTTTGACGAAACCTGGTCCCCAACTGAGAACTCAAAATCTTCCATCTCTTATCTGCATAAATCTTCTGCCTAAACTGAGCCTCCTTCATCCTAGCTCGAATGACCTCAATCTTTTCTGCAGCTTCTCTGACCAATTCTGGACTAAGAATCAACCTATCCTCAGTCTCTAACCAATAAACGGGATATTTGCATGGTCTTCCATACAAAGCTTGAAATGGTGTCATCCCAATACTAGTCTGATAACTATTGTTATACGAAAACTCGACTAGATGCAGATGATCCTCCCATGATCCCCCAAAATCCAGAACACAAGCTCTTAACAAATCTTCCAAGATCTTGTTAACTATTTCCGTTTTCCCATCTGTCTACGGATGGTAAGTGGTGCTTATCTTAAGCTTGGTTCCCAAAACCTCCTGCAGACTCTTCCAAAACTCGCTAGTGAACAACGAATCTCTATCACTAACTATACTGCTAGGAACCTCATGCATTCTAACCACATTCTTCATGAACAACCTTGCTAAAATAGGTGTTGTTCTGGTTGACCTAACTGAAATGAAATGGGCATTCTTGGTTAATCTTTCCACCAAGACCCATATACTTTCATTTCCTCTGTTCGACCTTGGCAACCCGTCTATGAAGTCCATAGAAATAGAATCCCACTTCCATACTGGAATATCTAACGGCTGAAGCAAACCACATGGTTTTTGGTGTTCGGCTTTTGTCTGCTGGCAATTCAAGCACTGCCTTACACACAAACCAATATCCCGCTTCATTCCTTCCCAGAAGAAACTCCTCTTCATATCCTAATACATCTTGGTACCTTCGGGATGTATAGTGAACTTCGAACGATGGCATTCATCCAAGACTTCCATTCTTATGTTTCCTACACTCGGAACACATAGTCTACCTTTCTTTCTCAACCACCCATTCTGGTCAAGACTAAAATCTTTCAAGTCATCGCTCTTGGTTCCTTCCTTTAGCTTCAAGATCCGTTCAACTAACACAGGATCCTCTATCTGCTTAGAAGCATTCTGTTCAATCAACACTGGTCGAACTTCCAAACAAGACAATACAACAGTATTACCACTAGACCATGCCTTTGATCTCCACTGCACTCTGCAATCTGCTAATGCTTCTACATCTTTCCACTTAGCCATCAATACTAACACTGCATTCTAATGCTTCTTGCTAAGTGAATCTGCAACCTTGTTTCCTTTCCCTGGTGTGTACTCAATCCCAAAATCATAAGCGGCTATGAACTCTAACCACCTCTGAGGTCTGATGTTCGGCTCCTTTTGAGAGAATAAATACTTTAGCGACTTATGATCTGTATACAGCTCAAACCTTTCTTCCAAATGGTAATGTCTCCACACCTTCAAAGCAAAAATCACTGCAGCCAATTCCAAATCATGCGTTGGATATCTAACCTCATGCGATCTAAGCTATCTAGAAGCATATGCAATCACTTTACCTCTCTGCATCAGCACAACTCCTAATCCTGTTCCACACGCATCGGTATAGACTACCAAATCATGATTCCCTTGTGGAACTACCAACATAGGTGCATGGGTCAATAGTGTTTCAAGCTCTGGAATGCTTCCTTACACTTATTGGTCCATACAAACTTAACATCCTTCCTTGCCAGCCTGGGCATCGTTGCTGCTATCCGCGAAAAATCCTTAATGAATCTTCGATAATAACCAGCCAACCCAAGGAAACTCTTAATTTCAGTTACTGTCTCAGGTCTCTTCCAACTATTCACTGCCTTGATCTTAGTCGGATCTACTGATAACCCTTCCTCTGAGACATGACAAAGAAACTTCACCGCCTTCTTCCAGAAGTGACACTTCGAAAACTTCGCTTTCAGCTGATGCTGCCTCAACGTCTCAAGCACCACTCTAAGATGAACTTCATGCTCTCTTTCTCCTTATAGTAAATCAAGATATCATCTACGAAAACCAGCACGAACCTATCGAAGTGCTCTCGAAAAATCCGGTTCATTAAATCCATAAAGAAAGCTGGAGCATTCATCAGTCCGAATGGCATAACTAACCATTCGTACGATCCATATCTAGTCCTGAATGCTATCAATGGTATACTATCCTCTGCTACCCGGAGCTGGTGGAAACCCATTGCCAAATCCAACTGAGAAAATACCTCTGCTCCACATAGCTGGTCGAACAAATCTTCAATTCTAGGAAATGGATATCGATTCTTTATCGTCCTCTCATTCAACATATGATAATCGATACATAGCCTCAACGATCCGTCCAGCTTCTTAGCAAGCACTTCTGCTGCACCCCACAGCGAACTGCCCGGTTTGACAAAACTCTTGCCCTCTAAATCCACCAACTGCAGCTTCAACTCCCTCATCTCTGAAGGGGTCATCCTTCTTGGCGGTCTACTCACTGGTTCTGCTCCTGGAACCAAATCTATCTGAAACTAAATGGCTCATTTCGGCGGCAACCCAATGACAGGCTCAAATACATCTGCGAATTCTCTAACCACAAGAACTCGTCTCAACTCATCATCTTAATCCAAAGCACCCAATAAAGCAAACACTGCACCGCTAGAGCCTCATACGGTGAAAACAATCCGATCGGTACAATTAGGGTGACTAAGAGATATCTTCCTACCTTGGCAAAATATCTTAGCATCGTACTCACTTAACCAATCCATACCTAGGATAATCCCGAACCCCACAAAATCAAATACATGCAGACTGCGCACAAAAGTATGACCTAACAGGTCAAACTCAAACTGGTCACACCTCAACCCTAGATTTGCATACCCTCCTATTGGATTCAAAACCCATAAGGAAGTAACTAAATATGTGGGTTTAAGATTAAGCTTATCTATCAAACATCTAGATATAAAAGAAGGCGATGCACCAGTATCAAATAAAATGCTGACAAACATACCATGAATCTGAAGCGTTCCTCCAAGAACTGCGTTCCCCTTCTCCCAGGCCGTTGGCTTGGAAATGGCAGGCTCCAATGCATACACCTTGCCCTTACCATCTCTAATAGGCTCCTTGCACTAGTTCTTATAATGGCCTATCTGGTCACAGTTAAAGTACCTGACATTCTTCCCCTTAGCCACATCCTTCGCTTTCCCTGACCGACACTCATTAGAAAAGTGCCCTTTCTTGTCGCATTTATAATAGATAGCTTCAGACTTAGCTTTCTTGGCTACTCCACCCTTCTGTGCACCTTTCTTGGGAAAGAACTTCCTCTTCTGGCCCTGCCCAACCTGGACCCCTTTTGCCTTGCTCTTCTCTAGAGACTCAAGGACTTATTCCTGCTTCAAAGCCATCTCTACAACAATAACAGAAGGATCTCTAAGATGAGACAAAGTAACACTAGCCAACTCCCGCTTTAATCCTCTGATAAACTTCTCATTCCGCTTCAACGCAGTATCCACAAAAGCATACCCATACCGGGCCAACTCTTCGAACTTCGTAGCATACTCAACAACAGACATCTCACCTTGCACCAGCTCATCAAACTGCCTAATCAAAGCTGACTGTGCCATTACTGACATAAACCTCTCCTGGAATCTCCTCTTGAAATCCTCCTAGGTTACTGTCTCCTCATCAACTGTCACTATTACACTGTTCCACCAGAACAATGCGGCTCCCTGAAGCTTCCTGGATGCCAACTTCCTCTTCTGCTCATCATTGAGCCCTAGATCTGCAAAAGTCCTTTCGCGGTGCAACAACCAATTCTCAACTCCTATGGCATCCTCCATTCCTATAAATGGCGTTCCTCCTAGCTTCACATAATCACCGCTCATCTTAGCGAAATGATTAACTACTAGAACTTCTGGAACCCCTACTCCTGCAGCATTTCCTCCTAACACTCCGGCTGCAACTCCTGCCTGCATCATATTCCTGAAAAAAATGATACATAGCTTCCATTCCGACCTGCGAGACTTCTTCACCAACATTCTCAGCCTGACCATGGTTTCTCCCAACACTAGGTCCGGTATTCCTTTCGGTGCTTCCCCCTCCTTGGTTAACTCTGCTTCTTCTACCATCCATATCTATATTCAAACCTCATGAGATACAGAAAAATAACCTAATCAAAGATAGATGAATAGAGATAAAACGCATACTTATATATAGCAAATACTAGCACGTTTCTATAGCGTTAACACAACCCCAAATCTTACTTGAATTTCTTTGGACGTTTTTTCCCAAAACCAATTTTTAATTGAATTTTTCATAAACCTATGCTATGATACCAAGTTGTAACGTCCCGTATCTGGAGGCCAAAAGCTAAGCGCTATGGATGCTGCAGTCATCCACAGTATTAACTTCTGGTGACGGAATACGGCAATGTTAATGGTATCCATAATATCAGAAGCACTTGAATACGAAAAAAATCACAAATTCCCAAAAACAATAATTTTTAGTGATTACATTTCAAATAATATCATATCCAAGTTACAAAAATCCCCAAACGTATCCCAGGCATTGATCAAATATAATTTACAACAATACGCCAAGAGCGACATATGAAGATGCCCCATTGGATGATCAAAGCAACATAGACATAACTGTCTTAATACGCAGCGAAAATAATTTAAAACAGAATTCCTAAATTAGCTATCCATCAGCCACCTACTCGTCTTTGGATGCTTTATTCGCCAAAATCTGTGAAAACCTGAAAACCTAAACCCTCAGCCTACTCAAATCAAATTTTGAGCACCCGAGAGTTTAAGGGGAAACAAAAACTTCGAGTCAGACATAAAGCCTAGTATGAATAATTTCTGTTACATCTTTGTTTTCTGATATATAATGAGACCACGCCACTTAGCGGAACGGGTTTCCTCTCACTAATATCTCTTTTCAAAACATATATTTTGCAAATCCTTTCCTGCAACCAAACTGGTTAATCAATTGATTATAATAACAATATAGCAATATCCATTATGCTAAAACAGGAAATAAAATAGACTATCTGTCTAAAATCTGAGTTGTCTGCTCTATACTAGACTATTTGTCCTAAATTCTGAGCTAACTGCTCTCTTTTGGACTATCTGTCCTAAAACCAATTGTATCAAAATAGCAATTTCTTTTATGCTAGATAATGGGCTTTCTGCCCAAAAAAGGTAAAAAGGATGGACCAACTGTCCTTAAAAAGTAGCAAGGTCCGTTATGCTAATAAATGAACTAACTGTTCGTATTAGAGCTGAATGCTGTATTCTAGACTAACTGTCCTCTGGACTAATTGTCCTCTGGGCTGACTGCCCTCAAAATGGACTGACTGTCCGAATTTAAATGAGCTAACTACCCAAATTTTCTTTTGGGTTAACTACCCTTCAAAATATCTGGGCTAACTGCCCTTCAAATTTCCTTTGAAAACCTTTTCAAAATGATTTAGTCCGTCAAATAATATATATACAAGGAAAATATATCTTTAGCTTTACTCTAAGCTATTTTTCCATGTTATATATACTTTACTCAAAATAATGTTGATGATGTTCAATAAGGATTGTCTATCCTTTTAAAATAATATAAGTCTTTTATAACTAAAACACGTAGGCTATCTGCCTAGTCCTTATATTTGAAACCTTAGTTTAAAACTTTTAAACAACCTTTCGAAAACATAGAAGGTAACTCCTTCTAAACCATTAATAAAACCCTTTGAAAGTATTGAAGGTAACTCCTTCATATCCTTTAATAAACCTTTCGAAATCATTGAAGGTAACTCCTTCAAAACCTTTTAAAAAGCCTTCCTTTTACAAGCTTTAAAACATACAATATCCGCCTTTTATATCCTTTAAACCTTAGCCTTTCGAAAACATTAAAACCATACCTTTTGACCTTGTCGAAAGGTTTCTTTTCGGCCTAATCGAAAGGTTTCACCTTTCGACTTTGTCGAAAGCCTGGGGTACCTCCCCTATAAAACCATTTATAAACCTGTCGAAAGCAATGAAACTCAAAACCTTTCGAAGACATTGGGTTCAATTTAAAACAAGTGGAAACCTTTCGAAACCATTCAAAGTTAACTACTTTGAAACTTTTAAAATGTTTCGATAGATTATGCCTTCAAGTAGAGTAAAAGGATCAGAAAAACATTGGAGTCAAAAGCAACTGCTTCGAAACCTAAAACCTTTCGAAACCATTCGAAAACAATGAAGTGTTGGTGTTGGAACCAACCCTTCAAAATCAATGGAGAGAGGCGGCAAGTATTTAAAAGAACAAAAAGATTACCTTCGACTCCATCTATGTCGAAAGGTTAGGAAGCGGCAACTAAGCTTTCAACCTTGTCGAAAACTATACCTTTCGACTTTTTCGAAAGTTTTCAATTAAAACAAAAAAGCAAACCAATCGAAAACCTTTTCTTTTAAACCATTTGACAATTTCAAAAGCTCTTTGTCGAAAGCTAGCAGGTGTATTTTCTTTAAACCCAAAACAAAGTTTCATCTCCTTCAAAAGCTCTAGCCTTTCGTCCCCAAACCCTTCGACTTCATCCAATTCACTACATACCAGTTGCCTGATACGATGTGCATTAGTTATTGACCTAGTCGAAAGGTTTGATACCTTTCGACCTTGTCGGAAGGTTTGGAATGTAGGCGGAAGCTCTTCCCGAAAGGGTTGAAATAGAAGAAAAACTATTTATTTGTACTTTAAAACAGTTCTTTTGTACCCAACATGCCTTGTTTGTCTAAATCCGATTGGTTGCCATAATTTTGTATTCAAAAATGATGCCGAGTTTCCTTATTTGGAAATTTAAACAATTTTGAAAAAGCCCCTTTCTCCTTTATAATTATATAAAACATTTAAGTCTCATACCTTAAATAATTTTATATAACTATTATAACCTCTTGAAAAATTCTGGAAAAATTCCAGAAAATCAATTAATATGTTTTCTTCAACATATAAAATTTTTAGATCCAAACAATAACTATTTTTCCTGTAAATAATTTAATAATCCAAAATACCATTTTCTTCCTTAGAAAATTCATAACAATTCCACAATTATTCAGAAAATTCTAAAAATTTAAATCCATCTCTAAAATGACTTTTTAGATCATCATAAAAATTCACAAGGTTAACGGATGTCATTTAATAGGGTTTTCATCTTAAAACATTTCATTAAATCTATATGAACATACATAAATCATCAACATGTATATATAATCATTTTATCATTCAAAAACATGGAAAATCTTTGCAAAATCATTCGGATTTATCCTTAAAACCGAAACCATAAAAATTTAGAGATGTAAACATTATTCACCTTTGCTTTAGAGATTAATGAGCTTGAGATTTGAATGAGATTGATTTGAATTTTCTTTCCTTAAGCTTTTCTTTTGTTTCCTCTTCTTATTTTCTCGTTAATGGTGACCGACCTCACTTTAGAAAAAAATTTAGAATGAGAATGAACGTGTGTTATGATACACGACCTAAGGAAGATAATATAGGAATGGCCTGTTTCCCATAATACCCCTCCTCTAATTCATTTTAAACCCTTTTCATTAGTTAAAAAGGCACGACTACCTTAATTAAATCAAATCTCAATCTTCTAATCAACACATTATTTTATTTAGTTTATCTAACTAAATCTTCTAAATAATGTTATCAAAAATCTGGGGTGTTACACATGATGTTCTTCTTTCCAATCACCTCCTTTCCTTTTCCTTTTCCGGTACGACACTCATGAGCATAATGTCCTTTCTTGTCGTACTTATAGCAGACCACCTAAGACTTTCCTTTCTTTGTCGCACCTCCTTTATGAGCATTCTTTTTGTGGAAAAACTTTCTATTTTGGCCCTGTCCAACCTGGACCTCCTTCTCCTTCTTTTTATCCAAACAAGCTAACATCTCCTCATGTCTCAATGCCATTTCCACTACCACATCACATGGATCTCTGATGTGCGGTAAAGTAACCCTAGCTAACTCCGGCTTCAACCCTCTAATAAACTTTTTATTTCTTTTCAACACTGTGTCAACAGTGGCATACCCATACCGGGCTAACTCCTCAAATCTACTAGCATATTCCAGGATAGACATCTCCCCTTGTTCCAGCTCAGCAAACTTCCTAACCAACACAGACTGCGCCATTACTGACATTAACCTTTCTTGAAACCTCCTCCTAAACTCTGCCCACATCATAGTCCCTTCATCTACACCAGTTGTTACAATATTCCACCAAAACAAAGCAGCTCCTTGAAGCTGTCTTGAAGCAAGTCTCCTTTTCTGCTCGTTATTGAGCCCTAAGTTAGTGAAAATCCTCTCACAGTGTAACAGCTAGTTTTCTACCTCGATTGCATCCTCAGTCCTAATAAACAGCTTTCCCTTAAGCCTAGCATAGTCTCTGTTGAAGTTAGCATACTGATTGACCATTGGAGCTTCCTGAACTCCTCCTCCAGCAGCATTTCCTTCAACAATACCAGCAGCGATCCTAGCTTGCATCATGTTTACAAAAAACTGATACATGGCTCCCATGTCCACTTGGGGAACCCCAACACCAACATTCTCAGCCTGAGCCTGACTTCTTCTAGCATTTGGTCAGGCATTTCTATTTGTGGTGGTGCTATCTCCTCCTAGGTTAACTCTGCCTCTCCTTCCGTCCATATATGTTTTCAAGCCTAGTGAGATATAAAAGAATAGCCTAACAAAGATAGGAGTCTAGAGATAAAGCGTATAATTATATATAGTAAATACAAGTACGTTACTATAGCATTATCCCACACCGTAATCTTAACTCTAATTCCTATGGATTATGTTTTCAAAATCATTTTTAGTTAAAGTATTTCATAAACCTATGCTCTGATACCAAGTTGTAACATCTACTTTCTAAAGGCCCAATGCTAAGCGCTACAGGTACTACAGTCATCTATAGTATTAACTTCCGGCGACCAAATACGGCTATGATAGTGGTATCTATAATATCAGAAACACTTGAATATGAAACAAAGCACAGAGTTCAAAACAGAATTTTCCATTGCATTTCAAACACATGTTTCATATTCATATTACATAATCCCAAAGCATTTCCCAGGTAATGATAAAATATACTTATTACAAAATATGCCAAGAGTGACATATGAAGATGCACCCTTGGATGATCAGAGTCATATAGTCATAATTGACTTAATACATACACAACGGAAAAAAAAGGAACTACAACTCCTAAATAGCTATCCGTTAGCCTCTTGCTCGCCTCTAGTAGCTTTATTCGTCATCCTACTAAAACTTGAAAGAACCTCAACGCTCAGCTTACTCAACTTAATTTTGAGCACCCGAGAGTTTAAGGGGAAAACATAAATTTCGAGTCAGACATAAAGCCTGGTGTGAATAATATTATACTTCCCAGTTATTAATGTTAAGTGAGACCACGCCGCTTAGCGAAATAGGTTTCCCCTCACTAACATTCTTTTAAAACATATCTTTTGCAAATCATTTCCTGCAACCAAAACTGGTTAAATACTACAAAGCATCATTATGTAAACATACATATCAGGTAACAAAGGAAATATCTGTTCAAACACACTAGTTTTGTTTGGCTGACTATTAACCTTTGGCTAACTCGGGCCTACCAGACAAAGTAACAAAATTTATCTAACATCTGTTAGACACTCCACTTCTGGATGGTCTATCCTTAACTATCTGTCAAATGCTTCTCTTTTGGACGGTCTGTCCCTAACTTAACATCTCCCAGGGTCACCTGATCGTAATGGTTTTGCGGGCTCACTAATAACCAATGTGCATACAAATATATATTCCCTTCTGTGTGTAATCATAATTTTAGTCTTACCTGTGACAAAGCCCTACACATTGGAATTTTTTGGACTAAATTAGCTGGGGGAAATAGCTAATATATAGGGCGCGACCCTATACCAGTCCCGTCTAGTATTCTAATATCTGAGTCATTTTTACTTAGGGATATCTTCCAAAAAATTTCCTTGAAAATCTTTTTCAAAATGATTTAAAACCTTTAAATCAACTTTCACAAGGAAAATACATATTCCCTATGCTTTACACAAAATCATCTTACCATGTTATATATACTATATTCAATCCTTAGTTGATGCAAACATTTAAACACTTGAAATTACCCCCTTTCGATTCTATTGAAAGTCCCCCTTTCAATGCCTTTCAAAACCATTGAAAGCATCTCCTTCGAAACCATATAAAACCCTTCATTTATCTAGGTCAAAAGGCCAAAACCTTCCCTTTCGAAAGCATAAAAAACCTTAGAAATCATATCTTAAAACACTTCAAAACATTTCCTTTGGAAAACCATGGAAAACCTTCCACTTCAATCCTTTCGAAACCATCAGAAAATAGCACCTTTCGACTCCTTCGAAACCCTTTGGGGAATCACCCCTTCGAAACCATTTTAAATACCTTTTGAAAGCATCAAAATTTTAGAATCTCAAACCTTTCGAAATCACTTGGGTTCAATTTAAAACATGTGGAAAAACACCTTTCGAAACCATTTAAACCAACACTTTTGGAACCTTTGGGTTATACTTCAATTGGAATAAAAAGGGTCATTTAAAACATCTAAGTCGAAAGCCTTCCTTTCGAAACCTATTCCTAAGTGAAGAAGTGATGGTGTTGAAGCCATCCCTTCGAAAGCATTGGAGAAGTCGTTAATTTAAAAACAAAGTATACAATTTCAAAACCATTGACTTCGAAAGGTAAAGAGGCGGCAGCTAGGGGTTTTGATCCCTTCGAAAGCATCATTTAAAATAAAAGAGCGCATCGCATTCAAAACCTTTTCTTTCAAACACTTGACTCAGTCGAAAGCCAACCGAGTCAAAAGCTATCCTTTAGAAAGCAAAGCAGGTGCTACTTTATTTTTTAAAACAAAAAGGCACTTCGACCCTTTCGAAATCCCTTGGTTTTGACTCTTACCTTCCGCCTTTGTCCAATTCACCATGTACCAACATATTGATACTATGTGCATTTGTTTGTGGAAGCGGGCGGAGGGTCTTAGTCGAAAGCTACCTAGGCGTAACCAAAAGAGGTGAAACATGCTTTTAGCATGAATTTCTGATTTAAACCCTTTTAAGTAAACTTTTTAACTAACCTACCTTGTTTGTTAAACTCTTATTGGTTGCTAATTTTTTCTTTTCTAAAAGTGTTTCCATAATTTCAGAATTAATTAATTTAAATCATTTGCAAAACACCCCTTCTCCTTAATTAAATATATAAAACATTTAACTCCCATACCTTAAATAATTTATATATTCATCAAAACACATAGAAAAATTCTATATAAATTCCAGAAAATCCTTTACAATATGTTTTCTAACATATATAAATTTCAGACCCAAATAATTATTTATTATGCCGTAAATAATTTATAACCCAATAAATCATTTTCTTCACTAGAAAATTAATATAAAATGCACATTAATTCAAAACATTATGAAAATTGAAATCCATTTCTGATCAACATTTAAATTTTCAAGACATTTGGATGTCATTTAATAGGGTTTTCATATCAAACATATCATAAAAACTAATATGAACATGTATAAATCATCAACAAGCATATGCAAACTTTCAATCATCCAACACATGGCATTATCACGCAAAATCATTTCAGGTTATCCTTAAATCCGAAAACTATAAGAAAAATGGGATGTAGTAATCATTCATCTTAGCTTTGTGATTAAAGATGTGAGATTTGATCTTGATTATGTTGATTTACTTCTTTCTCTTGAAAATCCTAGCTTTATCTTCTATTGAGATTGAAAATGGTGGCCAGTCTTAGAGTATTTTTTCTTGAGAAAATGAAATGATTGTGCGTTGGATTTCCTAAGGGTTTAGGGTATAAGTTCATCCTATTTTCCATTTTGCCCTTCCTTAGTTCCTAACACTTATTTCCATCTTATTTCTTTAGTTCATTTTACATATAGGCACGGCTACCCTTGGTTAAATCAAATCCCAATCCATTAATCCTCTTATATTATTTCATTTAATTTAGCTAATTAATATCCAAAATAATGTTACTAAAAACATGGGGTGTTACACTTACCATCCCTACCTCTGGACTTTTTCAAAATGAGCCTCGTGAGTTGTCGGGGAGAGACCTTCTAAAAGGCCATAAAGGCTGGGAGAAAAGCAAAAGGAAGCATAGCGAGTCTAGCATGCACTACTCCGGGGACGGGAAGAAGGAGATAAAGAGGAAAAAGAATACTTAGTCGCATTTTCGTTGTTTTTATTATCTTTAGTTTTGTTCGAATAACTGTGTAAATAGGCTAAAGTTGTGCAAGTACAACCATCGTATTTTCTTTAAGCAACGTGTTAATAAAAAATAGACATGTTTTCTTTCAAGCCTCACGTCAATCTATTTAAGCATTGAGAAATGTGTTTATTATTTTTGCTTACATGCATGTGTATCATTTCTCTATCATCATTTAGCCAAATTAATAGCTTACTTCGCTATATTTTAGTTGAGTTCTGTCCGACCAATAGTAATGCCTAATATTACTTCTATTTATGGAGAATAATGGCATGGATGTCTATCTTGAGCATCCTTGTTAGACCAAGCCTGCTTCTGGGCCTTGACCAGAATTGGTTGCTTAGAGCGACAATTCGAATATCCATTTTGCGAGTGTTTTCACCCAATCTCGCCTAACTTTGGGTGTTGACTATGGTTTATCACCTAGAATGGTATTTAGAACATTCATTTCATGGATATTTTTCATCCGATCTCGCCTAGCGTTGGGTTGGATCGGGGTTGATCACCTAAAACGGTGGTTAAAATATCAATCTCTCCGATACTTAGCGAAGATCCAACCTATCTCCAGGCATAGATCTTTAGCTTACCATTATATCGGCAAGGAGTTTGCGCTCCGCCAATCTCCATGTGAGAGCTTTGTTAGGACGTAGATCGTTGGATTTGCCAAACTCTAGTGATTATTCTCATGGTGAGCTATCTCGTTCGATCCCCTATCTGTTTATACTCCAATGTCCAAGTTGTGGGTTAAAGGAGTTATTTGGCATCTACACTGGATGACTAGAACATTTACTTCCTTGGGTACATTTATGAACCGTAACATTTGATTGGTACCATCTCCGGGCACCTACATTTATGTATTATATGAGTATAAATTGTTCAATTATGATATTGATCATTGTAGCGACCCCACTATGATACCCATTTTTATTAAAGAACATTATAAATAACGTCATCTACTAATATGGAGAAGACGGCTTGTTAAGGGCGACAAAATATGAATATGACTTTAAACTAGTATTTAAACGTCATAATTACCTTTCACTGAATCACTGGAATAAAATTTGATGTGTACAGTCTCAGTTCAAGAGTGATAAACACATCGGTTTCTCAGAATCAGAACAGTATATCATATAAAATAGAAAACATAGATCACAGTGGAATAATATATCTCCTATATATGTACAAATTGTGAGTATAAAATAAAATACTAGACTCACATAATATACAAGTGTTACAGATCACTATCTCAATATACATTTCATATAAACACACAAAAATCCTACAAGAGATAAGCTAGTAGTTAAAATGTTATTTCCTTTCTATCACAACCATCCAAAGGTCAACATGTCTTGTACTTGAAAAGTTCTAGCCTGACCCGAGTATTAAAATAACACTTAGGTCAGACTATCTTTAAATATCCAATACGGTGAGAATAAGATATAACGCAAGAATAAATAATAGATCAATAAATCTAGATGTCCAAAAAATAACATGTCATGGGAATAATTGAACACAGTATTAACTCAAGGAATAGAGATATATTTAGATTACAAACACAGGTTATTCACTAAACACAAAATTACAGAACAAAGCACAATATCTCTAAGCACACAGAACCAATTCCATACTGATCACTTATCTGATCATACATACCAATCATACAGATTGTACTCATACCGTGCAAACAATGCGGTATCACTCAAACCGATCCGATACTAAGGTTCGTACTCATGTCGTAACACATAATCTCGACCAATCACAAGGATCGGAGAAATCATAAACCTCCACCGATCAAAATGATCGGGACAACCATGATCGAAAACTATAGTTTATTATATATTTTTTATAATTGGAAAGAATCCAGGAGTATACCTTCTAAAGATTTATCGGTCCCACCGAATCTGAAAAGGAAATATTCTAAAGTGCCAAATCTATCACTTTTAGTAATCACTAGAACTTAACCAAAACGTCTAATACTACCCGGTGAAATTCAAGTATTTACTACTAGTAAATCTCACTCATTACAGATACCACTGGAAAACCTAAACTATAATCTGTTAAGGATCTAACAGCCCCATGCCGCACACCAAAAGAGAATACAACTTTAAAGTGTTAAAAACTTTCCTATAAGTAATTACAAGAATTTAACCCGAGTGTCCCATACTATCCGGTGAAATTCGAATATTCGCTAGTGGGTTAGCAAATTCCACTCAAACATCTTATCTAATGAGTTGTACCATATTCTGCGAAGCGTTATTCAAAGGCATTTAAACCAATCGATAACACTAAGTCAATTACTAGTACTCCACACATTATAGAACTAAGTTTCTCAAAACATTTGTTTGATTTATCACTTGTTGAAATGTTCCATTGGTCCAACTTGTTCCAAAATCCATATATGTATATGTAAGTAGTCATTTTATTTTATAAAACCATATTTATTACTTTTATTCCAAATCTAAAATTAGTATTTATACATTAGTTTAAAACAACTTAAGTTTATACATCCAAAACCATGTTTCCAAATCTCAAGACTATTTTATTTAGAAATAAATTAAGTTCTTATTTCCTAAAACCACATTTCCAAATTCCATAACCATTTTTAATTAAAATACTTAATATATATAACTCTTTTTTAAAATCATTTATAAAAAGAAACCAGATTTGGTTTAGAAACAAATTTGATATTTTTAATTTAAATAAACATATTTTTATAACATTACTTATATCCAATTTGACTATTTCTATATTTAGAAAATAGATGAAAATAAGTTTATAAAATTCCAAAGTTTTGAATCAAGGCGATTCAAAGTCCGTAGAGCATAAGAGAATTCACTACTACATATCACAAAAAACAACAAATTGGTCCATAGAGTTCGACTTCTATATTGTCTCTAAAACTATTTTATGGGTTAGCAAATCAATGAAAATATACATCCAAATGGCCACAAGCAAACAACAAAACACAAGAAACAACACCACAACAAAACAAGCAAAACACGGGTTCAAGTGACGGGTTGGAGAGGGACTAAGGTCACCTGGAACTCATGTTCCAGGTGCTGACCGATGCACTGGTCATCACGCCCAGTCCACTAGTTATGGACCCAGTACATGAGTTCCAAGTGCAGTTTGCCCCCTCCGGCAACACTCATCGGCTCCGACACGACTGCAGCTCGTCCTGGCGACTAGTATATGCCATATGATCTCAGAAACTGACATGCGTTCAAACTAAAACTTGATTAAAGCAAGTAGAACATTAAAAAGAGGACAAAACTGATTTATAGTAAATTAAATTGATAACAACCAAGGTTTCAATCCCACAAGCAACCATTCACATATCCAATTTCATAATCATAGCATACAATTCAAATGCATATACTTGAAAATTTTTCAAATAGATTGTGTGAGTGATGAACTCACCCTTTTAACTTCCTATAGCTTGTTAGAGCCTTAATTAATCTTTCCTAAACCCCTAGCTTCACCAAAATCACCTAAAAACTCAAGAACGAAAATCAACCAGCAAGCAATTTGATCGAACACAGATCAAAAATCATTCTTTTATGGATCTAAAAGGTAGAGATAGGGTTTAGAACACTTACTCTATTGGAATTAGCCAAAAGCCCTATGTTTTGCAATTGTTTTGGGGATTGATTTGGATTCTAAGGTTTGTTAGAGTTTGAGAGGAAGACTCTTCTAATTTCTGCTGAAGTAAAATGAGAAATGAATTGTACGTATATCTCATTTCTTATACTAATATCACATATATAGGCCAAGAGGATTAGGTTTGGATCTAATAGTAAGGTGTTTTTAATTTCCTAAGAAAAGTGTTGCTAATCTATTCTTATTTTTGTTTTCTCTTTTAAAACACTAACTTTCACTTAATTAATGTTTTACAAAATTCACAAATTGATTTCTCAAATTTACCCAAACTAATAAACAAGTTAAAACAAAACAAAAAATTACTTATGTCTATTAATATTGAGATATCTTATAAATTAAATATAGCTTTTGAAAATTAAAGTTATTTTCATTATTTTTAATAAAATAAATAAACTATTAATTGAAAATTCTCATTTTACTCTACATATCAAAATTAAATAATTAATTTAATAGTATTTCAAATTTGAATTGAAATCTTTTTTAAGAAATGAAACTCATTTCTTAAATAAATCAAATCAACTATTCTAAAAACCTAGATTTAATATCACAATTAAATTTCACAAACCACAAATTAAAATTGATTATCCATAAATAAAATTAATTAATTAGATAATTAAAAACAGGTTTGTTATAGACTTCCGCCTTTAAAGAAATTGAGTCCCTGCAATTTCCTTAACGAAAGAAATCTATAATTAAATTTCCAAATTTGAATAATTACTTCAAAAATTTATTTTCACAATTCCTTAGTTTTAACTTCTTATTTATTAAGAATTATATACAACAATTTCCAATTAACTTCTTATTCCAAAACCAAAGAATTTAGAAGTTAAATTTATAAATGGATGTAGATCTCCACTTATTCTCTTTTCAAAATTTTCCAATTAACTTCCATTTAATTTTTGATATAAAAAATTCCAAAATTTGAAACAATTTACTTAATCTTATTTCATTATATAAAATAATATTAAGCCATAAAATTTTAGTGATTCATTTCGTCACTTGGCTGCAAAGTTGATTACATAGAATATCAACATTGCCTCGCATGCTCTCCACTTCTCACAATTTTTTCAATGGCTTTAACACAATTTTAAACTACTTTTTAAACTCAATTATTTTCCAAATTTTCAAATTAATTATTTCTCATGTTAAAATGTCTCGTTCGATATTTAGGAACTCATATCGATAACATGGCATCCCACATATATTGAATAGTATCCTTAACCAATGCCTGGACAAGTCAACACAATAGATAATCACAAGTTTTCCTTAGTTGTATTTATTTCATTATCACTAGCATCCATGCATCTAATTTAAATAAATTCAACCTGGCAATCAATTCCTAACAACCAATCAACCACGCATACATCATCCAATTAACCATATATATAGACCACTAAATATTTTGCTCAGTGGAAACAGTCTACTAGCTTCCGCTATGCAACTCTGATCAATCCTTGATCATACTCAATTTTCCAAAATATCAAAATAATTTTCCAAAATCTATAGGATTTTAACATAATATTTTCAAAAAATTTAATATCACAAATTCTAGTTTATCAATTAAAAATTAAAAATCAAAATACGTCCTAGTTTATTATCCCAATAATCAATTTATATTCTTATCTCTATAAAGATAATTAATATAATTATCTACCATACACCCCAGTGGATAGGACTCTAAGTCTCACTAGGTCTAGTTCTGTGATATTATATGTAATAAAGTTCTGACTCAACTATGATACCAAAGTGTAACGACCCCACCGCGATACACATTGTATTAAAGAACATTACAAATAATGTTGTCTAATAATACGGAGAATACGGCTTGGTAAGGGCGACCAAATATGAATATGACTTTAAACTAACACTGACATGTCATACTTACCTTTTCGTTGAATCCCTAGAATAAAATTTGACGTGTACAGTCTCAGTTCAAAGTGATAAACGTATCGGTTTCTTAGAATCAGAACATTATATCATATAAAAATGAAATCACAGATCACAGCGGAATAATACATCACATATACATGTACAAACCGTGAGTCTACAAAATAAAATACTAGAATCACATAATATACAAGTGTTACAAATCACTATCTCAAAAAACATTTCATATAAATACACAAAAATCCTGTAAGAGATAAGCTAGTAGTCAAAATGTTATCTCCTTGCTAGCACAACCATCCAAAGGTCAACCTGTCCTATAACCTAAAAAGTCTCGGCCTGAACCGAGCATTAAAATAACATCCAGGTCAGACTATATCTAAATATCCAATATGGTGAGAACAAGGTATAACACAACAATAAATAACAGATAAATAAATCTAGATGTCCAAGAAATAAATGGTCATATGAATAATTTAACACGGTATTACCTCAAGGCATAGAGATATATTTAGATTACAAACACAGATTATTCACTAAACATAGAATTACAAAACAAAGCACAATATGTCTAAGCACACAGAATCAATTCCATATTGATCACTTATCTGATTGTACATACTAATAATACAGATGGTACTCATATTGTGCAAATAATGCGGTATCACTCGAACCAATCAATACCAAGGATCATACTCATACTGTTACATAGAATCTCGACCGATCACAAGGATCGACGAAATCATAAATCTCGATTGATCAAAACAGTCGGAACGACCATGACTCGAAAACTATAGTTTATTATATATTTTTATATTTGGAAAGAAATCTAGGAGTATACTTCTCCAAGTTTTATCGGTCCCACTGAACCCTAAAAGGAAATACTCTAAAGTGCCAAATACTGTCACTTTCAGTTATCACTAGAACTTAACAAAAACGACCCATACCGCCCGGTGAAATTCAAGTATTTACTAGAAGCTAGTAAATCTCACTCATATAGATACTACTGGAAAACCTGAACTATTTCTCTTAAGGATCTAACATCCCCATGTCGCATACCAAAAGAGAGTACAACTCTAAAGTGTTAAATACTTTCCTATAAGCAATCGTAGGAATTTAATCCAAATAGTATCCCATACTACCCGGTGAAATTCAAGTATTCGCTAATGGGTTAGCAAATTCCACTCAAACATCCTATTCAAGTTGTACCATATTCGACAAAGCGTTATTCGAAACCATTTAAACCGATCGATAACACTAAGTCAATTATTAGTACTCCATACATATAGAACTAAGGTTCTCAAAACATTTATTTTATTTATCACTTATTAAAATGTTCCATTAATCCAACTTGTTCCAAAAGCCATATATATATATAAGTAGTCATTTTATTTTATAAAACCATATTTTTTTACTTTTATTCCAAATCCCAAATTAGTATTTATACATTAATATAAAACAACTTAAGTTTATACTTCCGAAAGCATGTTTCCAATTCTCATGACCATTTTATTTAGAAATAATTAAGTTCATATTTCCCAAAACCACATTTCCAAATTCCATAACCATTTCTAATAGTAATCCTTAATATATACATATACTAGTATGGTGCCCGTGCCGATGGCACGGACGCGAATTTTTTTGTGTATATAAACTTGGATGTTATTTGTTTTATGGATCAAAAGTTTTGTGTGTGTATGCATATATGTATGGAGTAGTTATATGTTTTGTAATGCTTTTCGACTATGTGATTTCCATTAAATCATACACATAAATAACACAATAAGGTCTAAATATTTATAACTAAAGCGAACTAATCCAAGGTACGCAAAATATGTCATTCAAAAAGAAATTTGAAAATGATAGATATCGAAACTTGATGATGATGATGATGTCACTTTGAATGGTTTAGGAATGGAGATATGTTTTATATCTACTTTCCTAGAACCTGCTTAGTGCTATATTTTTTTTAAAAATAAATTGTGCAATACCATGTATAATGTTTATAAAACCAAAAAAGAAATACATTACAAAATTATGTGAGCATCTAAGTTTAAATACTTATATGTCATAAGATTTTTTATTTTATGTATAAACAATATATATGTTTCTCTAAGGATTAAGTTTCTGGTAGCAAAATTTCGTGTTATATTAAAAAATTTAATAACTACCAAAATTGCAAGCATTGTCTTTAAAGATAATTAAGTTTTCTTCCATAATATCATTGATACGTATACCATAAAACTACAAATAAAAAATAGGGGGAATTAATTTACAGGAAATTATTGTCAAGGACAAAATTTCTCAACATTTTAGCCTCAAGAACAGGCCTTCAGTATTTTAGCCTGAAGGACAACTTTCTTTAGGTATCAGTTTTTAAGTTTTTAGGTATCAGTTTGTAGTTACCGGTAGCAGTTTTTAGGTATCAGTTTTTAGTTCGGTAGCAGTTTTGAAAAAATGTTTGTCCTTATGAATAATTTTAAAAAAATGTTTGTCCGTATGAATAATTTTTAGGAGAATGTTTGTCCTTGTGGGTAAAATATTGAGGTCGTGTCCTTGAGGCTAAAAATATACAAATTTTTGTCCTTTAAATTAATTAATCTTAATAATTATTAGTGGTATCTTACATGCCATGTTTAAGATCTTAAAAGTACATACTCAACAATAAAAAATGCAGAATGTTGTGTTATCGGTTTTATCAGGAATTTACATTTATATAGCAGAATTTTCTAGTTTTTTGACATTCCCGAACACCAATTATTTTTTCATTATAAATCCATCAATCCTTTTTGCATCACTTGCATCAATTGAATATTAAATTGGTTATTCCAAAAATATTAGCAACAGTAGACATTCTTTAGTAATTCTTAGTATTATGTGAAGGGAAATTCTATTTAGACAGAAAATTTGACATAAGTAATCTCAACAATCATGTCTCACCATGATTTCCACCTTCCATATAAAGATAAACAAATCTAATGGTCCATGCATCTTGTGTCAAATTTTATTTTTGATTTTGTATCTCAGTAGCTACTCCAATCACTATCGGCAATACAATGCTATAGACAGTATTGATAACCTACTCATGGAATCATGCTTGTTACCTTCCAATTACAATATTAATGACCTTACAATAATTATTTCTACCAAAATTATTGCTACTATTGTAACATATAAATAATATCTTAATAAGTGCTAGCATTATCTTACAGTGGTATGTTTCGGTTTCATCAATAGATTATCATCAATACCATAATAAACGCAGAATGAAGTTTCAACTATTTTATCATGGATTTAAATTTAAAATGTGTTTGTTCTTATTCCATACACATAGTTATGATATATGAACAATTGATCATACAGTATAAATACTAATGATGGAAAAAGAAAAAATAATTGTTCATGACTTTGGTAAATAAGACAAATTTAGTGTACAAAATTATATTAAATGTAAACCTTAATTGATACTGTATACGAATCATACCATACATATGAATAATTATATTAAATTATGCATTAATTTGTGCAAGGAATTGGAAAAGTGAGGCCGAGTTGAAATGATGACATTTGTACTTGATTTATGTAATACAAATATTAATTGGTGGGATTATTCTTATTTAAGAAATATGCATGGTGCTCATGGAAAATAGATATAGAAGAATTCATTGTATCTTTAAAATTGGCCAGATCATTTAAATTGGGTAGATCTGATGACATGATCAAAAATTGGCATATACTATTATATGATTATCTTTACTATAAAGGTACAACTAATACATGATATATATATGTATAAAAAGTCTAAATAAATTGCACAATATTTCCAATTATAACAGGTATTCAATACAGAACGAATTGATAAAATCTTAGAGAATGGAAATCACCATCAACGTTTTTTTTCTTACCAAATTGTAGTCAGCCATCTTCCTTTCCTATCGCTGTTAATATCTATCCATTTTAAGTTCTCCCTCACCTACAATCTCAAATCCCTCATCTTTTTGGGGTGCGACTATCTTAGAGATCATTAATTCCAATGAAAAAGCCAATTGTGTTGTAACATGGAGCATCCTGCAGGTAATAGAAGATATTATCCTAAATTTTATTTGCAGTTGTGATGGATATTATTTTAGGAGAAGAATTTTTTTGAACATTACATGTATCGATTAGTAGAGAAGAAGCGGACAGAGATAAATTCCTTAAATTTGAGATACATGGAGTAGGTGAGAATCTGTCATAAACAGAAAATGAAAGAGTAACTGCTTGTTGGTGGAGAAGATTTGAAATTGGCAGTTCCGTTAAAAGGAGGATTGAAAGGTAGTGGAAATAAAAGGTAACGTCGTGAGCAGTTAAGAATAACAGAAGTTAAATCTCCGATTAGGTGGACAATTTATGACCATCCGATATCTTTTCTTTAATTACATTTGGTCCCCTCTTTATCTTTTCCGTTAAATCTGCTCTATTTTGTTATATATATATATATAACTCTTTGTTTGAATCATTTATAAAAAGGAACCAAATTTGTTTTAGAAACAAGTTTGATATTAATTTGTAATCTAAATAGACATCTTTTATAACATTACTTATATACAGTTTGACTATTATTTTATTTAGAAAATAGATGAAAATAAGTTTATAAAATTCCAAAGCTTTGAATTAAGGCGATTAAAATTCCATAGAGGACAAGAGAATTCACTACTATGTATCACAAAATCACAACAACAAATTGGTTCATGGAGTGCGACTTCTATATTGTCTCTAAAACTATTTTATGGATTAGCAAATCAATGAAAATATACATCCAAATGGCCACAAACAAACACACAAAACACAAGAAACAAGACCACAACAAAACAAGCAAACAATGGGACCAAGCGACGGGTCAGAGAGGGACAATGGTCACCTGGAACTCACACTCCAGGTGCTGATCGGTGCACCAGTCATCACGACTAGCCTATCGGTTATGGATTTGGTACGTGAGTTCTAAGTGCCATTTCCCTTCTCCGATGATGTTCATCAGCTCCGGCATGACTCCAGTTCGTCCCGGCGACTAATATCTGCTATATGATCTCAGAAGCTAACATGTATTCAAACTAAAACTTGATTAAAGCAAGCAGAACATTAAAAAGAGGGTAAACCTGATTTACAGTAAGTGAAATTGACAACAACCAGGGTTTTAATTCCACAAGCAACCATTCACATATCCAATATCAAAATCATAGCATACATTTCAAATGCATATACTTAAAGAATTTAGAGATAGATTGTATAACTGATGAACTCGCCTTTTTAACTTCCTATAGCTTGCTAGATCCTTAATTAAGCTTTGCTAAACCCCTAGCTTCACTAAAATCACCTAAAGACTCAAGAACAAAATGCAACATCAAGAAATTGATCGAAAAAGGGATCAAGACCATTCTTTTATGGATCTAAAAGGTACAAATAGGGTTTAGAACACTTACTCTATCGGAATTACCCAAAAGCCCTATATTTTGTAATTTATTTAGGGATTAATTTAGATTCTAAGGTTTGATAGACTTTGAGAGGAAGAAACTTCTGATTTTGGCTGGAGTAAAATGAGAAATGAATTGTATGTATATCTCATTTCATACACTAAAATCACCAGTATGGGCCAAGAGGGTTTGGTTTGGATCCAATAGCAAGCTGTTAGTAATTTCCTAAGAAAAGTGTTGCTAATCTATTCTTATTTTTGTTTTCTCTTTTAAAACACTAACTTTCACTTAATTAGTATTTATAAAATTCACAAATTGATTTCTTAAATTTACCAAAACCAATCAATAAGTTAAAACAAAAAGAATACTTATTTCTATTAATATTGAGATATCTTATAAATTAAATATAGCTTTTGAAAATAAAAGTTATTTTCATTATTTTTAATAAAATTAATAAACTATTAATTGCAAACTATCATTTAAATAATAGATCTCAATATTAACATTTTACTCTAAATACCAAAATTAAATAATTAATTTAATAATATTTCAATTTTGAGTTGAAATCCTTTTTAAGAAATTAAACTCATTTCTTAAATAAATCAAATAATCAATTCTCAAAAACTAGATTTAATTTCATAATTAAATTTCACAAACCATAAATTAAAATTGATTATCCATAATTAAACTTAATTAATTAGGTATTTAAACAACAGGGTTACTACATTCACAGTGCAAGATTTAGCTAATGAGAATGCAGATACGTCGATCCATAAAGCCAATTTATTTTACATCCCTGATAATAGTAGATCATCCCTCGTTACATTGAAATCAATAAAGTGTGTACAAAGATAGTTTTAGGCAAAATGGAATTGTAAATGCTCGCTATTCCACATCCTCGAAAATGAAATTCCATCAATAGTCGCTAGCTTAAATGTTCCATCTCTAAGCTTACGTTCAATAGTATACGGAATTTCCCAAGTCGAGCCCACGTTCACTGGACCAGGGAAGGTTCATTTATGGAATAAGATTGCCAATTTCGAAGGTTCGGTTCTTGACTTTTTTGTTGTAATGTCGGGCTACTCACTTTCGGTGAGCAGTGGCTCTCAAATTAGCTTTGTCATGCTTTTCATTGATCATATCGAGGGACTCGAGCAGGAGTTCTTCTTTCTTTTTGGGATCATAGTGGATCTTTCGATGAAATTGCACATCCAATTGAACATGAATCATGGCCACCGATCAGTAGGCTGGAATGAATGGAGTATGACCAGTCGTGGATTTGTGGGTCGTTCAACAGGCCTAAAGTGCCAGTGTCAATTCATTGACCCACTTGCTTTTGGCCTTTGTCAGTCACTTTTTTAGAATGGATTTGATGATTTTATTTACTGCTTCCACCTGTCCATTCGCCTATGGATGTGCTACTACATAAAATCTTATCTCAATCTGATACTTAATGTAGAAGTTCTTGAATTCCGCGCTGTTGCATTAGGTCCCATTGTCGGAAATGGTCGTTTGTGGGATCCCAAATCGACAAATAATGTTTTGACTAAGAAGTTGATCCCTTCTTCATGGTGATCGTGGAAAGAGATTCTGCCTCAGTCTACTTCATGAAATAATCAACTACAACAATGGCATATTCGCCCTACCCTTCGACATTGGCAGCACACTAATAATGTCAATTCCCCATATCGTGAATAGCCATGGGCTGACCACTTGCGTAATCTCCGTAGTTGGGGCTCTAGGAAATTTTTTGAATCTTTGGCATCGATCACTCCTCCCGATGCAATCGACTCCATATCCATAGCGAAGAATCTTCTTCACTAATGTTTGCCTCATAATGTGATCGCTACATGCTCCTTCATGAACATCCGTAAGGATCCCTTTGGTTTCTTTGTTAGTAAAATATCACAATAAGGGAGCAGAGAAACCTCTTCTATATAATAACCTGTCCTGAAAAATAAACCACAGGGCCTGGCGCAGTAGTTTTCTTCGTATGCCCTTCCATTTGGAAGGGTTTCCTTTAGTGGATACTCCTTAACTATGGTCATCCACTATTCTTTCTCATGTTTAGCCTTCAAGATCCAATCGACATCCATCTGGTCGATGCTTGGAGCTGATAATACCTTCATTGGAACTAAACCCTTGAGTTGTGCATCCTCGAAGCAACCAGCTTGGCTAGAGAATCAACTTTCATGTTTTCTTGCTTGGGGATATGCGTTATCGTATAATACTATAAAAATCATTGAGCATTTCCAGAACCTTCATCAAATAAGGGGCTAATTGAGCTTCCTTTTCCTGGAATTCCTTCTTCACATGAAAAACCACCAATTAAGAGTCACTGTATATGTGTAAGGCCTTGAATCCCAATTCTTTCGCTATTCCGAGTCCCATGACCAGCGCTTTATACTCGGCTTCATTGTTCATTGAAGAGAACTCAAGCTTTAAGGCATAGCAAACTAATCTTTCTGCAGGGGTTACCAAAACTACTCTTGCCCTCGAGCAATGTTCGTTGGACGTTAACGTCCGTGTACAACCTCCATTGAGCATTCCACTCTATGGTTTCTTCTCTTTCATCATCCCGTGCGGTGAACCTAGTAATGAAATTGACCAACGCCTGGCCTTGGATTGCTCTCTTGGGATGATACGATATACTACACCAACTCGGTTGGATGTTCAATTTTAACAACCTCCCAGAAGTCTCAGGTCATTGTAGGACCTATCTTAAGGGCTGATCAGTTAGCACCTTAATTAGATGAGCATGGAATTAGGGACAGAGTTTCATCGATTCAATCAACAAACAATAAGCCAACTTTTCCAACTTTGGATAATTTGTCTCCAATCCCGCCAATCACATGTTGATATTGTATACCGGCCTTTGGTTTCTGGTTTCTTCTTGTACGAGTGCAGCATTTAAAGCATGAACAGATACTGCCAAATAAACAAATAAATCCTCCCCTTCCATAGGATTTGACAAGACAAGTGGTCTCTCCAGATGGTCGACCAAGGCCTGGAAAACATCCTTGCATTCCCGAGTCCAGAAAAAATTTCTTTTCCCTACTTTGAGGACATCGAAGAACGGTATGCATTTATCTGTAGCCCTTAAGATGAATCAGCTTAGTGCACTTACCTTCCTGTTCTAACCTTATACCTCCATTATCATCTTTGGCTCTTTAACATTCCTCAAGGCATCAATCTTCTTTAGATTGGCCTCAATTCCCCTTGAGTTCACAATAAAACCCAAGAACTTCGCTGACGCGACTCTGAATGAGCACTTAAGTGAGTTAAGTTTCATCCCGTATTTCTTTAGCACACCAAACATTTTTTGACAAGTCCTTTAAATGGTTTGCCAATCACCGAGACTTTACCATCATATGGTCCACATAGACTTCCAACGAACGTCTGATCTGATCCCTGAACATTGAATTCACTAGTCTTCGGTAAGTGGCTCTGACGTTCTTCAGGCCAAATGGCATGACAAGGTAATAATACAATCCCAAGTCAGTTATGAAGCTGGTATGTTCCTTGTCTGGAATATGCATTGGAATTTGGTTGTGGCCAAGTAAGTGTCCATGAATCACAACAATTCGTGGCCAGTGGTTAAATCTACTAGTTGATCGATCTTCGGTGGTGCGAAATTGTCCTTTAGGCATGCTTTATTCAGATATGAATAGTCAATGCACATCCTCTATTTCCCATTGGACTTCTTAAGTAGACTGGATTGGATACCCACTTTAGGTATAGAGCGTCATGGATGAAGCCGTTGTCTTTTAGCTTCTTTACCTCTTCCTTCAGCACAACGAATCACTCCATAACTAAACTACGTCGCTTCTATTTCACAGGGAGATATTTGGGATTCACATTCAATGCATGACACGCTATCTCCGGTGATATTCCACACATGTCAGAATGCGTCCAAGCAAACAAATCTAGGTTTTCCTGGAGAAAACCCATCAATTCCTTCTTAATCTTCATGTCGAGTTGAGACTCAATTTTCAGGACCCGAGTAGGATCATCCTAACTGACCGGGATGTAGACCGTTAGCTCGACCGGGGCCGCCCTTGCATATTTTGGATATTTCAGCAGATCCATAGCCTTGCGAAATTTACCATGCTGACCGAGGCAAGGCTTAGGCGGTGGTTGCTATGCGTCCGTCGACTTGACGCAGAGATTCTTCTCTATGTCCTTTCCTTCCAAACGTCGCTTTGCTTCCCTAGGCTCGGTGATATAGCATTTTCGTCCTAGGTTTTGATCGCCTTGAATGACCTCGTTCCATTTTCTATGGGAAATTCATCATTAGGCACTACGGAGCTAGGGTCACTTGGAAACTAGCAAGAAACGATGGTCCAAAAAGGCATTATAGGCGGAAAAAATATCCATCACAATGAAGGTCACAACCCACAATCTTTTGCGGTCACCTTCTCCTAAAACTACCAGCAAATCAACACACTCCACAAGCTCTGCAGCCCCTTCGGTAAATCTATGAATTCGGGATTCACATCAAATCTTGACCATCCATCATCATCTGATCATACGCTCTCTTAAATAGAATATTTACTAAACTTCCACAATCAACAAGCACTTTCTTCACTGTTGCTGGCCTGATCACAACTGTTATCATCAAGGGATCAAGCATAGGCGCCTCAATCCTGTCTGCATCAGGACTCCTGAACATTATGTCATCCTTCATAGTCCTTAGTTGCTTCACGGGAGCACTACAACAAAAAAGTCATCAATAGCGGCAGAAAACCACTATAAATTATTACTATAGTGGTTCAGTAAACGTTGTATATTGACATATTATAAAAACAATGGTTTATTTATAGCATAAAAAACCACAATAAAAAATCATCTTTTATAGCACTATTTTTCCGCTATTAGAAGTATAATATTGCAGTTTAATAAACGATGTATATTGACATGTTATAAAAAACAATGGCTTATTTACAACAAAAAATCACCGCTATAAAAAAATCATCTTTTATAGCGTTTTTTTGCTATTATAAGTATTTTATAGCGGTTTAACAAACGATATATGTTGACATGTTATGACCGATACTAAACTATACATAACATAAAAAAACGCTATGAATTTTTTTGCTTTCGATAATTCTTTTCTTGTAAGCTTTCTATAATGTTTTTTAAGTACTATACTTTATTTTTTACATTTTTAAAATCTATTGTATCCCTATAAATCATGATAGTCGATACATATCAAAATGATGCATTAAGAATATTTCTAAAACATAAATCCATTTAGATAATGAAAAATCATATAAAAAAAATATGAATAACACATTGCATTAAATAGAACCAAATATTTATATACATAAGAACCCACAGTTTAACTACATAATATTCTATTGTATACGTACACCAAAAATAAGTGGTTAGTTGTTTGCATTAAAAAGAAGAAATATCTTAAATGTTTCATTCTCTCACCTGTAAATGAAATGAATATATCCATTAGAAATGAATACAAATATGAATAAAATTGAATATTGAAGTATCTACATTAGAAAAACTTTTTGCTAAATATTTCTTATCAAAAAAATTTTAAGTGTCTAAATTTCTGAATTTTTTTGCCAAAATCTCCTTTCTGTGGCCAACGCTAGGAAAAATCCCAAACGTAAGAAATTGACATACATGATCGAAACATGATCAAATCACAATATATCTATCACAAACACCCATGCGGGTAAACTATCCAAATATTTACAAAGTCGAGAAAACATGATTCGGTTAATTATATAATGGTAATAATTTTGAGCATGTTCAGTTTCATAATAATTAACTAAGTAGAAATTCCATCATAATGCTTGAATGTAAGGCAACATTGAGTTGTCAATAGCGAGGCCATCTCCACCTATACCGAGTCGGGAAATAATCAATTGCACTATCTTAATGTTTTGATGCTGAAATTCATGGGAGCTATTTTAAACAGCTGCCTAAATGGTGTTACAAGTATATGACATTCCAAAATGATATTAACAAGCATATTTGAAATAGCATCAATTGCTAATGTCAATCTCATCTTCAGTTGGTAAAAACATATATTTGTATTTAATTTACAAACAAGGATATACTTGTTATAAAAAAATACATACGTTTGTATTCAGTATTCAAACAAGGATAATACTTGATTTTTTTGTTTAATTTTAAATAAATTAGACATACCAATTGATTAGTACTTTATACCTTGCAACACATCAAAGAAAATGTATGCATATGGAGCCATGAGAAAATCTAAACATCTTTGACGGTCAAAAACAAATATAAATCATACAGCCATTTGAAAGCTACCTGGAGCACAAAGCATGGGTTGCTGAATATCTCCAGGCTCCCAAAGTTGTCCATAAGCAACCATTCTATCATCTCTTTTACTTGGCCTGATCAATACTATACAACCACCGTCAGCCAAGCACAAATGGTATGTTTAATGTAACATCCTGAAATTTTCAGCCATTCGCATCCATACATGTCGGATTTGAATTGCTCAAAATATCAGATTGTTAATTTAAATTTGGAAAAACTCAGCATATATAGTAAATAAATAATCACAAAATCACAAACACAGAGTAATATAACAATAATGCAGCGGAAACAAAAGAATAGTAGTTCATGAAGCTACTATATATCTATATAACAGAGTTAAACAAGATACAACAGAAGTTTCGAATACATAGATGTCTCAATACAATAGTCAAATACAAGATCTGAATACATCACTGGAATCAATTGAATAACAGAAAGCTGGATAGATAGCTGGATCTCCAAGCGAAGCTCCAACTCCAAAGGCGAGTCTCGAACACTGAGCCACTCAGTCTGACCCGAGCGTAAAGAAAAACACAAAACACTCGAGTCAGGATTAACATTCTTATATCAATAAATCCAACTCAAGTGAAATATTAACTGAAATACAAGTAACTCAAAGGATGTTTGGGATAACCATCCTTTAAGGATCCGTTAAACTATCTACTATGTAGTAACATACGCTATTATAATATGTCTAAAGTAAAGTAAACTATTAAAATAGCGTTAAGGCGTTACCCATATCCCCCTTAACACATTTTATAGTGCCAATAGTCTATACAGTACCGTAATACCCCATAAACTGGGGCTACTAGAGGATACTCCATAGGTACGACACAAATCAAACTTGTAGTAAAGCACGCTAGGGTAGGTGAAACGGCACAACTAGGCAATGCCAGGGTAGATATACCAATTATACTTTCGGGCTGGTGGTAACGCAGAGCCGCAGCAATCACCCACCTCGAGCCAAACTCTCGAAATCCGAAGGTGCGCACCAAATCAATCACAAAGTAATATAATGGCATACAATGGAGTGTGTTCGATCAAAGGAGCTACCTCATTAGCCCGTCGATTGCTCCTGTTTTAGCCACCTTATGCCAACTCACGGGAGTTGGGTCCACGTATATACCTCATATAGGATCGTCGCCACCATCCTACTTCATTCTGGAATCTCCACCGCGTACACGGTTGTTAAAGTGGTTTTCGGTATCGACAGAGAGTATGCCCATATCCGATCTCGGTCTTTTTAACAACCAAACGTTATTATAACACCGCGGTCATTTCAAAATAGTTCATACTTCAAAAACCAAAATATCATTTCCATTTCAAAACCATATCAATATGATATCATTTCACTTCAAAACCATATTAATACAATATCATTTTCTCTTCAAATATATCCATTTCCAAAATCATATCACTTTCCGAAGTTATAACACTTCCGAAACCAAAACACTTTGAAATCATAATATTTTGAAAAACCTTAACTTTGAAATCATAACTTCCACCCTTAAACAGTTTAGATATTAATACTAGTATATATAATAAAATAGTTTATAAAGTCAAATAGTTTATATAAAATAGTTATAAGTTAAAATAGTTTATATTAAAATAGTTTATATTAAAAATAGTTTGTATTAAATATAGTTTATATTAAAAATAGTTTATATAAAATAATTTATAAAGTAAAATTTATGAATAGTTTAAATACAATTTAAATTTACTTTATATAATAAAATAGCTTCCTCGACTTTCACAAATCGATTCGAATTTCAAATTCAAATTTAATCCAATCTCAAATCATCAATTTCAATTTCAATTCAATTAAACATTTCAAATTATATCTATTTCAAATACCGATTTGAAACACTAAATAAACCATTAAATTTCAATATATTTCAAAGCTTTAAATATTCCACATTTCCAAAACTAAATTTGATAATTCCATTTATATCTCAATTTAATTTCATTACATTTAGTTTTTGAAATATATATTAAATCATTTCAATAACATCTAAATACAACTTCAATTTACAAATTTAAATAAACAAAATAACCCATTTAAATTTATATAAGTTTGAAATATTCATTTAAGTCACCTTTAATCAAATTCAAGTTATAAAACATATCTTAAAATTCCGAATTTAAATAAATTTCAAATCAAACTTATTTAAGTATAATTCTTCAATAATTAAAATTCCAAATCAATTTCAAATTTATCTTTCAACCTGAGACATTATAAACTCTATATTTGAAAATATAAATTTTACATAAATACTTAAACATATTTTATATTGATTAAATCAACTTTATTAAATCAACTTTAATAAATCTTTAAAATCGATATTTATTTAAAACCATATATTTCTTTTCAAAACCATAGAAATCATTTTCAAAATATTTATGTATAGACCAATGGTGTTTGTATATAATTTTCTATCCTATGGTCAAGTGATACGGATATTTATCATTTCAATCCGCAATTTAAATATATATACGGGTATATATCCTTTCAACCTGCAATCCCAAATTCAATTTAAATGAAAATCGCTTGGGTTTATCATTTCAACCCATAACGATTTTTTCCTATTCTACAGACGTTTGGGTATGTATCATTTCAACCCATAGTGAATTCTATACTAACAGGGAACTTGTAGAGTGATAACAGATATGATAAAATATAACAGGCATATAACATCAATATAAATAACAGAAAATGGTGTCAGATGTCACAAGTGAACAGATACAGATAATAACATATATATGGAAATGTAAATAACTAACAGTAGTATATTTCAATTGTCGTTTCAATTGAAATCAAATTTAATAAATATAAGAACGTTAATCGTGAGTGATTGCTCACCTTTCGAGGCTAGAGATGAACTACACGACGGGTTACAAATCCAAACCCGAATTTCAAAGCAAGCACAATGGACACGAGTTTGACTATCAAAGCTGAAGACAAGGAATTGACGAAAATAGAATTAGAACAAGATCGAAGAAGATGATTGATATAAGTTGAACAAAATATACGCTATCATTATATTATATATATTTTCAATATCTTTATTTAAGAAATATTAAAATAAAAAGAAATTTCAAAATCATTATTTAAATTTAACTCATACGTTAAGGTCAAAATATATATATATAATATATGTTGAAATAATTCCTTATATATGCCCAGCTATGTCATTTTATATATATAAAACTAATATAAAGCAAACTAGCATATATATATAAATATATATCCTTAAAACCAATATACATATTATATTATAAATATCGATATTTACTTCACATCCATATACAGAAAAAATTTATACTTACATAACTTATTTATAAACAAATATATCATAGGCTTGCGTAACAACATATGTGAGCTAACACAAATATAACTTCCCATATATATATATATATATATATATATATATATATTGCAAACGCAAAACATATAAAATTACCTTAAACACATACTATAAACACTTTACACAGACTAACATACGAAACATATAAACTGATATACAAATAACTTGTTCAAAATCTTTAAGTAGACTATTATATATCTAACTATTATAAAATATACATGACAGCAGGCTATATATATGTATATAAATCAATATATATATAAACAATACATAACTTTTACATAAAATACCTAGAAGTAAATAGATATATATATTCTGACTATAATTTTTAACAATATATGCATGTAGACTCACATACATATAACCAAAGCAAGATAGAACTGAAATAACATGAATTGCAAAAATGCAACAATATATATATTCATGTAAGTTACAAAAATTATCATATTTGTAAACTATAGATTGTATATGCATACATAGACCGAACCATATACATACTATATTTTCATAAAACATACATACACAATATCTACCGAAAAATCAATGTGATTTACTTTGTTATTATTTTTACTATCCATATATATATATGTGTAAACTAGTAGAGTAAAATATTCATACTACAAACTTAATAAGTATATGTTCTAAATCCAAACATACGTATTATACTTAACAGTATAATATTTGAAAACTATATATAAGGAAATATGATGAATACTACTGTCGTATGTAATATCATATATACACAAAATAAGTTTTATATAGCTTAATATATATAGCAGACTTCAAAGTATATATACAATTATATATTTGTATGTAAAATGTAAGACTAACCCATCATATTACTGTAATAGGCCATAACTAATAATATATATACACACCTTATTCATGTATAAACGTATATACATAGAAATTTTAAGGTATATTGATCGAGCTTGGTCGGCATTGAAGTATAGGCATGTGGCGCAGTGGCCGAGCGAGAGTGGCTAGAGGCGAAGTAAGGCACTTAGGTGGTCGTAGGAAAGATCTAGGGAGCTGGCTTGCGGTCGCATGGGAAGTGGAGGGAAGGCACAGGCGAGCCGAGACATGGGTTATGGGTGCGGGTTTCATGGTAGGAGGCGGGGTGAAGGCTGCTAGGCCGATGGGTTCAAGGCTGCGTAGGAAGGTGGTTCGTTTGGGTTTGCTGTTCGCTTGATGGCTACAACTGACGAAGGTGAGAGGATGCGAGGTGATTGGGCATGAGAAAAAAAAATGAATGGAGGAAGATGAAGAGTGAAAACAGCCTGTTATATTTTCATCCCCCATTTTTTATTACTTCTGGTAATCAAAATAAACGAACGGACCAAGAAAAATCAAGAGCCAGGGAAAAATCAAAAGTCATGGAAAAGCAACAGTCGAGATAAATTCGAATTTAAAACGTAGTGGCCATTCAGTTTTACACATTGGTTAAGTGAAAGGTCACGGGCTCAAACGTTCGAAAACGGTTACCGATACGGTAATCGTTTTACTGACTTCGTATCGTACCAGATCCCAACATATACAAATGAATATACTGTGGAGATCAGCACGACGAGACGATCAAAACGGTATAAAGATATCAATGGTAGGACCATCCTATCAAAAGTCGATATCGGTACCGAAATGCTGCAAAATGTCAGAAATAAGATGAACGGAGCAATAAAAGTCCAAATTTGAAGAAATGAAATATGACGTCTCACTCGGAAGATGATTTACAAATATATTGTATAAAAATATTCAGGTTTGAAAAACATTTTATTATCATCCAATATTAACTAATTTAAACTGAAATAAAATTATACTAGAAAATAAACTTCCATATTATCTGATGAAAATTTACCATTTGCTATGTTAAATTAGACGTATTCCAAATATTAAATTTCTATTTTGAAATTCTATTATTTTAAAAATTCACAAAAATTCAATTAAATATATTAATAAAACAAATAAAATAATTAAAAATTTACGGGTCGTTACACTCTCCCCCACTCAAAACTTTTCATCCCCGAAAAGGAGGGAAGTAGGAGAATAGGAACAATCCAGAAAGAAAATAGATTGAAAAACAAGATAAAACAATTAGTTCAAACCATATAAATTTCAATTTACAATAATTAATACTCAATAATTGATTTTAAATTCAAGGTATTTCAATAAGTTGATTTAATTTAAATTTATTAATGTTTGTTACAAAAATGGTTTCATTCAAAACAAATTTTATTTAATCTGTCTTATTTATTGTTCAATCAACTTATTATTATATTTATCTCCATTAACATTTCTATAATCATAAAATTAAGTATAAAACATTTATTATAACCACTCAAATTTTATTTATAAAATCATTTTATATTGTATATTATCCAATTACATAGTTAACTTCTGAATAATTTTGATAAGTTGTATTAGAATGAAATTGGGTATTATACAAATAAAACTTTCCCAATTCAATTTATTTTAAATTTAAATATTTATTAAAAATTTTGCTTCATTTATTATTGAAATTATTCTTAACAAAATTCAAGAGTTAAATTCCCGATTAACTTCAAACAATTTAGAGAAAAATATGGACATATATATATATTATATATCTAAATAATCATATACCAATATATATATATATATATAAGTCAAGCCATACTTTAGAAATTTAAATCAATTAAATTTCCAAAACAAAACTGTAGCAAAGCTACAGAATGGTCTCTCCACTCTGAAACTCGAAAATGAATGTCAATGATGCGGCCGCCATCATCGAAATTATTTTCCAGCGACAAATGTGAAGAGAACTGATTTAAAACTTTTTAAACATTCCTTGGAAACTATTTCTATTCGAAAATACTTTAAATAATATACTCTTTAAAACTTTAAAACCAAAGTTTGGAATCACCGAAAATTTAAATTCTCAAATTCTTAATTTAAATTCATTTCAAATTCCAAATCAATTTATAAACCATGTTTATTAATTCATTTATTGAACAATAAATGATAATCAAATATTATCATTTCAAACAACCAATTTAATTAACTTATTAAATTCCAGAAAAATTTCACTTATATATTTATAATATAATCATATAAATTTATTTCATTTACCAAATTTGAAAATAATATTGTGTCAGTTTACTCTGGTCAAGTGTTTTGGAAATCCTATCGATAGCGTTGATCGGACGAATCGATCGAAAATCCAAATCAACATTAACAACTCAAACAACACACTATAAAACATTTTAATTTTAATACAAATACACTCCCTCACTCGATGATTAAATAATGGATTTCTAAACAAGGATAGAGATTCAAATACAAGGGGTCCTAATCAAATGGAATTCTAACTAAAATAGATAGGCTCGAATGGGAGATAAGATAATTGAATTTCAAAATAGGAAGATGAATAGACTTGTATAAATCGCAGGCAACCTTAACCGGGTTATCCGTGACTTCAAGATATGATCGAGGTAGAATTTTAAGGCAAATCGACACTCAATCGCCAGAGATAGAATTCGGGTATAATAAGAGATAGCAGCATCTAAATCGATGATACAAAATCTTCGGTGAGTCAATGCTGGTTGTTAAGGAGTTTCACTCTTTTACAAATCATTCAGTGGAGCTATGGGTACCCTAGAATCAAGAAGACACGAATAGGAAAAGACAAGATTGGATTTCAGAACAAATGGGAGAGTTCCAAAGTTCAAATGATACCCGAATCAAAAAGGGGAATTCGAGCTCGAACGAAAGAAATTCTGTAATTGAATTTACTTTATATGCTATGTTTGCCTAAAACCAGAGCTCTGATACCACATGTAACATCCTGAAATATTCAGCCATTCGCATCCATACATGTCGGATTTGAATTGCACAAAATATCAGATTGTTAATTTAAATTTGGCAAAACTCAGCATATACATTAAATAAATAATCACAGAATCATAGACACAGAGTAATATAACAATAATGTAGCGGAAACAAAAGAATAGTAGTTCATGAAGCTACTATATATCTATATAACAGAGTTAAACAAGATACAACAGAAGTCTCGAATACATAGATGTCGCAATACAATAGTCAAATACAAGATCTGAATACATCACTAGAATCAACTGAATAACAGAAAGCTGGATAGATAGCTGGATCTCCAAGCGAAGCTCCAACTCCAAAGGTGAGTCTCGAACACTGAGCCACTCAGTTTGACCCGAGCGTAAAGCAAAACACAAAACAGTCGAGTTAGGATTAACATTCTTATATCAATAAATCCAACTCAAGTGAAATATAAACTGAAATACAAGTAACTCAAAGGATGTTTGGGATAACCATCCTTTAAGGATCCATTAAACTATCTACTATGTAGTAATATACGCTATTATAATATGTCTAAAGTAAAGTAAACTATTAAAATAGCGTTAAGGCATTACCCACATCCCCCTTAACACATTTTATAGTGCCAATAGTCTATACAGTACCATAATACCCCGTAAACTGGGGCTACCAGAGGATACTCCATAGGTACGACACAAATCAAACTCGTAGTAAAGCACACTAGGGTAGGTGACACGGCACAACTAGGCAATGCCAGGGTAGATATACCAATTACACTTCTGGGCCGGTGGTAACGCAGAGCCGCAGCAATCGCCCACCTCGAGCCACGGTCCCAAAATCCGAAGGTGCACACCAAATCAATCACAAAGTAATAGAATGGCATACGATGGAGTGTGTCCGATCAGTGGAGCTACCTCATTAGCCCGTCAATTGCTCCTGTTTTAGCAACCTTATGCCAACTCACGGGGATTGGGTCCACGTATATACCTCATATAGGATCGTCGCCACCATCCTACTTCATTCTGGAATCTCCATCGCGTACGCAGTTGTTAAAGTGGTTTTCGGTGTCGATAGAGAGTATGCCCATATTCGATCCCGGTCTCTTTAACAACAAAACGTTATTATAACACCGCGGTCATTTCAAAATAGTTTATACTTCAAAAACCAAAATATCATTTCCATTTCAAAACCATATCAATACGATATCATTTTCACTTTAAAACCATATTAATACAATATCATTTTCTCTTCAAATAAATCCATTTCCAAAATCATATCACTTTCCGAAGTTATAACACTTCCGAAACCAAAACACTTTGAAATCATAATATTTTGGAAAACCTTAACTTTGAAATCATAACTTCCACCCTTAAACAGTATAGATATTAATACTAGTATATATAATAAAATAGTTTATAAAGTCAAATAGTTTATATAAAATAGTTATAAGTTAAATTAGTTTATATTAAAAATAGTTTATATTAAATATAGTTTATATTAAATATAGTTTATATAAAAAATAGTTTATATTAAAAATAGTTTATGTAAATATAGTTTATATTAAAAATAGTTTATATAAAATAATTTATAAAGTAAAATTTATGAATAGTTTAAATACAATTTAAATATACTTTATATAATAAAATAGCTTCCTCAACTTTCACAAATCAATTCGAATTTCAAATTCATAATCCAATCTTAAATCATCAATTTCAATTTCAATTCAATTAAACATTTCAAATTATATATATTTCAAATACCGATTTGAAACATAAAATAAACCATCAAATTTCAATACATTTCAAAGCTTTAAATATTCCACATTTCCAAAACTAAATTTGATAATTCCATTTATATCTCAATTTAATTTCATTACATTTAGTTTCTAAAATATTTATTAAATCATTTCAATAACATCTAAATACAACTTCAATTTACAAATTTAAATAAACAAAATATCCCATTTAAATTTATATAAGTTTGAAATATTCATTTAAGTCACCTTTAATCAAATTCAAGTTATAAAACATATCTTAAAATTTCGAATTTAAATAAATTTCAAATCAAACTTATTTAAGTATAATTCTTAAATAAATAAAATTCCAAATCAATTTTAAATTTATCTTTCAACCTGAAACATTATAAACTCTATATTTGAAAATATAAATTTTACATAAATACTTAAACATATTTTATATTGATTAAATCAACTTTATTAAATCAACTTTATTAAATCAACTTTAATAAATCTTTAAAATCGATATTTATTTAAAACCATATATTTCTTTTCAAAACCATAGAAATCATTTTCAAAATATTTATGTATAGACCAATGGTGTTTGTATATAATTTTCTATCCTATGGTCAAGTGATACGGATATTTATCATTTCAATCCACAATTTAAATATATATACGGGTATATATCCTTTCAACCTGCAATCCCAAATTCAATTTAAATGAAAATCGCTTGGGTTTATCATTTCAACCCATAACGATTTTTTCCTATTCTACAGACGTTTGGGTATGTATCATTTCAACCCATAGTGAATTCTATACTAACAGGGAACTTGTAGAGTGATAACAGATATGATAAAATATAACAGGCATATAACATCAATATAAATAACAGAAAATGGTGTCTGATGTCATAGGTGAACAGATACAGATAATAACATATATATGGAAATGTAAATAACTAACAGCAGTATATTTCAATTGTCGTTTCAATTGAAATCAAATTTAATAAATATAAGAACGTTAATCGTGAGTGATTGCTCACCTTTTGAGGCTAGAGATGAACTACACGACGGGTTACAAATCCAAACCCGAATTTCAAAGCAAGCACAATGGACACGAGTTTGACTATCAAAGCTGAAGACAAGGAATTGACGAAAATAGAATTAGAACAAGATCGAAGAAGATGATTGATATAAGTTGAACAAAATATACGCTATCATTATATTATATATATTTTCAATATCTTTATTTAAGAAATATTAAAATAAGAAGAAATTTCAAAATCATTATTTAAATTTAACTCATATGTTAAGGTCAAAAAATATATTTACAATATATGTTGAAATAATTCCTTATATATACCCAGCCATGTCATTTTATATATATAAAAAACTAATATAAAGCAAACTAGCATATATATATATATATCCCTAAAACCAATATGCATATTATATTATAAATATCGATATTTACTTCACGTCCGTATACAGAAATAATTTATACTTACATAACTTATTTATGAACAAATATATCATAGGCTTGTGTAACAACATATGTGAGCTAACACATATATAATTTCCTTTATATTAATATATATATATATATATATATATTGCAAATGCAAAACATATAAAATTACCTTAAACACATACTATAAACACTTTACACAGACTAACATACGAAACATATAAACTGATATACTACTAACTTGTTCAAAATCTTAAGTAAACTATTATATATCTAACCATTATAAAATATACATGACAGCAGGCTATATATATGTATATAAATCAATATATATATATAAACAATACATAACTTTTACATAAAATACCTAGAAGTAAATAGATATATATATATATATTCAGACTATAATTTTTAACAATATATGCATGAAGACTCACATACATATAACCAAAGAAAGATCAAACTGACATAACCTGATCTGCAAAAATGCAACAATATATATATATATATATATGTGTGTGTGTGTGCATGTAAGTTACAAAATTAATCATATATGTAAACTATAGATTGTATATGCATATATAGACCGAACCATATACATACTATATTTTCATAAAACATACAGACACAATATCTACCGAAAAATCAATGTGATTTACTTTGTTATTATTATTACTATCCATATATATGTAAACCAGCAGAGTAAAATATTCATACTACAAACTTAATATAAGTATATGTTCTAAATCCAAACTTACATATTATACTTAACAGTATAATATTTGAAAACTATATATAAGGAAATATGATGAATACTACTGTCGCATGTAATATCATATATACACAAAATAAGTTTTATATAGCTTAATATATATAGCAGACTTCAAAGTATATATACAGTTATATATTTGTATGTAAAATTTAAGACTAACCCATCATATTACTGTAACAGGCCATAACTAATAATATATATATATATACACACCTTATTCATGTATAACCGTATATACATAGAAATTTTAAGGCATATTGATCGAGCTTGGTCAGCATTGAAGTCTGGGCATGAGGCGGAGGGGCCGAGCAAGAGTGGCCTAGGGCGGAGCAAGGCACTTAGGTGGTCATGGGAAAGATCTAGGGAGCTGGCTTGCGGTCGCATGGGAAGTGGAGGGAAGGCACAGGCGAGCTGAGACATGGGTTATGGGTGCGGGTTTCATGGTAGGAGGCGGGGTGAAGGCTGCTAGGCCGACGGGTTCAAGGCTGCGTGGGAAGGTGGTTCATTTGGGTTTGTTGTTCGCTTGATGGCTACAACTGGAGAAGGTGAGAGGATGCGAGGTGATTGGGCACGAGGAAAAAAATGAATGGAGGAAGATGAAGAGTGAAAACAACCTGTTATATTTTCATCCCCTATTTTATATTACTTCTGGTAATCAAAATAAACGAACGGACCAAGAAAAATCAAGAGCCAGGGAAAAATCAAAAGTCGTGGAAAAGCAACAGTCGAGATAAATTTGAATTTAAAACGTAGTGGCCATTCAGTTTTACACATTAGTTAAGTGAAAGGTCACGGGCTCAAACGTTCGAAAATGGTTACCGATACGGTAATCGTTTTACTGACTTCGTATCGTACCTGATACCAACATATACAAATGAATATACTACAGAGATCAGCATGACGAGACGATCAAAATGGTATACAGATATCAGTGGTAGGACCATCCTATCAAAAGTCGATATCGGTACCGAAATGCTGCAAAATGTCAGAAATAAGATGAACGGAGCAATAGAAGTCCAAATTTGAAGAAACGAAATATGACGTCTCACTCAGAAGATGATTTACAAATTTATTGTATAAAAATATTCAGGTTTGAAAAACATTTTATTATCATCCAATACTAACTGATTTAAACTGAAATAAAATTATACTAGAAAATAAAGTTCCATATTATCTGATGAAAATTTACCATTTGCTATGTTAAAGTAGACGTATTCAAATTATTAAATTTCTATTTCGAAATTCTATTGTTTTAAAAATTCACAAAAATTCAATTAAATATATTAATAAAACAAATAAAATTATTAAAAATTTACGGGTCGTTACATTTAAGCTGGGAGTCCTTACGAGGGTTAAAAGATATGACGTTGACAATTCATGGATCCTTCAAACAAGTTCAGTTCGTTTATGTGCATCTTTCAGGCTGTTGCATTTTTTCTAGAAAAATCAAGAAAACAATTATAATTATATTTGAACAGTTGTTGTCAACGTATTTGTAGCATTGTACATTCGATTACAAGGATATACTATATTTAGCGACCGCAATTAGCCGTCGACGGTCATCGTTAGCCATCGATAGACGACGATAAACGCCGTCGCAATTTCAGTCGCCGCAAGAGGAAAAGATGACGTCTTCAACGATGGGTTCGTTGTTAATTAGGGGTCGCTCGATGTCGCTCGCTATCGCTAACATGTGTCACTAGACCATCGCTAGTCATTGCTAGCCTATGTCAATAGGTCATCGCTAGCTGTCACTAGTCGACGCTAGCTTGGGTATTCTGTTTTACAAAATAGCTACTATTTAGGCCATCAAACTGTACATACATATTCATCTCTCTGTCCACCTTATATACACACATATAAACTCAATTTCACAATTACAACCCATCGCATACTTTGCATAATCTCATACATATCACGCATAAGCAAGTTTATATCGCAAAAATCAATATACCATCAAATAACACAAGCATACCTACAAATCCTCATGTCCATCAAACAAAACAATCATCAAATATCCACAAATCCATTAAACGTCCACAAACAACACAACCATAAAACAAGTATCAAATCCATCAGCACACGTTAAAGTAGTATAAAACAAAACAATCAAAATCCATCACAAACACAACCATACCTACCCATCATTATTATTTCTCGACCCACCACCAGGAAATTACCCATGTTTTGCAAAATATGCAGCAATATGCTCATCTAGCAGCATAGTCAATCCTCCAGCATGAAGTAGATCATTCAACTCTATTATCTGCTATTTGAGCTCATCATTCCCCTCTTTGGCCCGTGATTTCTTTTAATTGGGCTGGGACATTCTTATCTGTAAATTAGTTAATAGCTATGCTTAATATAATTTTTTTATATTAGTTAATGAACAGGTTGAACTCAATAAACATTGCCTCTTGATTGCTTTTACCGTATCGTCCATTTTATGTGGGCTCATCGGTCACAACATCGAAAATTATATCCTCCTCCTCAGTGGTCGACTCCTTTCGGCCGGTGGACTCCATCGCTCGAGCTTGCTCCATTTCTAATCTTTCCTGCAATTAGGAATAGAATTTTGCCACAATAAATATTCAATTTACAACTTATGTAATGTGAAATAAAAGAAAAGATAAGCATGTTTACCGGCTTGGGATTTACTGTCCATCCAAGTATACGAAACTGAGCCATCATCATTTGTGTGCTCGATGGCATGAGTACGTGTGAAGACCTCCGCATATATAAGCCCACATTGCTTCTCCTTAGCCTGAATTATATATGAATAAACAAAGTATATATATGATTAAATAATGTTATAACTATTTATAATCGCAATTTAAAATTTTATCAATTTCTTCCGATATTGTTGGAAGGATTTTGAGCTACCATGGTGTACAACAGTATTTTTATTCCTGATTGCCGAGTTCAACGCAGAAACTATAAATTTAAGTATACAAATGACTAAATTAATGCAATTATTATACGAACTTTAAACAAATTATAATAACAATACAGAATTAGATAGCCTACTTCTACGGCAGGAGTATCCTAAAATTGTAGAAATTCAGTCCAAATATCAGCGCTCATCCAGTCGGGTTTTTTATTCTTTTTTCTACGCTTGAAAGGGTGTCCCTGTAATTTTTTCTCAACTTTTGGTTCTAGTGATTCCTAAAAATATCTTTATCTGCCTTTTCAACATCTACCGCAACCTACATATTGAAATTAAATTGAATTATATATAGTATATTATTTCAAATGAATTATAAATTTATACTTACCATCACGCGGCCCATATTGCATTCTCATTATGCACTGGGATATCATCCCAATGAGGCCAACATCCCAACATCCGACTCATGAATGCCTTCCTTGAGATGGCCAAAATATAGTCGGAATGCTTTAGCTCGAAACCCCTGTATTAATTTTGATGTAGGAATTTAATAAATTTTAAATAATATACATGCACTAAATATTAATGATGCTGTAATAAATTTGATACTTACCCTCCACTCTTAGAATAACGATCGCCCTTGGATGCAAATCCACCGTGCCGTAGGAACAATCACCAGAAGTAGGAGAAGGAGAAGCCTGAGATATGGAAGATCTCCTATGAGACATATCTGCCACAAACATATCATTTCATATAATGAAAATACATATTATTTTAAAATTAGAAAACATATATGATTAATAATCACATAAAACTTCCACTAAAACTAGAAAGATGGAACAAGATCTTCTGAATACATATATAGAATTAATAAAATAGAATAATATATAGCTTATAACATACTCATCATCATTAATAATAGCGAAAACCTAAAATATAAATTATACAACAAGCGATACAAATATTCAGAATAATTAGCGTTTGTCGTTTTCTGATTCAGACTCGGCCTCGTATTTTATATCGTTTTGCTCTATACTCTCAAATGCTTCTGTAAAACCATTTGATTCATTATTCAAAGACCCTAAATCAGTATGATCATCAGTTGTTATTATTTCATTATTTGGCTCAAGATCCGCTTGATAAGATGCTTCGTCCAGAATACTATTTTCGTCAAATGTAAATCTTGCCTTTATTTTAAAAACAGTCGACCAACCTGCTTTATCTCTTTTCAGAAATGGATACGAAGCAAAATAAATTTATAATGCTTACATGGCTAATACGAAAAGATCATACTTATAGTAATGCGAGGTATGTTTTATTTCAACAAGCTTATAATCTTTATGCACATTGATTCCAAAACCAGGAACATTGTTGAACCAATTGCATTTGAATAAAAAAACTTTTTATATAGGTCGTATTAAATATATCAATTCTAAAACATGTGTTAAGGCTCTATAAAAATCTTTTATTTGCTCATCTGGATCATCACTACATTTGATAAATACACCGCTGTTATATGTTAAGTTTTCAGCACCATATTCCTTGGTGTTGAATTTAAATCCATTAATGAAGAATATTGGATAAGTCTTGACATTTCTTTTTGGTCCTAGAGCAAGCTGCTGCAATCCTTCATCAATGACACAATTTCTTGGATCAGAAACGTAGTTCAAAAACTAATAAACAAATTCTTTACTGAGATCGCCAAGTTGATGTTGTGATTCGTAAATACTAAAAATATATATAATATGTAGGAAAATTGAAATAAATATGAACTTAGTATTACCTAATAAATGGTGCAACTTCAGCACAATTAAGAAGAACATATGTGTGCGCTACATGGTAATCTCCATCGTCTAACTATATTTCCACATATTTTCCAACAGGTTGGCAATGTTATCTAAAAATAGATAACATTATTTGAGAAGAATGTTGTTCAACGACTTCAACATTACGAGGAATACTTAAAAATGATAAGTTGACTTGGTTATAGAAGTAATGAGAGAAAAAGAATAAAGCATCTTCTTCAAGATATGATTTGCAAATCGATCCTTCAACTTATGCATTTTGTCTAACTTTTTTCTTCAGATGATTCAACTACTTATTACAAAATTAATTCAATTTAAATTTACTTATATAAATCTAAATTTTAAATTAAAATCAATATTATGGATATTTAGTATTACCTCTCAAATAGATACATCCATCCATATTGCATAAGACCTCGAAGAAGTGCTTCAGATGGAAGATGAAAAGGTAAATGCTCCACTACATTAAAGAATCAAGAGGAAATAATTTCTCTAGTTTGCAGACTAGTATAGGGTATTATATTCAAGTTTACGTATACAGTCGAATTTAACGTTGTCGAACAAAGCTGTTTATAAAACAAACTTAATTCTGTTATAACGCTCCATACTTTTACGGACAACAATTCTTTGAAAACCACGGGTAATAAATTTTCCATCATGAAATGCAATCCTGATGTTTCATCCCATATAATTTATTGTTTTTAAAGTCAACATATCTACGGAGATTAAAAGAATTCCCATCAGACATCTTAGTCCTTCCACCCACTTTAGCACGAGTTTTACTTGCCTGTCGGCTAGCTCATGCTTTAGGGCTTTTTACTGTCATTAGGCTTCATATGAAGTTCGAGACATTTATAAAATGTTCTATATCACGTCTTGAATTCAGATCGTCCTTAGTTTTCCCCTTAACATTCAAAATTGTATTAAACATGTTATCAAACACGTTTTTTTCATTGTGCATCAATATTATGTCAAAGTAAGACAACTTTTCAATAAGGTAACTCCCAAAATATACTTTGTTTACAGCAATTATGAATTATCAATTTACTTGGAATTTTAATATGTACTCCATTTCATATATCTTTGGATAATCCTTTAGCATTTCATATATTATTCACTTGACCAAATCGTTGGTGGTCGCAAATTCTCTGTTTTGTTAGCTGTAATTTTTTTTATCTCTTCTAAAAGGATAATTAATATGAAAATCCATTGATGACAATCAAATCATGAAATTTTATTCCCATGCGGTAAAGAAAAAGCCGGTGTATCCTTCATGCAGTAAGGACAAGCTATAAGACATGTCGTGCTCCAACTTGAAAACATTGCATACGCAGGAAAATCACTAATAGCCCATAATAAAGAAGCGAACGTATGAAAATCCTTTTTTTCTAAATGTTACATGTTTCAACTCCTTCATGCCATAGTGTTTTCAACTCTTCAATCAATGCTTGTAAATAATCGATTTCCTATATTGGATCATCAAGGCCAGAGACGATAACAGTGAGAAACATATATGAAGTTTTTATACACATTACAGAGGTAAATTATAAGGTGTAATGATAATAGGCCAAGATGAATATTTACTACCAAATTGAGAAAACGGTGAAAATCCATCCGTACATAAACCAAGTCTGATATTACAGCTCTCTGTAGTAAACGCGGGATAAGTCATATTGAAATATTTCCATGCTTCACTATCAGATGGGGATGAGTCAATGTTTCTCTTCCTGTGTTCTCACATTGTGCCATCACATGTGGCATGCCGTAACAGAAGACACATATAACCTTTGAAGTCTAGGAGTGATGGGTAAATAATGCATTCTCTTGTATAAAACTTCCTTTCCTTTCTTCTTTCTTGGTTTGTATCTTTTCTCATTGCATATTTTGCATTTCCTAAGGTTGATATCATCTTTCTAATACAACATGCAACCTTTTATACATGTATCTACCTTTTGGTACGACGGACTGAAAGCGGACCTAAGTTTTTTTACTTCATAATGGCTATCGCATATCAGATTATTGGGTGGCATATGTCATTTTACAGCTTGTACAACTGATGTAAATCCAGCTTCTGTAGAATTGAATTTTGATTTCACAGCAATGTATTTAGTAGTTACTGATAATTCGGTTTTTTTACAACCATTCCACAATGGTCTCTTAGCAACATCCAATAAATCATAGATTATTTTTGCTCCCACGGTCGGTTCTTCTTCAACATTTACATCTTCATCGTCAACTATAATGGTAGGAAACATTAATCATGCTGCATCTTCCACCATATCTTCTACTGGATTCGTCATAACATAATCCTTATCTGACACTAAAGGATTAGATCTAGGTACAACAAGTTCTCCATGACGTTCCCATAAGTAATAATTTGGTACAAATCAGCTTTATACAAATTTACTTTAACTATATCTGCTTTTCAATGCTTCAAATGTTTGCACTTGCTATAAGGGCAACGAATTTGTTCGTTATTTCGATTATTAGATTAAGTGAATCTAATAAATTCGTGTACGCCATTGTAGAAATGTTCCTTCACTGAACCTCTCGTACCAATTCCGACTTCATACATCCAAGTATGGTAGAAAAAATAATCGAATATTTTTTCTAATTTAAAAATATATGTTAGAAATTTTGACAACAGTTCACTTCTTTCTAAAACAAATTAAAGCCTTTTGGGACTAAAGGCTTTAATTTCGGTAGCACTTCACTTCTTTCTCTTGTACGCATAACTTTACATTCAAGGGGTGTATTGTTGTTGTTGTTGTATTTTCTAAATAAAGCCATTTTGGACTAAAGGATTTAATTGTTGTTGTTGTATTTTTTAAAATAGTACTTAACGCTTATTTTTAAATAAACAATATATTCGTTTCTTAATTTTTTAGAAAATCGATTTTAGTAGAATATTTGTTTCAAAAGAAATTTATTATTTCAAACTATTAGAACCTCCATTCTATGATTTCAATGACGACAACTATACAATCACATATACAAGATATATCTTATCATATTACAGGTATATACTAGAAGAATATCACGGTGCTCAACAAAATCATGGCTCAAAGAAAATTGAAGAAGGATGGATCATACTACTTAAAAGTAAGGTCATATAATAGTATTATATCATAGATATATGTAGTACAATCTCCTTGAGTGATCATAACACACAAGATTTCATATCAACAAATTTTGATAACAAATTGCCTAGTTTTACAATTTGAACAGAAATAGACGTATGTCCTTCTACCATAGATGTCTGTGACATATTTTGGTTTGTCGTTATCATAAATCCCATAGACGTCTGTGGCATAAGGACAGTCGTCTGAGGTAAGTTTCGGCCTATAAGTACAAAACTGCAACTGTCGTATTTTAAACAAATGCTTCTTTCTGCTTTGAACAAACCTCCTCCTCCTTCAACAATTACAATCATTAATCAAAGAGCAATCTTTCAAGAAGTCGTAACTTTTCAAATACAAGTCTTTGACTCTATAAATACTTCAATCGATTGAGATTTTAAATTAACTTGAGTTACTATTCTCTAACTTCTATATTCATATTCTATTGTGCTATCATTGACTTAATATTCTTAAGCATTTACAACCAAAATCTATATATTTTGGTTAAATTATTTCCTATAAATCCAAGCAACTCACAGACACTACCACTCAAAGGAGATTATAGGAGGAATTGTACTAGTAGTCACTATCCGTGTTGTATTGAACACAAGATTTGTCAAAGGAATACTTTTATATTAGCCTATTCCTCCGGGTAAAGCGAGGGTTATTGTTTAGTGAAATAACGAAGGAAGCTTCGGGACTGGACGTAGGACGAGAGTTTCGAACCAGTATAAAAACTCTGGTATGTCGTTTTTATACTTTACTTTGTATATTCTACTATATTGCTATATTGAGCTTATATACTGGCATACACTCACATATTAATATATAAGTCATATCAGGTACAATCCACTGGACTTTAATTTGGTAGAGCACGGTCATTTCTAGTTACGGTAACACGTGATTGTAAATATTTTAATATGGTAAGTAAATTTCAAGAAAGTCAATCAATTGCTCATCCTCCACTATTTACCCGTTCTAATTATGCTTATTGGTCAACACATGGGAATTTTTTCGGAAGCTAATGGTTTAGAAGTTTGGCAAACCACTAGAACTAGATGTGAAGCACTTACTATTGACATAAGCACTTGGACCGATGCATAAAAGAATATGGCAACTAATAACGCCAAAGCCATGATTGTTTTATTTTATTCACTTAATAAAAATGAATTTTCATGATTTATGCTTTGCACTACTGCATATGATATATGGTGCACTTTGCAAGTTACTCACAAAGGCACGACAAAAGTCAAGCAAACAAAAATTTCTATTTTATAAATCAATTTTCATCGTTTAAAATGAAAGAAAATGAATCTATTATTGACATGTATGCTAGATTTAAAACTATACAGCACTATGTCATGGCACTTGGGGTCAAATTCACTAATTTTGATCTAGTTACATGAATCTTAAATTCTTTGACTGTCAAATGGAAAAGAAAAGTTTTAGCCATTGAAGAAGCTAAGGATCTCTCTCAACTCAAAGTCTAAGCACTAATAGGAAATCTGATGTCATATGAAGCTAATTTGCAGGCAAGAAAGGAGCAAAATCAAGAAAAGGAGAATATTGCCTTTTAATCAAATAATGATAGTTCTGACTTGGACAAGGAAGAAATTATGTTCATAGCCAAGAACTACAACAAATTCAAGGAATTCAAAACGATGATAAAATTTCAGAATGGTGGTAAATCAAACTCATCAAACCAAACACCAATCAAATGTTATGGATATGACAAGTTCGGTCAAATGAAAAAAGATTGTCCACAACTTAATAATGAAAAAAAGAAAAGAAAATTCCAGAAATTTAAAAAGAAGCGAAGAGCCTTTCAAGTAACTTGGGATGACTCTGATTCTTCTTCTGACAGTGATAGTGAAAACGACCTAGAACAAGCTAATGTCTGTTTTATGGCTAATACTGATGAGGTACCCAAAATCAAAATTAAAAGCAAGGAGAAATGGATACTCGATGGTGGATGCTCCAATCACATGATATGAAATGCACAAATGCTATCCAACATAATATATATCGATGGAGGCACTGTAACATTTAGAGATAATTCAAAAGGTTTCTTTATTGGCATTGGAGATGTCATCAACATTGGTATATCTACTTCTCCCATAATTACTAATGTTTTACTTGTGAAAATTTAAAACACGATCTATTAAGTATAAGTCAACTATGTGATAAGGAATTTAAAATTGATTTCGAAGAAGATAAATGTAATATTTTCGATAAAAAAATCTAATATTTTAAGGATTGAGAAATCAAAATATGTATGTTTTAAACATGAATATCAAACATAATAATGATTTATGCTTGGTTGCAAATCATAATGACCAATGTCTATGGCATAAACATTTTTGTCATATAAATTTTAAAACACTAGTAAAATAGCAAAAAATGAATTAGTTAGTGGATTACCCAAAATCAACTACAAAGTCAAGAATTTATGTGATGCATGTCAACTCAGAAAATTAAAGAAAAGCTCTTTTAAATCTAAAAAGGAAATTTCTACAAAACAAGCACTTGAACTACTTCATCTCGATTTATTCAGACCAACTCAAGTATGTTCTATAAATCATAACAAATATGTTTTTGTAATTGTCCATGATTTTTCAAGATACAATCGGACATTATTTTTAAAACACAAAAGTGACACATTTGAACTGTTTAAAATTTTTGGTAAAAGAATTAAAAATTTAATGAACCTAAAAATTAAAAGTATACGAAGTGATCATGGAGAGAATTTGAAAATAAAATTTTTACAAATTTTTGCAATAAAAAGATTATTAGTCATAATTTTTTATTTCCACGAACACCATAGAAAATGGTGTAGTAGAAAGGAAAAATCTCACACTAAAGAATGTGCACGAACGCTACTTAGCAGCTATAACTTACCAAAGAATTTTTAAGCCGAAGTCTTTGCTATTGCGTTTTATGTATTAAATCGTGTAACACTTAGACTAATGACTAAGAACACATGCTATGAAATATTTTTCAAGAGAAAATCTAAAGTATCATATTTTCATGTATTTGGTTCGAAATGTTTTATTTTAAATACTAAAGATAATCCTGGAAAACTTGATTCAAAAACCGATGAAGAAACTTTTGTTGGTTATTCAGATTGAAGTAAAGCATAGAGAATTTTTTAAAACAAACTAACATCATAGAAGAAAGTCTTCATGTTTCCTTTGATGAAGGTTTTAAAAATGATAAAAATGATGATGATGATGAAGAAGTTCTAGGTAATAATATTACTGAAAGCAATAATAGTGACAATATTTTAAGATCACCACCTCGAATTTTAAAAGACCATCCGATTAATAATGTAATTGGTGACTTAAATATAAAAGTCTCAAGTAGAAATAAACTAAATCAAATAAGTCATGTAGCATTCACATCCAACTTCGAACCAAAAAATTATAAAGAAACATCAAAAGATGATTTTTGGATTTTAGCAATTCAAGCGGAACTTAATCAATTTGAACGAAATGATGTTTTGGAAACTTGTACACGACTAGATGATTGATCCATTATAGGAACAAAATGGGATTTCAAAAATAAAGTGATGAAAATGGAAACATTGTTTATAATAAACCAAGATTAGTTGCTCAAGGATACAATCAAGAATAAGGAATTGATTATGAAGAAACATTTGCCCCTGTAACTCATCTTGAAGCTATAAGAATATTACCAGCATTTGCATGTTTTTATAATTTTAAATTATTTCAAATGGATGTTGAAAGTGTTTTTTTAAATGATTTTATAAAGTAAAAAGTTTATGTTTAACAACCACCTTTATTTTCTCATGAAAAATACCCGGATCATGTTTTCAAACTTAAAAAAGCATTATACGGATTAAAACAAGCACCTCATGCATGGTTGACACAACACTTTTTATAAAAAGAGAAAATAAACATATATTAATTGTACAAATCTATGTTGATGATATCATATTTGGTTCCACTAATGAAATGCTATGTAATGATTTTTCTAATAAAATGAAAAATGGGTTCAAAATGTCACATTTGGGAGAACAAATTTTTTTCTTAGGTCAACAAATAAAACAATTAGAAATTGGAATTTTTATAAATCAAGAAAAATATTTTAGAGAACTGTTAATATGATTTGGAATGGATAATACTTCAAGCAAACCAACTTCAATGAGCATGAGCTTACATTTAGATAAAGATGAAAATGGAAAGGATTTCGATCAAAAATTATACTAAATTATGATAGGATCTCTATTATACTTAATGGCTAGTAGACCAGATATAATGATGAGCATTTGTTTATGTGCGAGATTTCAAACACAACCTAAAGAGTCACATCATCGAGCGGTTAAAAGAATTTTACGATACTTAACCGGCACAAAAGATTACGGTCTTTTTTACCTGAAAGGTAGCTCTTTCGAACTCGTATCATATAGCGATGTAGATTTTGATGGATGCAAAATGGATAGAAAAAGTACAAGTGTCATTGTCACTTTATTGGTCAATCTTTCATTTCGTGGTTCAGTAAAAAACAAAGTTGTGTATCTCTCTCGACATGTGAAACCGAGTACATCTCTGGAGCATTAGCTTGTGCATAAGTAATTTATATGCAACAAACACTTCAAGATTTTGGAAAAATCATTACTAAACCTCCTATATATTGCGATAATACTAGTGCCATAAATTTGTCGAAAAATCCAATTAATCATTCTTGAACAAAACATATTGACATTTGTCTTCATTTTCTTAGAGATAATGTGGAAAAAGGTACCATTTCTATCAAATTTGTTAACACTGAAAATCAAACTATCGATATTTTCACTAAACCATTATGTGAATCAACTTTTATAAAGCTAAGACGAGACCTCGGTATATGTTCATTTAATGAATTGATTAATTAGTATATGTCACAATTAGTTATCATTATAAAATTTTGAACACTATTTTTCTATATAAGATTTGAACTAATTGTTTTTAGTCAATATTTTAACAACTATAACAAAAAGCGTTAATAATTTTATAGTTAAAATGGTTCTATCCATACAAAGCTTTTACTATAAATAAACTATACATTCTATTTATACATAAACACGAGGTTAAAAAAATAAGAAAAATAAAACAGAAATATTATTTATAAACTTAGCAATGCTAAATAGGTCTTCTAATCACTACTCCACATACCCAACTATCGACTTTAGCTCACCATTATCAAATATCACCTATGTATCACCAATAAAAACCACGCCTCCATTAAATCGATTGGCCTCATTAAATATTATGGCATCACCTACATATCATACCGGCTGCTCTCCGAAGGAAAAGAAAGCTAAACGAGCGATTGATCTTGAATCAACGTCTCTCAATACTAAAGTGGATGAAATATATCACTATTAACAAGAAATGATGGGATTTCAACGAGAAATGTATTACGAGTAATGACGTTAAGGATATCATCTTAACTTTCTCAAAAAATGTACTCTAGCAATTTGCTGTCATTCACCAAAAAACATTGTTTACATAAACAATCTCCTCGTTTAATAGATACTCTTGTAAAAACTTGCAACGTTGCTCCAAGAAACTTATGGAAGGCAGGGCCATCAAACCAAGACTCGAATGACACTCCAGCTCGCCCAAGTTGGTCTCCACTTAAGCCTCAAGGTAAGCAAACTAACACAAAATCTTTGGATCAAATTGAATTCAAAAATTCACAATCTTTGAAAGAAAAAAAATTATACACACACACACACATATATATATATATATATATATATATATATATTGTTATCCCGCCTTTTGGCAAGGCCGTAACACCAAGGAATTGACTAGTAACCAATGACGGTCTGTCCCAGAGATCAGTTATACACGGGCTCACTACGGATATCGATGAATTTTGTCCGAGTCCGGATCGAGCCAAAATTGGTAGGACATGACGAGCTAAGCCATGAGAGCCAACGTTTCAAATCTCTAGTCAATCCGAGTTCGTATGCTCAAGTTATGAGCGATACAAGATTGGATGAAAACTAATTTCCGATCGACTCGCTCCTTCGACTCGCTTCGCAACGACCAGGGATGACAACTTCGACTCGCTTCGCTCAGAGGCCAACTTCAAGTCAACCAGGCTCGACTCGCTCCTCATCCCTCAGAGCTGCTCTCTTCGACTCGCTCCGCTCAAACAACTGTTCGACTCCATCAACTTCGACTCCACTGCTCAAACGACCCAGGGTGCCCGATTTCGACTCGCTCGACCAGTGCTTGCTACGACTTGCTTGACCAGTGCTTGCTTCGACTCGCTCGACCAAGTGATCACTTCGACTCGCTCGATCGAGGCACACTTCGACTCGCTCAATCAGTGAATAGTTCGACTCGCTTGAAGCAACATCCAGGACAGAGTAAGAATCGAGTGCCACATCACCGAGTCGAACGGAAGCGAGTCGAGACAGGAGCGAGTCGAAGGAAATAGCCTACCGAACACTCCATTTCGTATCGATCATATCTCCCAATCTACAAGTCCAAATACTATGAAATTTTCACAGAATACTACGTGCATGCTGAAGAATGTCCACGCCAAATTTCGACTCCATTGGATGAAATCTTGAGCGAGTCGAAATCTGTTCGTGTCGATCACGGATCGGACCGAAACTTCACGGGCTTGGGCGTACGAGCCTGGTCACGTGCCAGAGAGGGTCTCCCGAGATCTGAGCGAAATATCAGCCTCCTACACCTATAAATAGATCCTCAAAGCCAACAGAAAAGGGGTTCTTCTTCCTCTTTGAGATCTCCAACGCCCGGACTCCGCCAGATCCAGATCTGAACTCAGTTGCTGCTGCTACCAACGAGATTCACTGCTGCAAATCATAGTCACCTCTTGTAGTTCATTGAATTTACTTGTAATCTTCAAAGAAAGATCAATAAAGCAAACTACTTCATAGTGGACATAGGCTATACGCCGAACCACTCTAAATTCTTATGTCTCCTTGCACTTTAATTATTCTCATTTCTAAAATTTGGAGTTTTTGTTAGATAATTCCTCTTTTTTCGTTTGATTTCTTCACTTTATCTCTTCAAAGACTTCCTAAGAGTGTTGTGCCCAATTTTAGTACAAACACTTTGGTGCTTTCACTGAGAAAAGCTAATTTTTCTCCTGCTCTTTGGATCTCCTGTCTATATTGGATTGCATAAATCTAAGAAGAAGATCCAGATCTAGAACTTTGAAGCCCTTCCATTCTATTCAGATTTGCAATAAGATCTAGGAAAGGACTTCACCAATTCATTATGGTGAGCACACGTACCACTGCTACAACTGCTGATCAAGGAGCACGGGACCGACAGAATCTCATGCAATCGCCTCCCTTCAACCAAAATGCTGCAGGACCTTCAGATCCATCTGGTCCAATCACTAGACAAGAATTCCAGACATTGCTTCAAGAGTTGACCCAAAGTCGACAGTAGTTAACTGAACAACTGCGCGCCAACGCAGAATTGTCCAACCAGTTGAACCGCCAAAGGCGCGGAAGATCTAGGAGAGACCAAGGTTCCTATTCTTCCACAGAAAGTTCAGCCTCCTCCGATGGCCAAACCAGATCTACACGTCCACAGCTAGGTGTAAGCTACGCCCAAGCCACAAGACACCAGCCAGCTTCGAACCTTGGGCAACCAAGAGCTGGACCATCTGCTAGTCTCCGTACAGAGCCTTCAACTCGAGAAGGAGCTGCTCCTTACCATGTTACCGGCAACATTGCTACTACCACCACTGCCGAACGAGGAGGTGATGCTAGAAACCAAGCTGATCCTCAACGTAGCCAACGGGAGCAGACTCTCGAGCCTTATGTCCCTGAGGATGTTGAACCAAGGAGGCGAGTCACGGACCGTCGACCGCGTCTAGTCCAGACTCGCGCTGTGGAACCCGACCACACCTTGGCCCGACATGCTCCAAGTACCCGAACAACGGATATACCAGCGATGATCCGCCAAATGATCCGTGAAAGTCAGGGTCTCTCTAATGACGACTGGGGAATCTCCCGAAGTCATACCCCTTTCACCGATGATGTTTTATATGCTGAACCACCTCGGCACTTCAGGATGCCAGCTTTGCCAGTTTAAGAAGGAAGTTCTAACCCCAATCAACACGTCCTGAAATACGAATGGCTGATGAATGCTGCTAGAGCTGATGACGCAGTGAAGTGTTGTAGTTTCCCCATTTCCCTAGGGGGCATCGCTACCATGTGGTTCACTCGTTTGCCACCACGATCCATCTCTAACTTTGACCAGATGGCTACCAAGTTTGTCGAACAGTTCCGTATGCACGTAGCAAGGCTTAAGGATGTTAACACTCTGTCTAGCATTACGCAAGCTCCCAGAGAAACACTTAGACGTTACTTGGAGCAATTCCATGCTGCGTGTGCAGAAATAAGCAATCCCAATGATAACTCTATCCTAATGGCACTGACTAAGGGGATTGATGCTGATTCCGAGTTTGGAAATTGGTTAGCTGGAAAACCACCCGCGTTATTGGACCGTTTCTATTCCAAGGCAACCCAATTCTTGAGAAGGGAGGATGTGAAACAGTCTAGGAAGCAGGATGATGCAGGGCCCAACATCGAAGGAATCCAAAGTAACATCGCTATTAAATAGTCCGGAGATAGTTCTGGGAAAGCTCAGTTGAACGTACAAAATAAACAAAATCAACAGAGGGACAATGGGAATCAAAACAAGAAACGCGATCAGAATCGCGGTCCACGGTGTAGAGCTTCCGTGTATGATAACTACACTCCGTTGAACACGTCATTGGAAAATGTATATTTGCAGATCTGCAATACCATGCAATTCAAGAAACCTGCCCCTAAACCACCAACTGAGAGACAAATTCAAACAGGAAAATTCTGTAGATTCTATGAGAGTTATGGCCACAACACCAATGAGTGTCGTCACTTACAAGACCTCATTGAAAAACTGATACGTTAATGGAAGTTGGATCAGTATGTGCGAGCGCCGCAGTCCGGAGGAGCGGGCCCATCTAATCAAAGTCGTGCACCGAATCAAGAAAGACAGGAGGAACCCGCTCGTACAGGCGGGAGGTTGGTCATCAACACAATAAGTGGTGGTCCTCACCCAGCAGATCGAAGCTGGAAGGAAATGGAGTCTTATGCTAGTTCTATCAGGCACGCAGACTTCGAATGTGATAGTAATTCTGATGAAGGGGCTCCGGCCAAGCAACAGAAGACAATGACAGATGACATCGTGTTTAGGAGCATAGATGCTGATAAAGTCGAAGCTCCCACTATCGATCCACTTGTCATCTCAGCACAAGTAGGTCCCACGTGGATGAAAAGGATCTTAGTTGACAGTGGGAGCTCCATGAATATTTTGTTCAAATGAGCTAATGATCAAATGAAAATGGAAGCCACGGACTTGAAGCCTTGTCAATCCCGAGTCCATGGTTTCAACGGAAGTGCAACTATACCCACTGGAATGGTGGAACTGCCAGTAGAGTTGGGAGTTGGAGAACGACGGAGAGTACGGATGCTTCAATTCATTGTTTTGGACATAGACTCCCCTTACAATGCTTTCTTGGGACGGCCGGCCCTCGCTGAATTCCGAGCGGCCATCGCCCCATGGTGTTTGACTTTAAAATTTCCCACTGATCATGGGATAGGAATCATTCAGGGAGATCAGGCTGCTGCCAGAGCCTGTTATGTTGCTGAGTGCGGGAAGCGTAGCAAAAGGAGAAAGGAAAGGGCATAGAGGAATCTCTTTGCGTCCGTTTCGCCGATAATGGACAATTAACGCCCGGGCCCAAGCCCGGGCACCCCAGCCAATTCCTCAGGGATCTTGATCCAAGAGAAACTGAAGACGAAGGAGAATCTAAAGAAAGTCAAGCATCCCCGGCCGAACTGACAATTGATGTCCCAGTTGATAGTGACAAAGATTCAAGAATGATAAAGATTGGGTCTCAGCTAAGCCAGCAAACTCAAGAGGAATTGGTTGAATTTCTACGGGCAAATCTTGACGTATTTGCCTGGACACATTCCGATATGTGTGGGATCTTTCCAGATATCGCGAGCCACGCTCTGAACATTGACCCGCGGCATGTCTCGGTCAAACAGAAAAGGCGCGGTATGGATCCAGAGAGATCTGCCGCCCTTAAAGAAGAAGTAGAAAAGCTTGAAGCAAATGGATTCATTCGAGATGCGCTATATCCTGAATGGGTGTCGAATCCCGTGCTCATCCGAAAGCCAAATGGAAAGTGGAGAACATGTGTCGATTATTCCGATCTGAATAAAGCATGTCCCAAAGACAGTTTCCCACTTCCCAGAATTGATCAGCTAGTAGATTCAACAACTGGGCATGAACTCCTATCCTTCATGGACGCGTACTCTGGCTACAATCAGATACCGATGCATTTACCCGATCAAGAACATACAAGCTTCGTGACCAATCTGGGACTTTACTGCTACAAGGTTATGCCATTCGGACTCAAGAACGCCGGAGCTACTTATCAACTATTGGTTAATCAGATGTTTGCCAATCAGATCAGAAAGACCATGGAAGTATATGTAGATGACATGCTTGTGAAGGCACGACTCTCCACTAACCATGTTAAATACTTGGAGACTATGTTCGACATACTTCGAGAATACAAAATGAAGCTAAATCCACTAAAGTGTCACTTCAGAGTTGCATCCGGGAAGTTCCTTGGGTTCATCGTTAACGCTCGAGGAATCGAAGCTAATCCTGAAAAGATTTGGGCAATCAGAAATCTTGAAACTACCAAGACCATAAAGCAAGTCCAAAGTCTCAATGGGAAAGTAGCAGCATTGAGCAGGTTCATTTCAAAATCCACTGACAAATGCATTCCCTTCTTCGATCTGATCCGAAAAGGAAAACGCAACTTTGAATGGACCACGGAGTGCGAGGGCGCTTTCCAAGCGCTAGTCCAACATCAATCCACACCGCCTATCCTGTCGAAGCCCATCGACCATGAGAAGCTGTACGTATATTTGGCGATATCAGAGAATGCTATCAGCACTGCATTAATCCGAAAGGAAGACAAAATACAGAAGCCGGTATACTACATCAGCAAATGATTAACTGGGGCTGAAAGGAACTACCCGAAGCTAGAAAAGTTGGCCTACTGCCTTGTGATTGCATCAAGAAAACTCCGTCAATACTTCCAGGCGCATCCCATTGTTGTTTACACCGACCAGCCATTACGACAGGTCCTTTCGCGGCCTGAGACGTCTGGTAGGTTACTCAAGTGAAACATCAAACTGAGTCAGTTCGATATTGCTTACACCCCAAGACGAGCAATCCAAGGACAAGTCCTCGCTGATTTCATAGTGGAATTCACCGTTCCAGAGGACTTGCCCGAAACCAGTAAATCCCCCGAATCTGTCTGGAAGATGTATACCGATGGTGCATCGAATGACCGATGTTCAGGCGCTGGTGTTGTGCTCGAAACCCCCGAAGGTCGATCTATATGCTACGCTTTGAAGTTTGACTTTCGTGCAACCAATAATGAAGCTGAATACGAAGCCCTCTTAGCTGGCTTGAAACTCGCCAGAGATCTAAAAATCATCGCTGTGGAAATTTATTGTGATTCACAATTGGTTGTGTGTCAAGTACGGGGAGAGTATCAAGCAAGAGATCGAAGGTTGGCTGCTTACTTAGCTCGAGTTCAGGAAGTACTGAACCATTTCGATTACAACGCCATCTATTGTATACCTCGGGAGCGCAACCAAAAGGCCGATTCATTGGCAAAGCTAGCCAGCACAGGCGAAGCTCGGCAAATGGGACTCGTTCCCATAGAAACACTATCTTCCCCAAGTATTGACCGGACAAAAATAAACCGGGTATGCGAAACCATTCCCGAAAAGGATTCATGGATGACTCCGCTCAGAAACTACATCGAACACGGAATCCTGTCGGAACGCAGGAGTGAAAAGAGACAAGTTCTCCGAAAGGCCTCATGATTCATCATTCAAGATGGGGTCATGTATAGAAGAGGGTACTTTGTTGCTCTACTCCGGTGTATCGCTCACAATGATATCAAACGAGTATTACACGAAGTGCATGAGGGAGAATGTGGCGATCACACCGGGGGGCAAGCACTTGCCAAGAAAATGCTCCGATATGGATATTACTGGCCAACCGTGAATCGCGATGCATCGGATTATGCAAAGAAATGCGATAGATGTCAGAAATATGCCTGAATTCCTAGAGCTCCTCTTACCGAAATAACACAAATGGTCAGCCCATGGCCGTTTGCAATGTGGGGCATCGACATCATTGGTGCTCTACCTCTGGCAAAAGGTGGTGCGAAATACACCATCATCGCAGTTGATTACTTTACTAAGTGGGCTGAAGCCGAAGCTCTCGCTACCATTACAACGAAGAAAGTAATCAACTTTTTGGTTCATAACATCATCTGTCGATTCGGTCTCCCACACACCATTATTACGGACAACGGAACCCAATTCGACAGTGCTGAGTTTCAAGATTTCTGCAAGCGATTTCACATCCAAAAGAAATTCTCCGTAGTTGCACACCCTTAGGCAAACGGACAGGTCGTAGCGGTTAATAAAGTTATAAAGTCCATCCTGAAGAAACGACTGGAAAAGGTCGGGGGCAAGTGGGTCGATGAACTACCTATGGCTCTATGGGCTTACCGAACAACCCACAAGACCGCGACCAGCCACACTCCATTCTCTCTTTCTTACGGTTCAGAAGCCATCATTCCAGTCGAGCTAGAAGTACCTTCTCATCGTGTGACATACTATGATCCAAAGACAAATGCTATATTACTTGTTGAATCTCTCGATCTACTGGATGAGAAGCGTGAAGAGGCTGATTTGAGGGCAGCTGTGCATCGAAGTCGAGTCGCCCGATTGTACAACGCCAAGGTCCGTCCGCGAACCTTAGAACTAGGCGATCTCGTCTTAAAAAGAGTCTATCCGGTTCCTTCACATATGAAGCCGACATGGGAAGGACCGTATGTTATTGAACAAAGGCTCGAAGATGGCATATTCAAGTTATCGACCGTCGACGGTCTTACCCTACCAAGAGCTTGGAATAGCGAGAGCCTTCGCCGCTATTACACCTAACAGGCTATCTTTATCCATTTAGTTTACTTTCCTTTTCTGCAATTTGTTTATGCATTTCGAAATAAGAGCTTGTAATAAGGCAGCTGACTTTTCCATACTTTCTTATTTCAGCAATAAAATGCAACCTCTTCGAGCCAGAGCTGTGATTTACTTGAAATACTTCATATGACCATCACTATGCACGGAGAGCTAAGTCTCATCATACGATGGGATTTATTCAAATAGAGAGTGACTGTGACGCAACCAATCACTCGCTAAGTGAAACCCGAGCTCGGGGGCAAGCCATCACATAAAAGTCAAAAAAGGATTGATACACGACAATCCTTCATCGACTCCGAACTCCCAGAGCGTGAGTCGGAGTATAAACATCCAACTCTGAACTCCCAGAGCGCAAGTCGGAGTATAAACATCAACTCCGTATTCCCAAAGTGCGAAGCAGAGTATAAACATCCAACTCTGAACTCCCAAAGCACGAGTCGGAGTATAAACATCAACTCCGTATTCCCAGAGTGCGAAGCGGAGTATAAACATCCAACTCTGAACTCCCAGAGCGCGAGTCGGAGTATAAACATCAACTCCGTATTCCCAGAGTGCGAACCGGAGTATAAACATCCAACTCTGAACTCCCAGAGCGCGAGTCGGAGTATAAACATCAATTCCGTATTCCCAGAGTGCAAACCAGAGTACAAACATTCAACTCCGAACTCCCAGAGCGCGAGTTGGAGTATAAACATCAACTCCGTATTCCCAGAGTGTGAACCGAAGTATAAACATCCAACTTTGAACTCCCAGAGCACGAGTCGGAGTATAAACATCAACTCCGTATTCCCAGAGTACGAACCGGAGTACAAACATTCAACTCCGAACTCCCAGAGTGCGAGTTGGAGTATAAACATCAACTTTGTATTCCCAAAGTGCGAAGCGGAGTATAAACATTAAACTCTGAATTCCCAGAGCGTGAGTCGGAGTACAAACATCAACTCCGTATTCCTAGAGCGCGAGACGGAGTATAAAACATCAACTCCAGACTCCCAGAGTGTGAATGCCAATTCCAAGTCTCTAGACCACAGACATATGATTAAAACTTAAGCCGGCATGACCAACCACCAGTAAGCAAATAAGAATCACCGGAGTACGGATATGATCATCGACAACCAAACAAGCATGGATGCATTACTCAATCTCCGCTTGCTTCAGACATCCATTCGGTGGCACAAGACTCAACATGTTATAAGTAAGAAGCGATCGTTGAATGACGGTTTACAACTCATCCCCTAGACTAGGGGGCAGAAATTAAGCGACAACCATTGATTGAAGCAATGCGACGTCGAAATTCAACTCCCTTCCCGGTCACAAGCCATGTCCACAGTTTTCGAACTTGGCAAACCAAAACAAACTTGATTCGGAACCCGAAACGTCGCAAGTGCACTCCAGATATTTAAACACTTAGACAAATACACAAGGACAGAAAAAAAGCCAAAAAAGAGAAGTTTCATTTCTATTGCTTGTAAACGAAGTTCGTATACAAGTTTGTTCCCAAAAAATTCCTACTAGCAGGGGCTGAACCCGCATCTATACACGGCTAACAAAATGTAAGTCAAAACACACTGGATGAGCATGCCTAATCTCTCTTCTTCCTTGGCTTCCTCTTCAGAGCGGACCCGCTAGAGCCATCGCCAATCTTCCTCTTCAAGCATGTGCCTTTCGGCGGTTGGTCTTCAGGCGATGGCATTATGTCGATATCCTCCTCCGAACTCAAAGGAATAGGAACGCTCCCTACGGGCGGGGTCGGAGGAACCGGATCGAATACAGAAGGTGGAAAGGGCATGCCGGTGAGAAAAACAGCACCACCGAGAGATATCATTCTAAGCGGAGCAGGCCCTGATGCTGCCATCCCACCTCCAAAGCTTCTACCTTGAGCCGCTGCTGCCATTTCAACGTCAATTTGAGCGAACATATCCTCTTCGGTTATCGCTCGAGCCCCACTGGGGGCATCGGCAGTCGGCATCGAGGAACTTGTAGCAGGATCGGCTCCGCTCATGATGGGTGGCAAGTCAGCAAGAGGATCACCGTGACGGTGAAAGAGTTCATCCATCAGTTGCTCGTCAAACACCATTGAACTCCCCTGCATATCATCAATCGGGGCAGTTGCGCTCACGGTGATCGCTTCGGTCACGATAGCCTCCTGCGTTTGATGTAATTCTTGAGTAACAGGAGGCATGTGCGGTGCAACGTCGATCATTGGACAAAGAATAAGAGATTTGTTAGAACTTAAACTCGATCGAAGACTTCGACTCATGAAAGACATGTGGAATGTTCGGAGTACCTTCCTCAGTTTGGCTTGTAAGCGACGGGGCGGCTTCAGTTGCTTGCGCTGTAGTCGGAGACATCTGCGGCTGATCCGGATTATAGGCAGGAACAACTTGAGAATCAACCACAGGAAAAGACTCAGGCTGGGTTGACACCGAAAGATCAAGACTTGCATCATGATGTCCAAGCCCGGTGCCTTCTCCTACTTCCAAGTGCTGGGTGCCGAGCATCTCCTTCTCATAAGAGATCATTGAATCATGGAGAATCTTCTTTTCAGCATCGGTTAGCAGACGATTCTCGAGCTCGAATTCATCCACAGATTCACCTTGGTGCGCCTCCTTCTCTTCCTCAACCTTCCCCTGAGCAAAACAGCCTGATCGCACGCCTCCTGGGCTGCGTTGTTTGCGTCATCTTTTTCTTTGACCAAGCTGGCAAATTTGGCTTTGAGTTCATTAAGCTCCTTGACCGCTGCATCCCGCTCGGCGGTAACTTTGGTGTTCCGGTGGCCCATCTCCTCCACTAGGGCAACGTGAGTCTGCCCCAACCTCTCCATCTCCGCCTTCGCTTCATCAGCCTTCTTAATGGCCTCGATCTTGGATTTTCGAGAAGACTCGGACTCAGCAGAGAGTACCTGAATAATACGATCCCTTTTTGCAAGCTCGGTCTCCATCTTCTCGATCTCTTTAGCCCGCTCGAAGGCCACTTTAGAAGCTTTTTCGGCAGCCTTTGCCCACTCTCTGAACTGGGTGTATATATCATGAACGTAGTCATGCATCGTGTTCTCCACCCCAGATGGAATTCTCTTTAAGTGTGGAGGGAACACATAACCGTCGAAGCAGATATTTGGAAAATCCTTCTTCATTTGAGCCAACTTAAGGGCCCCTTCTCCAGTGGGATCAGCGGGGATCTGCTCTGTAACCATGGAAGATGTAGTCTCATCTCTCTGAAGATGAGTCTCAGATCTGGAAGTGTGAGAAGAAAGCCGGTGACAAGGAGGCTCTGACGGCTGTGGAACATGAGCAGGAGGTGGAGATGGAAGCCTAGGAGGAGGAGAGCGTGATCTAGACCGGTGCATGTACTCTCTATCCCTATCACGCCCATACCTATCCTGACTAGAGTACTCACGATCGCGATCTCTATCAGAGTCCCTCCTGCGGGAATCGTAGTAAGAAGAAGTCTTTCGGGCCGAGCGAAGACTCCCTAGCATTGATCCTCTTCCAGGCATAGTACCTTAAAATGGGAAGCGAAGAAAGAGTTAGCAACTTCCTAAGTTGAGTGATTTACAGTTGTGAATCATGTAGTGTAGTGAAGTGTATGCATGTGCAATCCCCCGACCAACCGGAAATGTCGGCCGCACTCGTAGCAAGCGACCCACTCGGTTCATGAACACTATCGAGCTCCTCCATCCCGGCGTCGTGATGAGACGACACAAAGTCCGGAATTGGAACATCTGCAAGTCCCTCAAAAAGATTCCCAACCGGCGGGGGAGAAGCCTCCGCAATTCTGATCCCCAGGACGGGCAAAGACACGACCACAGATTTAAATCTCCCAGATTTAGAGCGCTTGTGAGCAGCAGCCTTGCCTTGTCTTTTTCCTCCGGAATCCTGAACATCGAAAGGAGGCCCGGCTGGGAGCTCAGTATCGATGGGCGTTCTTTCTGGATCAACTTCTTCGGTGATCACAACTGCGGGTGCTTTGCGCTTCACGCATTTCTTCGGGGCCACTCTATGTATCACTTTCAGGTGTATGCTCTGTCTTCGTTCTATCATCCCGACAGCCTTCAAATTCCTGTCGGTCAGGACTAAGTCTATGTGCCTCTCTTTGCCCGGAAACGCTTGAAGAATCTGAATAAGCTCTCTGAAGTACGCGCCATCGGGGCGAGAGATTGCGGCTATAAGAAAGGAAAAGTATGTCAGTTTTTGAAGTCGGTCACTAACACCTCAGTGATTCAAGAGGGGATAGCGACACTTACGTCTATCTAACCACCGCCTAGCAAATCCGGGGGGGGCACCGAATGTAGAACCATTTGGATTTGTAATAACTTAGCCTCCCCTAGGAACCCAGCACAATGTGGCAGTTTCTGACTGCCTCCAGGAAGGTGAAAGAAGGGCTATCTCCACGGCTCTTGATGTTGAATAAATATCTGATTTCAATCGGCTTCGGCGGTCGAAAGAGGATCTCCATAAACAGGATGAAGGTGCTATTCAACAAGGCATACCCGTTGGGGTGTAGCTGAGACAGAGCAATGCTAAGAAACGATAAAATCTCCCTGATATAGTCATTTAAGGGAGGAAGTGTCCCCGCCGTGCAAGCGTGACGGTTGAAAGCAGTAAACCCTTCCAGGGGATAATGTGGACTGTCCTTCGGCCCAGGAAGTAGCACGTCGTCAAGCAACAAACCGTGCCTTAAGCAAATTCGGCCTAACATGTCTTCGGAGATACCCGACGGCACCGAATCTGGTGGAGTGCAAATAAACCGAGCCCCTAGACGCTCGTCCGGAGTTGCCTCGATAACTTCGGCCTCTATAACCGGTATCTCTATAGTGGGAGGAACCGAACTTGGGAATTCCGGCTGTTGAGAACTTGAAGGATTTATATCTAGCTAGCTTATAAAAAATCATTGTTAAACTGACAAATAACATTCGTGCATCCCCCAGTGTAAAGTATGTGAGCGTGTTGTGCAGTGCAGTATTGTATATTATTTGGGAAGATCAACCGGATTAAGGAAAACATGTAAACGACGAAACTTCGGAATTTAGTCGGAAGGACCGTCATCGCTGACCGTCACAACCACGCCATCCAGTTATCAGCTATCAGTCCAAGTTAAAATGTGTTATTATTTTGATAAGTTCTAGTTTCATCGACGAACTTCAATAGGCAATCAAGTGTGCGGTGAAACAATTAAGTCCAGTTAAGCAAATCTAAAGCTCGTTGGAGTTAAGTGGTCAAAGGCACTAGAATTTTCGATATCATCGAAATTAAATCAGTGGTCAATCATCAAAAGTTCAAGTTCAAGACAATCGCTCTGATTCAGGTTCGAAATGTTCACTAAGGCGCGAGTTTGAATCGATTGTTCAGGGCGCGCAGTTCGACTCACTTCAAAGCCCTGCGTTTCGACTCGCTTCGAAGCCTCTGCTTCGACTCGGTCCAAAGCCACGCGCTTCGACTCGCTTCAAAGCCTCTACTTCGACTCGATCCAAAACCCCTGTTTCGACTCGATAGGAAATTACGCAGTTTGACTCAATCCCAAGGCACTCCACTTCGAACTGTTCCAAGGCCACTACTTCGACTCGATTAAAAGACGTACTTTTCGACTCGATCCAGGGACATAGTTTTGAGTCCATCAGACATAGCCCCTTCGTATCGATCCACAGATGCCAAGCGTTCGACTCAGTGCAAAGCTCCACCATCGATCGATACGAAGGCCTCCGCCTCATCATCTCGAAATCCCAGCTCCAGATCAACACGAAGCAAAGGCCAAGGGTTTTTCGATCGATCGTGACACTGATGGGTTTGGTGTTAAGAATCGAGCCCCCTCGTTTACATGTAGATTCGCTTATTGGATTACCTAAATTTGTTAATTGGTTCGAGTAATTGAAGATGTAAATCAATTCGAGGACGAGAGTGCTTTTTCTTCTTTGCTTTCTCGAGTCTCAGAGCGATACGAAGGCAAGGAAGATAAAGATGAAAGGTAAAAAGTAAAAAAACGGCTAAGTTCCAGGTATTTATATGGAGTCGAAAGTAAGGGGAATAAACGATTCAAATCCCAGTGGAGTCGAACGCGTGCTTCGACTCCCTCTTTAGTGCGTGGACACGGAGTTCCCATTCATATCTCTTCCCTTCGACTCCATCTCCGATGCAGCATTACAAGCCATCACTTCGACTCGCTCCTTCGACTCGCTCCCTTCGACTCGCTCCCTTCGACTCGCTCCCCTTCAACTTCGTCTCCTGTGTGTTTCAACTCCGGCTCCTATGCTGTACGAATTCAAGACCGAGTCGAACAAAGCAGTTCGAACCAAGACCGAGTCGAACAAAGCAGTTCGAATCAAAACCGAGTCGAACAACCAGTTCAAATCCATGAATTCATGACTTCCAGAGATCAACTCAATCAACTCGACATACTTACTTCACATCCATAAATCCAATGAAAATCATCTTCGATGTTTCAAACCTTCACACCGATTTAGGAGAGGATCGTTACGGAGGAAACATTCAAAAACAACCATCGAGCGTTGTTGCAGCAAATTTCACATCGGTTCAGGAGAGGATCGATACGTAATTCAAAAGTAAAATAAACTGACAACGACTCGTGGACGTACGAACATCAACGAGGGTCAGGTTAACATAAACGCATGAATGACGAACTAGTATTCGATATTTCGGATTTTCACGAATCAGAGACTCGTCCATTAACGATTACAACAGCGAACGGGTAACCACTAGCATACAACAATCAGTGGCAACAATACATGGTACAGCAGTCGACAGTCAACAGTTTACGGTATAAAGAAGAGCGGTCAAAGGTTACAGCTTTCATCAAAAAGACGATAACTGTTCAGAGTAAAGATAGCAGTATTTCAAAGCACATCATGTTTCCACAAGACATACTTTGGGGGGCAAATGTTATCCCGCCTTTCGGCAAGGCCATAACACCAAGGAATTGACTAGTAACCAGTGACGGTCTATCCCAGAGATCAGTTATACACGGGCTCACTGCGGATATCGATGAATTTTATCCGAGTCCGGATCGAGCCAAGATTGGTAGGACATGACAAGCTAAGCCATGAGAGCCAACATTTCAAATTGCAAGTCAATCCGAGTTCGTATGCTCAAGTTATGAGCGATACAAGATTGGATGAAAACCAATTTCCGGTCGACTCGCTCCTTCGACTCGCTTCGCAACGACCAGGGATGACAACTTCGACTCGCTTCACTCAGAGCCAACTTCAAGTCAACCAAGCTCGACTCGCTCCACATCCCTTAGAGCTTCTCTCTTCGACTCGCTCCGCTCAAACAACTGTTCGACTCCATCAAATTCGACTCCACTGCTCAAACGATCCAGGGTGCCCTATTTCGACTCGCTCGACCAGTGCTTGCTACGACTCGCTCGACCAGTGCTTGCGTCGACTCGCTCGACCAAGTGATCACTTCGACTCGCTCGATCGAGGCACACTTCGACTCGCTCAATCAGTGAACAGTTCGACTCGCTCGAAGCAACATCCAGGACAGAGTAAGAATCGAGTGCCACATCACCGAGTCGAACGGAAGCGAGTCGAGACAGGAGCGAGTCGAAGGAAACAGCCTACCGAACACTCCATTTCGTATCGATCATATCTCCCAATCTACAAGTCCAAATACTATGAAATTTTCACAGAAGACTACGTGCATGCTAAAGAATGTCCACGCCAAATTTCGACTCCATTGGATGAAATCTTGAGCGAGTCGAAATCTGTTTGTGTCGATCACGGATCGGACCGAAACTTCACGGGCTTGGGCGTACGAGCCTGGTCACGTGCCAGAGAGGGTCTCCCAAGATCTGAGCGAAATATCAGCCTCCTACACCTATAAATAGACCCCTAAAGCCAACAGAAAATGGGTTCTTCTTCCTCTTTGAGATCTCCAACGCCCGGACTCCGCCAGATCCAGATCTGAACTCAGTTGCTGCTGCTACCAACGAGATTCACTACTGCAAATCATAGTCACCTCTTGTAGTTCATTGAATTCACTTGTAATCTTCAAAGAAATGTCAATAAAGCAAACTACTTCATAGTGGACGTAGGCTATACGCCGAACCACTCTAAATTCTTATGTCTCCTTGCACTTTAATTATTCTCATTTCTGAAATTTGGAGTTTTTGTTAGATAATTCCTCTTTTTTCGTTTGATTTCTTCACTTTATCTCTTCAAAGACTTCCAAAGAGTGTTGTGCCTAATTTTTGTACAAACATATATAAGTAAATAATATAAAATATATTATTTATTTGTATGTTGCTTGATTATAATAATCATTTATTATGTTGTTTGTAAGGAAATATGAAATTAAAAGTATATACGGTATAATTAAAAATAGAAATCATCATTTCTCAGACATTTGTGGAAACATGACAGACGTCTGTTAAAATTTTCTGGAGAAAATTCTTGTGTGATATCAGACGTCTACCATCTTTTCTCAAACGTCTGAGATGATTTCGGCTATTATAGACAGCACTTCATATTAATCTTCTCGCCCAAATCTTTATTTTTTTACCCAAACCATTTCAATTTTAAACTCCAAATCAAATATCTAGCTTCCTCAAAACCCTATTTCGTCAAAAATGGCACACATTCAAAAATGTCTTCGCAATAGTATAATCGCTACAAAAAGATTCAAAACTCTAAAGCAAAAGAGACTTTATTCTAGTCCCTTCTACTAACTATGCAAATTTGGAGAATATGGTCTTCAAGAACTCACCATAGCCTCTAGATGTCGTGAGCTAATTAACTTCGATGAAACTGAGGTACAAATCGATCAAATGGCCATCTTACTATTTTATGCAAACTTATGTAATAATGATATTTGAACACCTGAAAATGAAGATGGATGGTTATGGACTAGTGTATACAGACGTGTTTTGAAAATTAGTGTAAACACAATTTGTCATTTACTCGATTGTTTCTCTACTGGAATTGATTTAGAGGAAATTCTCGATCATAGAAATTTGCCACGTGATGATGTTACACACCAAATATGGGTGCCATAGTGGAAATCGGTTTATCTACGACCAAAGACTAGATTGTTAAATCGTATGATAATTAATATGATAATTCCCCAATTAGGAAATCATGAGCAAATATATGAAAAAGACCACAAAGCCATATATGCTATATTTAGTGGAATTCAAGTAAATTGAGCTAAATTTATTCATGATGAAATAAAAAGTTTTTGAACTCACCACCGGTGCACAATTATATATGCTTCATATATCATGCGTCTTTTACTAGCTCTTGGAGTACCTTCTTATATATCTTATTTCGAAGAAATTCCAATTAAAGAGAGTGGTATAAGATTTTTATCCTTAATACATCTTCCTGAAAGACCACCTCCAATCATGTCTCTTGCTCGATGGACTGATCAGCAACAACAACAAATGCATCAGGTTCCCTCCACAACAGGCTTAAGCACCTCCTCCTCCAAAACCATCTGGTTCTACTCACCATGCTACTGAATATCATTTCGATTCGAAGATTAACGAAGCCTTCAGTGAACCTAATCAAAATGAATCCATTCGAGACTTAATGCTTCAAAATCAAAAATTGATCATGGTCAATCAAAAAGCTTTAGAAAAAATTAAAAATCTCTACAAAACAAAATGTTTGGCTTGGAAAGATCTTTTTCTGCATGAATGACTACAATGGAGAAAACTTTAGAAAAAGTTGTTTCCACTTTGGGCAAAGTTATGAGAAAAGTTCGTGGTAGATCATCGTGTAGGTCATCCTCGTCTCCTTCTCTAACACGACCTCCTTCAGCACAGACTCCTGTTTACCATCCTCATAGATCATCTTCTTATGGAGGAAGTTCCCACCAAGATACAGGAAAGACTATTGTGTAGCAACAACTGGGAGAAGAACGAGAAGATATCGATGATATATCTTGGCCCGATCCTTTAGCAACACATCAAAGGAATCATTCAACATTTCAAGGATTGTATATTCGTGAAAATGAAGAATATACTCAACAGCCAGGAAACTATCATTTTAATTCTTCCGCCTACTATGACTATTCCGAAAGTTTTGGTGATTTTTCCACTTACAATTATCATGACTATCAGTGATTGTTCTTTGCATTTTTAGGATTGTTTATTTTTGTTTTTGTTGTTTATTTTCATATTCGTACAAGGACTATCTTTGTTATTTCTTTCATAACTACTTCATCATGCTTCTTATGGCTGTGTTTTAGTTCAGTTCCATCGTTATTATTTTTGGTAATGCTAAAGGGGGAGATAAATTTGTATATACATAGGGGGAGATAACATTCAGGGGGAACTATCCATTAATTACTTATTACTAACTATTGTATAGTTTTCATCATAAAAGGAGGAGAATATTTGAACCTCCATTCTACGATTTCAATGACAAAATCTATAGAATCACACATACAAGATATACCATATCATATTACATGTATATACTAAAAGAAGATCACAGTGCTCAACAAAATCATGGCTCAAAGACAATTGAAGAAAGATGGATCAACTATTTAAAAGTAAGGTCATATTAGTATTATAGTCATAAATATATGTTGTACAATCTCCTTGAGTAACTTCTATATTCATATTCTCTTGTGATATCATTGATTTAATATTCTCAATCACTTACAACCAAAATCTATATATTTTAGTTAAATTATTTCCTATAAATTCAAGCAACTCACCCTCACTATCACTCAAAGAAGATTATAGGAAGAATTGTATTGGCAGTCGCTATATGTGTTGTATTGAACACAAGCTTGTCAAAGAAATACTTTGTATCAGTCTGTTTCTCCAGGCAAAGCGAGGATTATTGTTAGTGAATTACCACAGGGGAGCTTCAAGACTGGACGTAGGATATGAGGTCCGAACCAGTATTAAAACTCTGGTGTACTCATTTTTATACCTTGCTTTGTATACTATTATATTGCTATATTTAGCTTATATACTGGCATACACTCACATAGTACATAAGTCATATTAGATACGATCCACTAGACTTTCACAATCTACTTCCAAAAATACTGTTATCATCAAAAAAACCACTCCAACTTGATCGAACCATGAAGAATACAGAAGGAGGATCCATAAAGAATGATAGTAATAGCAAGACCTTTCGAAAGAGTCGAGGGGATGCTTTTGCAAGAATTGGATGAGTAATGCACTTGCGAAGAGTTCGTAAAGGGAACAGGGACACCCAATCGCTTCAATTAATTACCTTTCGAAATGGTTGCTTCCGCAATCATATAGGTGTTTCGAATGTGTTAAAGGCACCTTTCGGAGGCAATAGGTTACATGCTTCCACATGTGCACCATACTTTTCGAAATAGCGAGTTTCAACATCATTTACCTTCCACAGTAGAACATTTGTCCAAAACTATCCCTTTGAAAGCATAGATAAGCCTTTTGAATCGGTTGAAACCATCTACAATTATAAAGGAAAGCTTACATGATTTCAATATGGCCTCCACAAACACCAAAGGATGGGGGTTGCGCCTAAATCAACAAGAATGCATTCGAAAGCCACCTTCCACATTCAAGCCCTCTACCATGCTCCAACTCATTCGAAGCCCAAAAGATATACCTTTCGACAGTATCGAAAGCCCACATCCTTTCCTGCTTGCAACAGCGCATCAACAACAAAGTGAGGGTGCATCCATGCCTTTCAACGAAGTCGCAAGCACTCAACCCATTCAGAAGTAAAGTTAGAGGGTCATCATGAATTTAACAGCAGCGAAAGCACATCAAGGCACCTTTTCGACTAAGTCAAAAGGACTGATTCAAAAGGGTCCAACCCTCACCTATAAATAAGACCCTAGAGGTGTTGTTTTGGGAGATCCGATTTCATTCATCCAATGCTTGTTCATTCTTAAATTTGTAAACCCTAATTCCAAAATCAAGTTGGGGATTTTACTCCTTTGTAATACTTAATTTTCTAGAATTCAAGAAAATTATTTTTAAAGGAAGTATATGGCGTTTTTGAATATATTAAATGATCTGTGACTTCACTATGTTTCTTGTTATGGTTTACTTGCATTAGTGTCAATCGAAAGGTTACCTTTCGAAGGAGTAGAAACCCAATGGTTCAATTGAAAACCTTAGATCCAATAGGTCCCAACCTTAAGTCACTTCAACCACCTCAAGAAGAGGTTTCGAAGGAGTTCTAACCATCGCAACCATTTCGAAAGGTTCTTTCGAAAGAGTTCTGGACTACTTTTATTAAATCGAAAGGTGCTTTTGAAGGGGCTAGTCTCACTTTTCTACTTTAGGGTGTTGACAATTTTTCTTGTTAACATTTTTGGCGCTAGAAGGAGGGCTTGAACCTCCGACCTCATTGAATTCTCAACTTTATTTTCCTCTAACCTATTCTATTCCAGGCTTACCTTAGAGCTTACACCACCATGCTTAGCAAAATTAAAAAGTCCGAAAAAGTATCCTTAGAGCCACACTTAATTGGATTCTCCCATGGAACTATTTATGATTCTAAACTATATGAAGAGAAAATGTTAAGATTAGAGGCTTTAAGAATCATAAAAAAAAGAAGGTTGAATCTTATGAACCAGATAAATGGAGCTTAAACCCCTTCACATTGGCCCTGCACCCATATTTGCTTTAGGGGGAACAAAGATAAGAGTGATAACTTGTTTGATCAAATAAAGAAGACAATTCAATTCTATACCAAAGGCACTATTTTTGAAAAAGGGAGTATGGGTGATTACTATACCTTTGCACAAAAATGAGATCAAGCGGCAAGCGGAACATTACCTGCATATAAGCTTCGAAAGGTTTGAAAAGGAAATTAGCCATTGAGGGTGAAGTTCCTGGATCAAGCAATAAGAAATCTAGAAATCATCCTCAAAAAATGAGCTTCAAATCAAGACTCCCCAAGGAATGCAATCTGACTGCATCGATTGAGAATGTTTATTTACTAACCAGGGAGGAACTCAACTATTGGCCATCCACAAAGAAAAAGCCCAAATATGAAACGAATTAGGAAGGATCCTATTGTCACCATCACATGACGAATGGGCATAAAACAAATCAATGTAGAGCACTTGAAGGAATGGTGATCAACTTTTTCAGACTAGGCGAAATCAATAGATTTGTAAAGCGATCTTAATTGAATTCAATAAAGCACCACTTTTCTAATAAAAATATACATGGTCGGGAGTAGAATTCTCTTTAAACCTAGAAATTACCTTAAATGGTCGAAGCCTTTGTCCATCTCGAGTTGGCCAGGTCAAAGCGCCTCTTGGAAGGTGGTTAGAGTAAGCCTTTATCCACGCCACACTATGGCCAGGTTAAAGCATCAATAATCCCTTGATCGTGCCACGCTATGGCCAGATCAAGGCGCCCCCTGGAGAGGGGACGGAGTAAGCCCTTGGTCCCGCCATGTTATGGCCTGGCCAAGGCACTAAACAAGTCTTCAGTCCCGCCATGCTATGGCCTGGCTGGAGCACCTCCTAGAGGGAGGATGGAGTAAGCCCTTGGTCCCGCCATGCTATGGCCTGGCTAAGGCACTAAACAAGCCTTCAGTCCTGCCTATAAGGCCTGACTGGAGCACCTCCTGGAGGGAGGTTAGGTAAGTCCTTGGGTCATGCTTATGGATAAGCTAGCCAAGCGCACCAGACAATAACGGACTAATACGTCCAAGCCTGAGAAGCGAGACACTAAACAATGACAACGTACGAAGCCTAAAAGATGGCACATGTCGAAGGAATCAAAACCCAAAGAATGGTGGAAAACAAAAGGCTCAAATAAGAATCTACAATCTTCGACTGGTTTCCAAAAGAGGATTTCTAGACTTCATTAATACCCAAATCCGCGTTTTGGGTCTCTTGCTATTAATTTTTGGACTTCACTCAATAATGCCTGAATCTGGGCTTCAAGACCTCTATTATGGATTTCTGGTCTTCTATTAATTCCATGATCTATCTTATTAATACTTGAATATGGGTTTTGAATCTATTATTATTTACAGATAAGGATTTCTAGACTTAAATTGTTTGTTCCCAAAAGAAAATTCCTAGTCTCCTATGAATTATTTTTAGATAATGATCTCTGGACTTTTATTAAACGATTATTCTTGGTCTCCTATTAGTTATTTTCAGAAGAGGATTTCTAAAATTCCATTATCAATGCTAGAATTGGATTTCTGGCCTTCCATTATTAAGTCCCATAATTAGATTTCTGGTCTTTAATGTAACTAGAGTCAGATTTCCAGTTTTCTCTTATCATGACCAAAGTTGCATCTTAAGACTCCTATTCATTTCTAACCGTGGAATTTCTCTTCACTTATTATTTTCACATGATGATCTGTTAACTTCCATTACTTAGATTTTTAGAATTAGCAGGATTCCTCATACTATTGCTAATAGTATAAAGAACTAACAAATATATTCTTGCATAGATTTCAAATTAATGATAAGAACCGTTGTCTACTTTGTACTTTTTAGGAAAACAAGATCAATAATGAAGACTGAATAGATCGATGAATACAAAAACCATAGTCTATGTTATCAGGAAGAAGATTCAGGAACAACATTGTAAAAATAAGCAAAGGTCACAAACCAGGTGATATTTACATAATTTACATGATTTATAAAATTATATATAGGTATATAGTACAACTGTATGTATCATAGATCTTGGACAACCTTATAAGAGCATTGTACTCTTCATCCATTGTTGTATATAGGTGGAAGAACAAGATCTCATGTATTATTTCTTATAAGAGAATTGTACTCTTCATCCATTGTTGTTTTCCAGTTCTTGTATTGTATAGCTGGATCATATGATTCTGGTTCCTCTAATTCAGTAATTGCAGTATACATCTTTGGTTTAAATATCCCACTTTTTGCTCTAGTAATCATGTGATGCCCAGCTTTAGTCTGTGGTTCATCATGTGATGATGTAGAAGTGGTACTTTGACTTGAATTACTTTCTTGTTGATTTTGTTGTATATTTGAATTTCCTTCACTGATGCCTTGTGGTTGACTTGTTGAACTAATAGATGACTGATTGTGATCTTCAGAAGACTCTCCTTGCTCATGACCTGGTTCATTAGGTATTGTGAGCTGTGAGTTAGAGTCTTCTGGACTCATATCATCTCCTGCTTGATTCCATGCAGTAGAGTATAAAGGTATTGATGGTATAGAAACTTTTGAATTATAAACCTTTTTGGTTGTTTTCACATCTGTGTTAGCAAAAGGAAATACCTGCTCATTGAAAACAACATGCATACTTATATATATTTTTCCATTACTATCAATACATTTGTATCCTTTCTGATTTGTTCCATATCCCAAAAATGTACAAGGTGTAGACCTAAAGTTTAGATTATGAGTGCTATATGACATTAAATAAGGAAAACACAAACACCCAAAAAGATTTAATGCCTGATAATCAGGTTTTACACTAAACAATATTTCTAATGGGCTCTTGTGTTCTAACACCTTTGCTGGCAATCTATTAATTAGGTACACTGCTGTATTAAAGGAATTATGCGATAATTTCAAAGGAAGATGGGCCTGGGCTAAAAATGTAAGGCCAGACTCAACTATATGTCTGTGTGTTTTCTCTCAACTAACCCATTTTGTTCAGATGTGTAGGGACAAATGACCCTATGAACTATTCCCTTTCTATTAAAGAAATTACTGAGTGGTTTACACTCAGTACCACCATTTGTCTGTATAATTTTGACTTGATTGTTGGTTTTCTTTTTAGCTTGAGTTATGAAATGTATTACTGCATTGTAATTTTTTTACTTTGCCTTTAAAAAATAAATCCATGTATATCTTGAATAAGCATCAACAATTGATACATAATATCTAAAGCTGTAATCAGAACTGATAGGAGCAGGTCCCCAAAGATCTATAGAAACCATTTCTAAAGGTTTATTTTATATAGTTAAAGAGTCAGAGAAGACAAGTTTGTGACTCTTACCCATTTGACAGTATGTGCAAACATAAGATTCAGTAGTATTCTCAAAAGAAATTTTATTATCAGTTAAAATTTTCTTTACAATACTTGCATTTGCATGACCTAGTTTATAATGCCATATATCAAAACTACTCATATTTCTCTCTTTCTTGAGAAGCTGCAGAGAAATTACAACACTTTTCTCCTTTTCCAGAATTTCTGGACTTTACAAGATTGAACTTAAACAACCCTTTAACTGCACCACCCTGCAAAAGAATTTCTCTAGTTAGAATATCTCTAACTAAACAATATTTAGGATAAAACTCAAAAAAGACATGGTTATCGCTTGCAAATTGTGATACACTCATAAGATTTTTCTTTATTTAAAGTACTCTTAATAAGTTGTTAAGATAGAGTTGCCTTTCACCTCTAATGCAAGCAATTTCAGTGTGAGTTATTTTGATTAACTCACCATTTCCCATATGTATGGACTCGTTACCTTTATACTCCTTATTGCTTAGATTCAGATTTTCAAGATTGTTTGTGATGTAATTGGTTGCACCCGAGTCTGGGTACCAACTCTCATCTAGAATGTGTTCAGGTCTGGTAACTTCATTCAGGTGATGATTTCTTATATTATCTGCTTATTCGCCTGATTCTTCATGTACTTGTGCCATATTTGCACTAGGGTTGCTGTTTCTTTGCATATTTGAGTTCTGAATTGTTGTATAATTTGCATTAAATCTGAATTAGCACTTTGTAGCTATATGACCAACTTTCTCACATATCTGACATCTGGGTCTGTTGTTATTACTGTATCTTCCTCTGGAAGACTGACCATCTTTCTGATAAGATTGCTGACTTTTACTGTAATTCTGATTCTTGTTTTGCTGACTAACTGCATAGTTAATTGATAGTTCTGAATCTTGTGGTTGTCTTTGATCAATTCTTCCCTCATGTGCTAGTAAGGTTGAGTGTACATATTGCATTGATGGTAATGTTTCTTTGGATGATATTACTGCTACTATTGCTTCATATGCCTCATCAAGACCACTTAAGATTGTCAGTACTTTTATTGTTTCTGAGACTTTATGTCCAGCAGCCTCTAATAAGTCACATGTAGTCTTGATCATTGACAAATACTCTCTCATTGACATGTTATCTTTTCTGACATTCTGCAATTGTCTTTTATAATGCATTACTTTAGTTGCAGATTGAGAACTAAAAACTTGCTCTATTGTGGTCCAGATTTCATTGGATGACTTGCATCCCACCAATGAAGGCAAAAGATTGGTACTTATAGAAGATAATAACCATGAACTTATTAAACTATCTTTTCTATGATAGTTTATGTACTCGTTGTTACTTATAGTTTTTCCTTCTCGATCAGTTGTGAACATTGGTGGGACTGTGAGTGTACCAAGAACAAATTCTTCCAAACCGTATCCTTTAATGGTTGTTTCCATCTGAAACTTCCAAAGAAGATAATTGCCTTCATCTAGATGTACAATGATGAGTTGGCTTTGGGGACTGACCATGGTCTTGATCAAGTTTTCTGTCTGCAATTGTTGATGAGTACTGTCAGTATTTCCTAAAGTTTCACTACCTTGAGACATGATGATAACACTTGATCAGATACTTTGAATAGATTTCAAAAAAATGATTCTGGTTGCAAGAAGACACCCAGGTTTTGTATAGCCAAGAATTCAGATGATGAGTATGCTCTGATGGATTCTTGGCATGACACTAATTTTTTCTGATACTTCGATGGTTTTCTTGCTTTCTGCTTTCACTTTTCTGGATTTCTATAATGAATTTACCTGTTTTCTTGATAGAGAACTTGTTGCAGCAAGAATATTGTTAATTATTTGCCATGGCATTGGTTCTCTTGATGGCTTTCACGTAAATTCAAAAAACACAGATGATGATTCTGTTTTGATGAGTTTCAGAATATCAAATGATTATACATAATCTGATGATATTCTATTCTACAGCTGCTAAGCTTTTGTGATGCTCTGATACCAAATTAGATTTCTGATATTTGTATTTTTGAGAATGATTATATAGAGAATGATGATACAGAGATTGAATATTGAAAAGAGAAGATTTTCTTTATTTGAAAAGAATGAATGAATTGATGCATTACACAGTATATCAGTTTGCAATTTAAAATACACCGGTATATTGATTTGAAAGAGAATGCATGAATTGATGATACAGAGATTGAATATTGAAAAGAGAAGATTGCCTTTAGTTGAAAAGAATGAATGAATTGATGCATTACACAATATATCAGTTTGCAATTTAAAATAGGGAACGTTTGCCATACATCCTTAATAACTTTCATAATTCACCAAACATCCCTTAGATACAAAACATAAAAATTTAATCCCTATTTTTAAAGACAGCCTTTTCTTTTCCCAAACTACCCTAAAAAATCATCGTAAAACCCTGAACCCACGCTTTTTTTATCGTAACCTTTGATACAATTGAAATCACAGTTTCTTCAACAAAATCCGAAAACTCTATAAAATCGAACAACTGAACAACCAAAATCAAGTCGAAAATCTCACACAAGGCAAAATGGGAAGATCGAAGGTGATATATCTCAATTTCATAAGTAGTCGATTTATATTCCACTGTTTTAAATCAATAGATCTTAGGGTTTTTGTAAGGATTTTAGAGATTTTCAAGTTAGCCATGCATGTAATCGAGCTTTTTTACGGTAATACAAAGAAAATTGAGAATGCAGATGATATACTAAAAAACATTCTGTAATTACTGCAATTTTTGAAAAATATTGTTCAAAAAACTATTTCCTCTCTTCAAATTTTAAGCAGATTCATATTTGTATTAAAGGTGCAATTATTTCAAATATTCGCAGATAATTCAGCAAATTTTAAACGTTTTTGATTTTTTTGAAAATTTGCAAAATTTGCAAATAATTGCAGATATTTCTGCAACTATACCATATAGTTGCAGAAATGTCTGCAACTATGTGCAATAGTTGAAGAAATTTATGCAACTATTGCATATAGTTGCAGAAATGCAACTATTTGCAAATAGTTGCAGAAATGTCTGCAACTATTGCGTATAGTTGCAGATATATCTGCAACTATTGCGTATAGTTGCAGATATATCTGCAACTATGTGCATTAGTCGTAGATATTTCTGCAACTATTGCTAATAGTTGCAGTAATATCTGCAACTATTTGCAAATAGTTGCAGAAATGTCTGCAACTATTGCGTATAGTTGCAGATATATCTGCAACTATTGCGCATAGTTGCAGATATATCTGCAACTATGTGCATTAGTCGCAGATATTTCTGCAACTATTGCTAATAGTTGCAGTAATATCTGCAACTATTGCACATAGTTGCAAACATTTCTGCAACTATTGCATATAGTTGCATTTCTGCAACTTTATGCAATAGTTGTAGAAATGTCTGCAACTATGTGCAGTAGATGCTGAAATTTATGCAACTATTCTGTATAGCTGCAGAAATATCTGCAACTATTGCACATAGTTGCAAACATTTCTGCAACTATGTGCAATAGTTGCTGAAATTTATGCAACTATTCGGTATAGTTGCAGAAATATCTACAACTATTGCACATAGTTGCAGAAATATCTTAATACTATATATCATCAAATTGAGCCTTAATTCAGTTACATATTCATTATAACTGCAAGTATTTAACATTACCTATCATATTATTAGATTGTGCATAGTTATTTCATAATATTTAATTTACATTTACAGAAGAACACAAAAGAAGATATAAAAGAAGGAAAAAAAGTTATGTTGGAAACATCTATTGTTCCTGTTGAACAACAACCAGGATCAAATATTCTACCGGAAAAAAGAAAAACAATAAGTGAAGGGAAAATCAAATCAACGGAAGATAATTACAGAAATAATTTGAGGTCTTTCATCGATGTTCTTCGCAAGATTAAGAATGAAAAATTGCTGACAATATCAAATACAAAATATCTCCAGAATCTACCTTTCTACAAGTTCATTCATATGATCTATATTGGAATTATACCTGCAAAAGAAAACACAAAAAACTCAACAACAATAGACATAATCATCAAAGCATACAGAAAAAATTTGAATTGTTTCCAATTTGGAGATATGTTACTAACATTTACAAAGGATGATATAAGCCAATTGCTATCAATTCCTACAGAGGGTCAGCAAATCAAAACTTCTGTCTATATGAAAAAAGAGGGTAAAACCAATGCTCAGTTTACATCATTCATCAGCAGGCACTTTGAAGGAGAAACAAGTGTCAACAAAAAAACATAGAAAGGGAATTGTTTGCAACAATAAAAGGATCATCAAAAGAAGAACAAGCAGATACTGCAAAGCTTTTGCAATTGCATTTGGTTGCAACATTTTTAATATCAAATCCAAACTCAAGTATATCATGGAATATGATTCCATATTGTGTTTGTGAAGATAAAATGCAGCAGATATCATGGCCAAAAACGATTCACAAGCATTTGATAAATCAAATTGAAAAATATATTGACACCCCAAGGAAAATAAATGCATGCGTTACATTATTACTGGTATTAAATTTTTAATTAATTAGATAAATATCCTATTAATTAATAATTTATTCTAATACTAATTGTCTTTTTTGCAGTGGTGGATCTGTGAGAAAACACAAATTTTGAAATCTGCTAAATTCGAATACAACAACTCGTATCCCTTGGCTGGCAAATGGGATATATCAAAACTCAAGCCAATAATGTTATTGACCATAGAGTACAACTCAGTAAGTATAACTGCAATTTAATTTATAGAATTATTAAGCTTTAGTAAAAAAATAGCCAGTACTTTATTTGTTTGCAAACTTATCTACAACATTTAACAATGGTTGTAGATATATCTACATTTATTAGCAGCAGTTGAGCTTTTTTTGGCTGCAATTATTCACTACATATGATGACTTATCTGCAATTTTTATAAACAATTGCATATTTATCTGCACTTAAAACAACAAAACTGAACATAGTTATACAATTATTTACAATAATTAAAGATATATCTACTATTTTGTATAATACTTGCAGATTTTTCTGCCATTATTAAAAATATTTATGGACATACATACCAATCATAATTAAAATTATATTCATTTTTCCAATTATTCACAGTTCTTACATAATTACATACAAATATTCTTAAGCTTCAATTTTGATTGAATTATTTATTCCAGGATTTTCAAGGAGAGGAACTAAAACTGTTGAAAGATGCAGTTGAAAAAGATGAAGAATATGAAGCATTCTACAAGAAAAGAGAAGAAAAATATAAAGAAATAATAAGAAAACTTGAATTGAACAACAGGAAACTTCAAGCTGAAAATACGCTGCTAAAAAAGCAATTGAGACAAAATGTGGAAACATCATCATCCACAGAATCTGAGAATGTAGAGCTACAACTAATAGAAAGATCTGGTAGCAAACTAAATTCCTCAGATGAAAGTGAAAGTGAAGAAAACAAAGAAAGTGAGGATAATGAAACAGAAGAGAATACGTCATCTGGTAATACTTTCAGTAATATTTTGTTTTCCAACAAGAATGTAAAAATTTAAAATATTTGATGATATATCTGCAAGTATTCTTACAAAATGAAAAAAGCATTTTTTAAAGAATAAATGCAGATATCATTGCAATAAGTATTAAAAACTGTAGCACATTCTTCATTTTTTACATAACACAATGTAACATAACACAATCTATAACTATGTCAAAAATATTAAAGAGTTGAATTGCAAACATATATTTCAGCTCAAAGGACAGAAGAAAATGAAAATTTAATTGATATTCAAACTGAAGACAAAACTGTTGAAGATGAATCTCAGCTAATGGAGAAAGATGAAGAAAAAGAAGAACAAAAATAAAAAGATGTTGATAATGGGAAAAAATAAATTTTGAAGCAAAACAGAAAGACCGAGAAGATGGTGAAGAAACAAAAATAGTTGAGGAAGATAAAGCAATTGAACAAGATCCTTCATTTGGTAATGCTTTGAATAACTATAGTTTTTCAACCAGACTGTAAAAATTTAACATATTTGTTGATATATCCGCAAATATTCTTCCTATTATATATTAATAATATGAAGAATAATTGCTGATATTAATGCAACAACTGCTATAGAGTGCAGCATATTCTTCACTTTTTCACAATTATTCACAAAATTTTTATTAACCAACAACCAATAATTGTATTTCAAAAACCAATAATGAAATATTAACCATCATTCAAATTAATTTCAGGTGAAAGCATTCAAAATTATACACAGTTACAAGGCAAACAAACCGAAGAAATATCTACTTCAGCAGAAACAAAAACTGAAGAAATCAAAGAAAAAACATTGGAAATTGAAAATCCAAAAAAAAGGGTTAAATTAGCTGAAGAAGTGAATTTTCAAACTGAAAAGAAAGCAAAAAAGGAAAAACAGCAAGTACAAACCCTACCAATAATAATTGAAGAATATGAATCTGAACCTAGATCAAAAGAATTATCTACCAGTACAAAAATAAATGTCAGAAGGAGGTCAAATGTACGAAGTCTATCTGAAGAAAAAATCAAGCTGCTTGAGGACTTCTTTAATAACTCTGACCTCAGGTAAAACTGTATAATTCTTTTAGTAGCCAAGTATACCAATAATTGCTTAACTAAAAGTAATTATTTAAATTTCCTGGTTAGATATCAGCAAATATTTGAAAAATACAAACATTTACTAATATTGATCATTATATCACAGCAAAAGTGCATACTTAAATGGAGACGATGACATAATTATAACTGGAACAGCACTTGGTGAACTAATTATAGGAAGATTTATTGATGGTCAGGTACAACTTTACTCAAAAGTACATTTATTTACAAATTTATCTGCAACATTTAATTAGACTTGCTTTTTTATCTGCAAAAACCCATTTATCTGTAATAACTCCATTTATCTGCATATTTATCAGCAATATTTCTTTAAACTTATTGTTTTGTCAGTAAAATTCCATTTATCCAAAACAATATCATTTATCTCCAGATTTTTCAGCAACATTTAATCAAACCAGTTGTTTTTATGCAAAATTTCAAGAACTTATTATTTTTTCTGCTAATCATATTATATATTCTGTAAACAAATATACTATCACTATTTCCTTATAATAATATTTGTAGATCATTGACTGGTATTCACATGAATTGCGTAAAGTTTATCCAGAAAACTTGTACTTCAAAGTTTACGCTACTGTAAGTTTTATAATCTTCTACTGAAGAATTTGTTTAAATGTTCATCAATTCAATTGTCTAATATATTTTCCTACAGACATTTCTACTGAGCAATTCAAAGAATGTAACACAAGCCCTAATCGATAATGTAGTTGCTAAACATTTTGCAAACTGCAATAAAATGTTCTTCCCTATCCACCAAAAATCACATTTTACACTGTTGGAGTTTAATAAACAAGGTAGAATATGGATTCACTACGATTCCATAAAACCACGGCACGAAGCAGATCATCAGAAAGCGGCAAGAAAGATGGTATGTAAATTAAAAAATGAATAAATCAGAGAAAAATAAACTATTTAACAAAATCTTTGTTTTTTTGTACAGAGAGTTTATGTCACTGCCTTACTAAAGAAATTGGAAAAAGCAGAGCATGAACCATCAAAGCAAATCACTTTTGCTAACAGCCCCCAACAACGTTCTAGTACGTAAGTACACAACAAAAAAAGTACAAATATTTCCATATCATAGAACATTTCTTCTAATAATTATATAATATTTGTCAATCATTGCAGAGTTGATTGTGGCATGTTTGTAATGAACATTATGAAACAAAGAAGTGAAGACAAAGAAATCAACAATGAAGACCCTGAATTCTCATATGAAGCTATGGATTTACAAAGAGCTGAAATAGCACATCAAATTCTTTCTTGCAAACCTTACAGTTGGAGCTTAGAAGAAAGCTTGACACAAAAGTTTTTACTTTCTGAAGCAAATCAAAATAATTGATGTATCAAACTGTAATGTTTTATGTAAGAATACTGAAATGTATGTACATATTTGCTAAACTTATGTAGTTGAAAGACAATATTACTGTGTTACCACAATATTAGAGTATATTACAAAAAAATTTATATATAAATTTCTAAAAATTGTATTCAGCAATAAAAGCACATATCTGCAGTTATCTTGACAAATGTATAGGTAATTAAATACTTGCTCTTAAAAATTGCAGAAAAATCAGCAATAAAAACATATATCAGCAGATATCTCTGTAATAATTTATTTTTTCCAAATTCTTACTCATAATAATTTCACAAATGTCAGCAAATGAAGCACATATCTGTAGATATCTCTAAAAATATTTAGCTATTGGAAATTCTTTCAACAAATAGTTGCAGAAATTTCAGCAATAAAACCATATATCTACAGATATGTCCACAAATTTGTAGATATTCGAATTTCTTGAACCAGATAATTTCAGAAATGTCAGCATAACAAATAGATAATTGCCGATACCTCCATATTTATAAACAAAAATTGCACATACTTATGGATACATCTTATTTATTTCGATCCAAACAATTATACAAATATCATCTTCATATAAAAAGCATTATTCACAAAAGGGGTATAAAAAGAAAACAATTATTCAGAAAAACTGCAGAAATATGTGCAATTAATAGTAATAATTGCAGAAAATACTGCAACAATGATTACTCGAAAGCGAACCATGTTTAATACATTACAGACAGTAAACATCCAACCTAAGGATAGAGAAAATGCCATTAAAATGAATAAGAAAAACATAAACTCAACTCCATACATTTTAGCTTTCCTATATTAAAGAGAGACTACATGTGTTTCACTGAACAAGTCCTTTTTTTATGACCCAACTTCTTGCATATGCTGCATCTAATAGTCTTTGAAATTTCACCGGCAGATTTTATCCTCTTAAATGCAGATGGTCGACCAGGCATTCTTCTACCTTTAGGAGGTGCTACAACCACATCTTCAATCAAAACATCTTCTTTCACAAAGTTTATAATAGGATTGATTGGATGAGAATATGCCGATCGAAAATAAACAACTTTGAAATAATCTTCAATGTAATCATAAACATTTAACTTTCCACAGCTCAAAATACATCTAACAGCATGAGCACAAGGAAAACCATAAATTTGCCACAAATTACAAGAACAAGTCCGATTATTTAAATCAACAGATTGATGAACAGGAGAATGAACTTCAAACACATGATCACTAGATTTTATAACAAACCATGAAGCTCCTTCCAAATGAAGACTTTTCAACCGATTTTCGTTCACCGGACAAACAACACTATTCCAACTATTAGCAAGTTCTCGACGATCAAAAATTAACTTCATCAACTTAACTCTAATGCTATCCAAGCATGCAGTGATTGGTAAATGTCTTTCATCCAAAATCCATTTATTGAAACTCTCTGAACAATTTGATGACATTTCACCATAACGACAAGCATGGAAAAAAACATTAGTAAATTTCTCAAAGGGAATTCCATTCAAAAAGTTTGCCACAGTAGAACCACCAGCATCTTTAAAATTCTTCAATGCTAAATTGAAATCATCCAAATTAGAAGCATATGCAACACGTCCAAACAAATCTATCAACCATTTCTTTTTTGATTTGGAAAATTCAGACTTTAAAGCAACTTTTAAATTATTGTTTAAATGATAAAAACAGGAACCATGAACTGAATCTGGAAACACTTTGGGAATAGCAACAAGAATACCAGGATGACGGTCAGAAATGAAAACAAACTTTCTACAATCATCTTTCAAAAAATCTTTAAGCTGTTCACAATACCAAATCCAATTATTTTCATCTTCACCAAACACAATTGCAACTGCTATAGGAAAAAAACCTGATAAAACAATCACAAATATATAAATAACTGAACAAATTGCTTAATACTATTCACTTATATTGAAAAAATGCTGACAAAACTGCAACTATTACCAAATATTACTGCACAACAATTTTCCTTAATTCAAAAAAATTGCATACTTTTCAGCAATTTTTTATGTAAAATTGCTTCGATTTCCGCAATGATTTATGTAAGTAAAATATTTTATTTCTTCTTAATAAATATTGATGTTGCAGAAACATATAATAATTATTACAGATATTGATGCAATTATAAATTAATTTACAACATACCTTCATTGCCATTTTTACCAGTAGCAGCCATCAAACAACCTTGAGCTCTACCCTTCATAAAAGTAGCATCAACATATATTAAAGGCCGACAAAATTGAAAACCATGTGCACAAGCTTCAAAACCAATGAAAACCCTCTCAAATTGACGAGTATCATGATTACACTCCAAAACTACTTTACTACCAGGATTACTTTCAATTACAGCATCACAAAAAGACTTCAAATGGTGATAAGACATCATATCACTTCCATGTAAATCTTCTAAAGCCAATCTCTTCCCACTATAAGCAAAATAATACTTCAAAATGATATTATACTCAGTTTGAAATAGGTTAATAATGTCGTTTGTCTTCATTAACGGATTAGCTTGAATATGATCATAAACCAACAACTTAATCAATTTACTTGAAACAGGAGGATCATTAATATCATGAATTCCAGCACCACAGGTATGTTCAGGATGAAATCTCTTTATAACAAAATAGCCCGGAAGATTAAACTTAACAGAAGCATGAATTCTGAAAGTACATTTTGTTCGAGAACAAACAGCCGTAACTCTTTCCTTATCATTCTTAACCAAATCAAGCTTATACCCTGTCTTAATACTATATATCATCAAATTGAGCCTAAATTCAGTAACACCACCTGGAAATTGTTGACCAACACCCGTAAAAACAGATTGATTGGGATCATTTCTTAATAACTGCCTGAATTGAATATTAGAATCACCGGTACTAACAAATGAGGAATCACTGCTACAAGTAACAGCATCTGATCTAATATTGGTAGCTGAAAAACTAGAAGGAACAACATCAACAAAAATAACAAAGTAATCCTCACGGTTATGAGCAGCCAACAACAAAATAGATTGAAGATCAAAATTAGTTTCAATATTCCTTCTCAATCCATCTCTAACATAGTACAATTCAAATGACATTGAACTCAATTCTGTCCATTTACCAGAAATAGCACTTCTCAACATAACAACCGAACTATCAAATTGAAGGCGTAACGAAAAGCTATCATATCCAAACTTCAACAGCACAAGCACTCCATCATCACCAGGAACACTTTAATTTTAAAAAAACATAATTACAATTATAAAAAAATAAATACAAAAACGCAGGATATATATATTATATGCTGATATGTAAGCAATAATTATAAAAAATTGCAGACAAATCAGCACATAAAATAATATTTTAATACTTAAGCAATATCATTTGCTGATATGTAAGCAATGTTTATAAAAAAAAGCAGATAAATAAGCAGAAGTCTGAGCTTAAACAAATAAGTGAAATACGAACATTACTTGCTGATATGTATGCAATAATTGTAAAAAGTTGCAGATAAATTAGCAACAATTAGTAATTTGTACCATTTTCACCATACATATTCAAATTATTTGCGGACAAGCCTGTAAAATACCTACAATAATTCCAGACAAATTGTCACGACCCGAAATTCCACTACCGGAAAATCGCATCATCGATAAGAAAGAAAGGGGTGAGAAAGTAGAAAAGATAGAGAAGAAAGAACAAAACAACATCAGAATCTCAACAGCGGAACGAATGAAATATAATATATCACATAATAGATTACATAGTATCATATACATCAGAGCTACATAGATAATACAACACATACTAGACAGTTATAAACACCTGTCTAGTTAATACAACTCGATACAACTCAATACAAATACAGAGATACCAACACAGCGGAAATACAGATAACCACTACACAGCGGAATCAATATATATCTATACGCTGAAGCCTCCTGCTCCATTGCTCCTCCAGAATTCGTCAAAGCTAACCTGAATCCCTTGGCTACCCGTAAAAATTTGGGTACCCGAGAGTTTATGAAAAACAGAAATAAACTTCGGGTCAGACATGGGTCTGGTATGAGTAAACGGTTAAAGTTGCTTAACTTTAAAAACCATTGAAACAAAGGTATCACGTAAGACTCCCCACAAATAAACATGGGTAAGTTTTTACCTTACGCTAACCAAAACATTTCATAGGAAATCCAGTGATATTATAATAGTGTCTAGGGTTTTCAAGTAAATAGAAAATAGCTGAAATTGTTACATCTATTAAATTCCAGCATACTAGCCACAACGTGGGTAATACAATCAAAACCGTAAGGTCTCGTAGGGAAAATGGGTTTCCATCAATGGCTGGGCTACTGGGGTATCGCCCGTCACAGTACGTGGCCTAGATCACCGTACCGAGGAGTACGCCCGCTCCCCTACAACACAAAGCCGGACCCGTTCCTTACTGAACAGTTCCAAACGAGACAACCCCGGCAGTTGGACGTCTCCACTGCCCACACAATCAAAATAAAAAGGGACATCTAGACAGGAGAAAATCTCGCTCTCAAGTGGGTGCTACCCACGAAGCTTTGCTACACCTCCCCTGTTTTAGCCATTCCCGGTTGATGAGGCTTGAGGCTACGATTACCTTTAGAGAACACTTCTCTTAGAATGCTCATCGTCTACCTGACGATGTTCTGAAAGCATTCAATCCATACAAGTTCGTTCCGGGTTCGAACGAAACCGAAGGCATTATCTCGTTACACTCGTATTGGAATCACCCTTAGAGTTAACGACAATAACCCTTGCATTCTGAATCACCATCTCGAATCTATAAGTACTATCTTCGTCAAACTCATTACGGAATCACCCACAGAGTTATACTGACGTATAGTTATTATACCTCGAGTCTTCACTTGCTCCATTTGAATTTCACGACCTAACGTTATTTTGGATCGATGTGGTATTCGGGTCTCCAGACCTAGAATCCCGGTATACGGAAACCCGATCCCGGTCTCATCGAAATCCAAACCGTGTCTTTTAAGGCCAAGTTGTTTTAAAGTTAAAACAATTTAAATTCAATTATCTATATACACACAGATAGATAAATAACAATATCACAATGGATAATAACATCATCATCATAAACAGCTAATCCATATTATCTACTCAAACAGATAATCAATATCATCATACTGAACCAAACATCCATAACACAATAGGTATATATCTGAGATCACAATCAATCATGGAAATCAATATCATCCATCATATATAAACAAAGATTAATAATCACCTCATTTATAATTAATTTAAAATGAATTAAATTAATTACAAATCTCTAATTAATTTAAAGTAAATTAAATTAATTACCCCATCAATATTAATCTTGCTTACATAACCATTAATTAATTACAAGTTAATTAATTAATCATTTCCTACTTTTCCATCTTACTTAACCATTTTAGATTAATTATCTCAAATTATATTTAAGTAATTATCCTCTAATTATTTTACAAATTAATTACTTCATACCAATTATAGAAAGTAACCTTTTAAATTACTAAAATTAATTTCATTTCTTCTTAATTAATTACTCTAATGAATTGCTTCATTTATTAATTATTCCCAAATAAATCCATTTTAACTTGCATCATTAATTACAATAATTAATGATCTCTAATTACATTTATTTCATTTAGTAATTTATCTCCAATTAAACAAAATGTTAATCACCTTGATTAACTCCATTCAGTAATTAACTACCCTTAATTACTTCAATTAATAATTTAATTACTCCATAATTAATTATTATCTAATTAATCCATTGACTAATTTATACAAAGTAATTATACTCAAATTACTTTCATTTTTAAATCATTTCCAATAAATTACTTCCTTAAGTAATTATACTCATCCCATCATCAAAGGTTTATTTAAATTAATTAACCCAAATTAATTAACTTAAATAATTCATATTAAACTTAATTAATTATAATGAGAAATAAATTTCTTAATTATTATCATAAGTACTTTATACTTAATTAATCCATAATTGATTATCTTAAATTAATAAACTTAATTAATTATCAAGATTAATCATATTAATCCATTATTTAATAATTCTAGTTAATAACCTTCATTAATTATCAACACTTCCTAAATTTACTTAAAGTAATTAAATTAAGATTTATTATCTATTTACAATTACATTTCATCTTTAATAACTCAATAATAAATCCTTAATTATTTAATTAATTAAGTATTCAATATCACTTAATTAATTCTTGCTTCATTAATTAATAATCATAAATTAAAATTCCACTCTTATTTAATTAATGATTCTTAATTATCCATTTCTTACCAATTCATTTTCTTAAACTTTAATTAACTAATTTAACCTTTAATTATTAAATTATTTAATTCAAACATTAATTAATCAAATTAGCTAATTATTTATTTACTTAATAATTACAATCTTTAAATCTTCATTTATTTAAAAGGTAAAGCATTTTCTTATTAATGATCAACTTCTCATTTACAAATGCCTTTGGAACATTTTACCTTTGAATTTACTTTTACATTTTACCTCAAGTTTAGATTCAAAATAACTACAGATTTAACTTAGTAAAATTTAACATACTTTAAAATATACTTTAACCATTTTAAGTTGTATAAACATTTCATTTCATAAAACTTATATTTATTTAAAACTAGGAGTCAAAAGCAAATTTGAATCCATAGCTTACACTTGGGTTTTAAACTTAGTTTAAACCCCTCTTTAAAATTTTAAAACTTGAAACTGCCAGGCTTTTAAAAAAACTGGCAATCACAAAATATAACCCTAGACTACCCCTTTACAGCTTCGAGTCGAACATATAAAAACTTCGGTCCTCTCCTCCATTTACTCGAGATAACACGCGACCATTTCCTGCTACCCCCAACATCTCAAAATCCACCGGAGAAACGCCGTGCACGTGCACAGCGAATTCAATCGTCTCCGATCGAGTTCGACGACGTTCCCACATCGACAATCATATCCAAACACCATCACCACCACCAGATTTCCCTATCTCACTCGAATTCAAAATTCGATATCAACTTGAGCCTGGAACCCATCAACTCGAACTCGCCAAAACCTGGCAACGCGTCGTTCGCCAACCTCCGACCATATGCAGGTCAACCCCTCCGGCTTCGACTTCCCCTACGCGACTACTACCCATACCCAGATTCCGGTTGAACTCGATCAACAACAGGAGCCGCGGTGATCATTTTTCTCTAGCCTAGCCAAACTAGGGCTCCTAACTTCCAACGACAACCACCACCTCCTCACTGACATAGACCATCACCAGAAAATTTTGTCGAAGTCCCCTATCACCCCTCCGTCTCCAGAAAGAGCTACACCTCTCCAGATCGACTAGATCGCCAGGGAGACTCGAAAATCCAACTTCCAGACATCACCCAATAACTCTTTCAATACCACATTTAAAAATTGTAGACTTGATCTTAAAAATCCTATCTTCCATCTACCATTCCAGATATAAAATTAAATCAACAAATATCAAAGTTTGATTTTTAACATATTTCAAGTGGCCCTGTGTTTTCATTTGTTTCCAAACAATGTTTCTACCTATAATTATTGCAATTATTTTTAAAGCTTAATTTAGTTTTTAAACAACAACTTATTTTAAATACTTAAGCCAAAATGAAATTAGAGTGTGAGGTATTTTGGAGTTAGATCTAAATTTAAATCCCTGGAACATTAAAACAGAGATGGTCACAAGCATTTTCCAACATACTCACAAGTTTACAGTGTCTTTAAAAACAACATACAAACACATTTTCATGCATGGGTCACAAGTTACTTCAAACATAGGTCTAATGCATCAAAACTAAAGGTATTCTCATGTTACAGTTTAAAGACAGAGTCTTGGACATAGATCAGATAAGTTTTAAAAACTACAGATATGCATACACATATATTCACAAAGACTTGCACATACATATATACATACAAACATTAACACAGACTTCACAAGTTATTTAAGTTTAGTTTTAAAAAGTTTACTCACCAGGCTATTAAAACAGAGAACTTGATTTTTGTTTGAAAGCAGGAAGCTTGAAAACTGGCATTTGAAACTTGCATATTTTTTTGTTGTTGATTCCAGAAAATTTGATTAGCTTGAAACTTGAACATGAATTTGATCTGGAAATCTTGAAACTGAAATGTTTGGCCTTCTAGTTATTTTCAGGTTTGTATATTTTTTTCCATTCTTTCTTTCCTTAGGTTTGTATTTGTTTAAACTTATAGAACTGGAGTTGCTTGGCTTTCGTATACGAAATGAAACGAGGCAAGGTTGATAAATAAAACAAGTATACAAATTTGTTTACTGTTCTAGTACACAAAATTTCAGAGATTTTTATTTCTAAAAGAAAGCTGAAAGGAAATGTTTCGTGTACTTGGTGATGGCATTCAATGCCTTGCTCCTATTCAAGCCTACAACAGCCATACTTTTATTATTCTTTTAAGTACAAAATTGCATATGTATATTGTTTAACTTTAAGCTTATCATACTTTCCCCTTTACATTCGTATATACTGTGGTGATCTTGCATGCCTGCAAATATACATTGCCATAGATTATAAAATATCTTACTTATGCTATTGTACTTATGTACATAGATATTTCATTTGTTTGACTAAAGCTAAACATACATACTCTATTTTTATTTCGTATACATTGAGATGTTTCTTGCCTGCAATTGTATTTTGTTGTAGAGTATAAAATATTTACTTGTCTTATCTTCTTATACTTAGGTGATTATCTTGCCTGCAAGTATTTCTAAAGTGTACATAATATTTTACTTAAGCTTTTAGTTTTAAAGATTGTTATGGTTGTGGTATTATGTTAACTTGTTATTGTTTCTATTTCTACATAAGTGTATTTATTTCTATTTTAAAACATAAACTATCAAATATAAAGTTAACTATTATTATTTTATTTTATACTTACTTAAATATTTATAAGGTATATTTTACTATATATATTATTTTTATGAGAGTTTTATATAAATTTAAATGCCATAATTTCTTTTAAAATATATATAACAATTTTCATTTAAAATAAAAATCTACTTGTATAGACATTACATTATAAATAAAGCTCATTATTACATTAAAAATAATTCATAAAAGAGATTATCACTTTATTATTTATTTTTATCAAGCTATACTTTAAAAAGAACAACAAACCCTTTTGTTGAATTTGAACCTAAGCTAAAATCATTTAGACAATTTTAACTTAAATCTTGAGTATATTTTAAAGTCAAATGATTATTTATTAAATATAGAATTTAAATCAAATTTAAAACAGACATTGACTATTTACAATATATACAAATATATATATAAATAAATAGAAAACAATTTATTAGCCTTTAAAAGATAATTTATCAGTTAAATATCCATTTAAAAGAAAATTACTAAATCAATTCATATCTTATTAACAATTATATATCAAATCAATTTAATATTTTATATAGATTATTAAATTGATATTGTTCGAAATTTCGGGATATCACATTCCTCCCCCCTTAAAAGAATTTCGTCCCCGAAATTTAAAACAAAGGTAATTTAATAATCTCATTAATGTTTAAATTTTAAGCACAAGCATATGTCATCCATATATGCTAACAACCATAGCAAGCAATCATCCAATCAACAAATCTAACTATCCAGACAAAATACTGGATAGAATTTCCTCGAGGTTCCCCGAGTATAAATACCGGGTTACTCGCTCTATAGAATCCAAACAATCAATACTACAAAGCTACACACATCAGGATCTACAAAACAAGATAGGATATCAGACTATAGACAAGTCTGACTCAACATCCCAAACTCCCTGAACTGCTGGTTCTACAACCAGAGACAACTCATACACGTACTCCCTTAGAGACACGTGAAACACATCGAATCCCAGTTATCCAAACTGACAATTCACTCCCGAAGATCAAACACTTATCCAAAATCAAATCTCCGATTCTTATCCACAAAATCCTTCGGACGACCCTGGGTCTCCTACATCCTTCTGGTCAGCTCATCTTTCGCTGATACCCCTAGAACAATACTGAACCAAAACAATCAAACAAAATGATCTTTCCAAGATCAACCAAACTAAGAACTCCACTCTACTCCAAAATCAGAGACAGATCTCACTACTCTTATCCAAAAGAGATAAAACAGATGCTCTCCAAACTGCTTCCGCTGCACAACTCTGATCCGAGCAGATGAAAATGCTGATGACGAACACAAGCACAAACTTCCACTGATACCAACTGTGACGGACCTAGGCTTTGCAACCGTCGGTCAGTAGCCACAACTGGTAAGCTTCTCAACCATTCCGAAAATATGGTTCAATAGATCCATAAAGAGAAAACTCAAAAGTTCCTCCAAAACCCGAGCTGCTTCACTAAACTCTCTCCAAAAACCATCCTACTACTAAGCTGAACCATCGGTATCACTCCTGGAAATCCAGTCAATACCAAACTCAAACTCCCCGATGCTAACAAAATTCTGACTTCCTGAAGACATCCAGAAAAATTCCTAACATCCCAAGAGAACACTCAGACTATCGCAAGTCACTTTTGCGATCAACTCAGCCTGATTTCAAAGAAAAACTGTTCTCTCTTTATCAAGCAGAACAGCTTACACTTAACTTGCCAATCCAATGAAGAAATGGAACCACTCTGCTGCTTCTGAACTCCACTGCTAGGCTAGAAAGCTTCCTTGCCAGCATACAGGACCTTTCCGAACTACACTGCTGAAACCAATGCCAAGGAATTCCAAATCCAAAGCTCTTCGAGAAACTCGAACCTCAAACTAAACAGAAACACTCTGCCGCATCACCGAAGCAGACACACTTCTTTAAAACTTGTTCCAAAGAAACATCTTCGGAAACATCCATAATCACTGTGTCTCATCACACAGCTACTAATCCCTGAGATATCAAGATATCATTCTAGCTTCTGCCCAACCGATAGATCCTGACTTTACTCATCCAAATTCTCGAGAATCCGCTCACACGAGCGCGATCATCTTACACTTCGAAGATGAACTCCAAACCTTAACAGGTTACCTTCAGAGATCGATGAAATCCTTACATCAACAAAGCTCACTCGAAAAAGACTGTAGACCCAATACCGCCTCGGTAGATACACTTCCAATCTCAACAAACTCCAACCATCGGTGGTCGTGTGACACACCACTACTCTATCTACCTTTATAACTTATATTGGGAAACCCTAACAGGTAACCCAACAGACAGGTAGAAATAGATAAATATATATATATATATAGATAAAAATTACAAGTACGCTCTCTCAGGATAGACACCACTCCAGAGCCTAGGTATTCACTCAACCTAATGCTCTGATACCAACTGTCACGACCCGAAATTCCACTACCGGAAAATCGCATCATCGATAAGAAAGAAAGGGGTGAGAAAGTAGAAAAGATAGAGAAGAAAGAACAAAACAACATCAGAATCTCAACAGCGGAACGAATGAAATATAATATATCACATAATAGATTACATAGTATCATATACATCAGAGCTACATAGATAATACAACACATACTAGACAGTTATAAACACCTGTCTAGTTAATACAACTCGATACAACTCAATACAAATACAGAGATACCAACACAGCGGAAATACAGATAACCACTACACAGCGGAATCAATATATATCTATACGCTGAAGCCTCCTGCTCCATTGCTCCTCCAGAATTCGTCAAAGCTAACCTGAATCCCTTGGCTACCCGTAAAAATTTGGGTACCCGAGAGTTTATGAAAAACAGAAATAAACTTCGGGTCAGACATGGGTCTGGTATGAGTAAACGGTTAAAGTTGCTTAACTTTAAAAACCATTGAAACAAAGGTATCACGTAAGACTCCCCACAAATAAACATGGGTAAGTTTTTACCTTACGCTAACCAAAACATTTCATAGGAAATCCATTGATATTATAATAGTGTCTAGGGTTTTCAAGTAAATAGAAAATAGCTGAAATTGTTACATCTATTAAATTCCAGCATACTAGCCACAACGTGGGTAATACAATCAAAACCGTAAGGTCTCGTAGGGAAAATGGGTTTCCATCAATGGCTGGGCTACTGGGGTACCGCCCGTCATAGTACGTGGCCTAGATCACCGTACCGAGGAGTACGCCCGCTCCCCTGCAACACAAAGCCGGACCCGTTCCTTACTGAACAGTTCCAAACGAGACAACCCCGGCAGTTGGACGTCTCCACTGCCCACACAATCGAAATAAAAAGGGACATCTAGACAGGAGAAAATCTCGCTCTCAAGTGGGTGCTACCCACGAAGCTTTGCTGCACCTCCCCTGTTTTAGCCATTCCCGGTTGATGAGGCTTGAGGCTACGATTACCTTTAGAGAACACTTCTCTTAGAATGCTCATCGTCCACCTGACGATGTTCTGAAAGCATTCAATCCATACAAGTTCGTTCCGGGTTCGAACGAAACCGAAGGCATTATCTCGTTACACTCGTATTGGAATCACCCTCAGAGTTAACGACAATAACCCTTGCATTCTGAATCACCATCTCGAATCTATAAGTACTATCTTCGTCAAACTCATTACGGAATCACCCACAGAGTTATACTGACGTATAGTTCTTATACCTCGAGTCTTCACTTGCTCCATTTGAATTTCACGACCTAACGTTATTTTGGATCGATGTGGTATTCGGGTCTCCAGACCTAGAATCCCGGTATACGGAAACCCGATCCCGGTCTCATCGAAATCCAAACCGTGTCTTTTAAGGCCAAGTTGTTTTAAAGTTAAAACAATTTAAATTCAATTATCTATATACACACAGATAGATAAATAACAATATCACAATGGATAATAACATCATCATCATAAACAGCTAATCCATATTATCTACTCAAACAGATAATCAATATCATCATACTGAACCAAACATCCATAACACAATAGGTATATATCTGAGATCACAATCAATCATGGAAATCAATATCATCCATCATATATAAACAAAGATTAATAATCACCTCATTTATAATTAATTTAAAATGAATTAAATTAATTACAAATCTCTAATTAATTTAAAGTAAATTAAATTAATTACCCCATCAATATTAATCTTGCTTACATAACCATTAATTAATTACAAGTTAATTAATTAATCATTTCCTACTTTTCCATCTTACTTAACCATTTTAGATTAATTATCTCAAATTATATTTAAGTAATTATCCTCTAATTATTTTACAAATTAATTACTTCATACCAATTATAGAAAGTAACCTTTTAAATTACTAAAATTAATTTCATTTCTTCTTAATTAATTACTCTAATGAATTGCTTCATTTATTAATTATTCCCAAATAAATCCATTTTAACTTGCATCATTAATTACAATAATTAATGATCTCTAATTACATTTATTTCATTTAGTAATTTATCTCCAATTAAACAAAATGTTAATCACCTTGATTAACTCCATTCAGTAATTAACTACCCTTAATTACTTCAATTAATAATTTAATTACTCCATAATTAATTATTATCTAATTAATCCATTGATTAATTTATACAAAGTAATTATACTCAAATTACTTTCATTTTTAAATCATTTCCAATAAATTACTTCCTTAAGTAATTATACTCATCCCATCATCAAAGGTTTATTTAAATTAATTAACCCAAATTAATTAACTTAAATAATTCATATTAAACTTAATTAATTATAATGAGAAATAAATTTCTTAATTATTATCATAAGTACTTTATACTTAATTAATCCATAATTGATTATCTTAAATTAATAAACTTAATTAATTATCAAGATTAATCATATTAATCCATTATTTAATAATTCTAGTTAATAACCTTCATTAATTATCAACACTTCCTAAATTTACTTAAAGTAATTAAATTAAGATTTATTATCTATTTACAATTACATTTCATCTTTAATAACTCAATAATAAATCCTTAATTATTTAATTAATTAAGTATTCAATATCACTTAATTAATTCTTGCTTCATTAATTAATAATCATAAATTAAAATTCCACTCTTATTTAATTAATGATTATTAATTATCCATTTCTTACCAATTCATTTTCTTAAACTTTAATTAACTAATTTAACCTTTAATTATTAAATTATTTAATTCAAACATTAATTAATCAAATTAGCTAATTATTTATTTACTTAATAATTACAATCTTTAAATCTTCATTTATTTAAAAGGTAAAGCATTTTCTTATTAATGATCAACTTCTCATTTACAAATGCCTTTGGAACATTTTACCTTTGAATTTACTTTTACATTTTACCTCAAGTTTAGATTCAAAATAACTACAGATTTAACTTAGTAAAATTTAACATACTTTAAAATATACTTTAACCATTTTAAGTTGTATAAACATTTCATTTCATAAAACTTATATTTATTTAAAACTAGGAGTCAAAAGCAAATTTGAATCCATAGCTTACACTTGGGTTTTAAACTTAGTTTAAACCCCTCTTTAAAATTTTAAAACTTGAAACTGCCAGGCTTTTAAAAAAACTGGCAATCACAAAATATAACCCTAGACTACCCCTTTACAGCTTCGAGTCGAACATATAAAAACTTCGGTCCTCTCCTCCATTTACTCGAGATAACACGCGACCATTTCCTGCTACCCCCAACATCTCAGAATCCACCGGAGAAACGCCGTGCACGTGCACAGCGAATTCGATCGTCTCCGATCGAGTTCGACGACGTTCCCACATCGACAATCATATCCAAACACCATCACCACCACCAGATTTCCCTATCTCACTCGAATTCAAAATTCGATATCAACTTGAGCCTGGAACCCATCAACTCGAACTCGCCAAAACCTGGCAACGCGTCGTTCGCCAACCTCCGACCATATGCAGGTCAACCCCTCCGGCTTCGACTTCCCCTACGCGACTACTACCCATACCCAGATTCCGGTTGAACTCGATCAACAACAGGAGCCGCGGTGATCATTTTTCTCTAGCCTAGCCAAACTAGGGCTCCTAACTTCCAACGACAACCACCACCTCCTCACTGACATAGACCATCACCAGAAAATTTTGTCGAAGTCCCCTATCACCCCTCCATCTCCAGAAAGAGCTACACCTCTCCAGATCGACTAGATCGCCAGGGAGACTCGAAAATCCAACTTCCAGACATCACCCAATAACTCTTTCAATACCACATTTAAAAATTGTAGACTTGATCTTAAAAATCCTATCTTCCATCTACCATTCCAGATATAAAATTAAATCAACAAATATCAAAGTTTGATTTTTAACATATTTCAAGTGGCCCTGTGTTTTCATTTGTTTCCAAACAATGTTTCTACCTATAATTATTGCAATTATTTTTAAAGCTTAATTTAGTTTTTAAACAACAACTTATTTTAAATACTTAAGCCAAAATGAAATTAGAGTGTGAGGTATTTTGGAGTTAGATCTAAATTTAAATCCCTGGAACATTAAAACAGAGATGGTCACAAGCATTTTCCAACATACTCACAAGTTTACAGTGTCTTTAAAAACAACATACAAACACATTTTCATGCATGGGTCACAAGTTACTTCAAACATAGGTCTAATGCATCAAAACTAAAGGTATTCTCATGTTACAGTTTAAAGACAGAGTCTTGGACATAGATCAGATAAGTTTTAAAAACTACAGATATGCATACACATATATTCACAAAGACTTGCACATACATATATACATACGAACATTAACACAGACTTCACAAGTTATTTAAGTTTAGTTTTAAAAAGTTTACTCACCAAGCTATTAAAACAGAGAACTTGATTTTTGTTTGAAAGCAGGAAGCTTGAAAACTGGCATTTGAAACTTGCATATTTTTTTGTTGTTGATTCCAGAAAATTTGATTAGCTTGAAACTTGAACATGAATTTGATCTGGAAATCTTGAAACTGAAATGTTTGGCCTTCTAGTTATTTTCAGGTTTGTATATTTTTTTCCATTCTTTCTTTCCTTAGGTTTGTATTTGTTTAAACTTATAGAACTGGAGTTGCTTGGCTTTCGTATACGAAATGAAACGAGGCAAGGTTGATAAATAAAACAAGTATACAAATTTGTTTACTGTTCTAGTACACAAAATTTCAGAGATTTTTATTTCTAAAAGAAAGCTGAAAGGAAATGTTTCGTGTACTTGGTGATGGCATTCAATGCCTTGCTCCTATTCAAGCCTACAACAGCCATACTTTTATTATTCTTTTAAGTACAAAATTGCATATGTATATTGTTTAACTTTAAGCTTATCATACTTTCCCCTTTACATTCGTATATACTGTGGTGATCTTGCATGCCTGCAAATATACATTGCCATAGATTATAAAATATCTTACTTATGCTATTGTACTTATGTACATAGATATTTCATTTGTTTGACTAAAGCTAAACATACATACTCTATTTTTATTTCGTATACATTGAGATGTTTCTTGCCTGCAATTGTATTTTGTTGTAGAGTATAAAATATTTACTTGTCTTATCTTCTTATACTTAGGTGATTATCTTGCCTGCAAGTATTTCTAAAGTGTACATAATATTTTACTTAAGCTTTTAGTTTTAAAGATTGTTATGGTTGTGGTATTATGTTAACTTGTTATTGTTTCTATTTCTACATAAGTGTATTTATTTCTATTTTAAAACATAAACTATCAAATATAAAGTTAACTATTATTATTTTATTTTATACTTACTTAAATATTTATAAGGTATATTTTACTATATATATTATTTTTATGAGAGTTTTATATAAATTTAAATGCCATAATTTCTTTTAAAATATATATAACAATTTTCATTTAAAATAAAAATCTACTTGTATAGACATTACATTATAAATAAAGCTCATTATTACATTAAAAATAATTCATAAAAGAGATTATCACTTTATTATTTATTTTTATCAAGCTATACTTTAAAAAGAACAACAAACCCTTTTGTTGAATTTGAACCTAAGCTAAAATCATTTAGACAATTTTAACTTAAATCTTGAGTATATTTTAAAGTCAAATGATTATTTATTAAATATAGAATTTAAATCAAATTTAAAACAGACATTGACTATTTACAATATATACAAATATATATATAAATAAATAGAAAACAATTTATTAGCCTTTAAAAGATAATTTATCAGTTAAATATCCATTTAAAAGAAAATTACTAAATCAATTCATATCTTATTAACAATTATATATCAAATCAATTTAATATTTTATATAGATTATTAAATTGATATTGCTCGAAATTTCGGGATATCACACAAATCAGAACTTAATCAAAGCTAAAAAAATAAATCAACGAACAATATCCTATACATACGCATTAATTTTTCAGATAAAATAAACAATAGAATACTTGTAATTTTCATTTACTTCAAACAAAAAAAAAACTAACGAAACGGAAATAACAAAATTATAAACGAATATCGCAATATCATTTAAAAACAAACAAAATCGATTACAAATCCAAACAATATTTTACCTGGAAGAAGGTAAAGCCATGATTCCGAAATAATATCTTAAAACAATGATCGAACTGAATCAGAATTTAAAACTTGCAATCGAAATCACAACCACCATAAAAGATTAGCGCGACATGTAAACAAGGGTATTTATGGAATAAATTTAGGCAGAAATAAAAACAGGGATCGAAAATATAAGTTTTCAAACGGGAGGAGTTTACGCAGACTAAGTTTAATTACAAGGACGTGGGCCTAATTTTCACTTTAAAATACACCAGTATTGATTTGGGCCGGGTACACAAGCCTACTATTTGCAACTGTTAACAACTGTATACAATATATATTTTACTTCGGCTGTTCATTCTTTCATTCCTATTTAGCACTTTAAATTATTAATAGGCTATAAATTCAATCCTTAACTCTTGCAATCTAAAGAATTCACAAAAGTATTCAAAAACCACTTGCGCTGCTGATAGATTAGATTAAAACCACATATAACATGCTAATGATAACTGAAATGAACAAACACAGATAAGAAAAACTAAGTATAACAAGTTGATATATATTCTGAATTAACAAATAACAAGGTACAATATACATGATTAAAATAACGTAAAAAGAATAAGACTGAGTCATATTTATCAACTGTGTACAACATATTATAGGGTTTCAAAGGCATTTATGTCCATTTGTATTTCAACTGTAACATTGCCGTGTAATATAAATGGCAACACAACTGTACATGCTATTATCAATAAAGAAAACCTCTTGTTATTCACTTGTTCTCAGTTTTTCAATCATCTCAGAAATCTAACTTATTAACTACATAAAATCCAATCTAGTTATAAGCTTTTTCAAAGACAATCATACTTTATGAGTTTTATATATGTTAAAAAGTTGTAGTTAAAGGTTCAATATACCTAGACTATTCAATATGCCCCGAGTAACTGGAAAAATCATACAAAGATTACACGACAGAGCATGAAATACTTTTCTTTAGCCAGATATGACAACACTCAGTGAAAATATTTGAAGCATGTATTATATAGAAAATAAGGGGAAATTTGCATTTTTCACATAAATCATATAGAATGTTACTTTTCAAATTTCAACTCCAGTGGCAACATCACATATTTTTAGTCAAACCCACCAAATCTCGGTTGCAATTTTGAGTGCAATTTCAAGCGAACACGTGAATCTCTAGACAAAGCATTTCAAGTGACACTATATCTTTAGGCAGTAGTGCTAAGGTTCGGGCATAGACAATTCTCTAGGCAATGACAACCTAATCAACGACGGCAACACATCAATTCAAATCTCGGAGGTGCTCGATTTAGGCGATAATATTTTGTTTTCAGATCTCTTAATTGATTTTAAGTAAAAGCATTTGATTTCAGGTGACATTGACGGCGGTATCAAGATGAGCCTTCAGGCAAGTGGTTCTGGGCAGCGGTGGCATTTAAGTTCAGCTGGAGGTGACGATTCTATGGATGAAAAAGATTTTTGGATGTAAAAGAGATTTGATTTCAAAGGAGGAAGTACAAAAAATATATACATATTGGCTGAAGTGTATGCTGCCCTAGAAATGTATGTTGCCCAAAGTGAATGTGTTTTAAGGATCTGAGAAATTAACAGGAGGAAGAGGAAAGAGGGAAGAACAAAATTATTTGAGAAAGAGCGACCATGAAAATAATTAAGATTTCCCGCTTTTGTCAAAGCGTTATGCAAGCAGTCCCTACTTCAAAGAGAATAAATTAGAACAAACAATAACACTATTGAATAAAGTGTTATCCATTAGCGTTATAAAAAGCAACTTTTCTTCTAGTGGCTCCATCTTCGATGGCAAAGCAACTCTCCCGCACCACATGCTTTAGGGAACTTTCGTATCTTTCCATCTCATTCCAACTCTTCTCAACTGGATGATGCCCACCAGTTATCGTGTTGATCACAAGTCTTTTTCAAAGCTGCCTAGGCTCGTTGCTACTTAGCCCAGCTTGGCACCATTGGAGTAGTTGCTCCTGGGTTGAGCATTCTCTTGCCCATCATCCTATGGGGATTTCACATGTTGTTAAAGCTTCTTCTTCCAAATTAAATCCTCAATCACATCTCGTAGATATCTACAGTCATTCGTGTTATAAACATGGGTCTAGTAGGAGCAACAAAACTTCCTAAATCTATTCTCCCTCTCAGTCAACTCCTTCAGAGTCGGCTTCTTATACTACTTAGTACCCCGCGTCGCAAGGTATATATTCTCAAACGAATTGTTCGGTGGTGTATAATTTTCGTATTTCAAACGTTTCTTGAAATCAGGTTTCCTACCTTCTTCACCTTGATTGTTTCCCTTCTGGTTATTACCTTTATTCCTCGCATTCACAACTACACTTTCAAAACCTTCGTCGGATTACTTCACAACCACATAACTTTGAATTACTTCAACCGATTGTCCATTATTGGCTTTCCCACCGGTCGTACTTGCCTTTTCCGAGCATAAGAACCGAGTCGCCTTACTGTAAAAAACATCCATAATCGGTGGGGGTTTCATTTTCAACCATCTTTCAAAATTAGTATCTGGATGTATCCCCCTGATTAAATCTATCAACACTATGTCTTCATTAGTGTTACTCATTTCTGCCACCATCGTGTTAAACCTACTTAGATAGTTCTTCAACGACTCCCCAGTACTTTAGAAACAATTCAATAAAGACATCACATCCTTCAGACGAGTAGTGTGCAAGTGAAATTGTTCGACAAACCTCCTTACCAACTGATCGAACGACGATACAAATCTAGGCGGAAGGTGGGTGAACCATAACGTAGCTATACCTTCAAGAAAGATCAAAAAACATTGACAGCATCCGTTGTCCTTGTCGTATCCATATGCCATTCGTACTTCAACAAGGGTTGGCTTGGATCCGTCGTTCTGTTAGAGGATGGCATTGTCAGCATTGTGAACCTTCGGGGATACTCCTAATGCGATATCTCATTGATGAATGAGTTTTTACAAGGGGAAGAGCCCCACTCATTATTACTTTTATGTTGGCTTTCGCTCACCAATTTTTCACCATGTCTGCCAATTACTATAGCTCCATATGATCTACTAGATAGTTATAAGCATGGCCTACCCTAATTGTTTAGCCATGCAAACATTCTTAGTCGGTTCCATGGTACCTAGGTTCTCCTGTCACAAGGAGAACTATTTATCCAATTGATCTGCTTCTTTGATTTCTACGTGGTGGGTTAGCAACAGCCATCAGAACTTCTATGTCCTAGCCATTAGTAACACGACCATCTCTACCACCAATATTATCATCCAAACCACGACCATCACTAGCATTAAGATAACGCTGATAGGGTTCGGTAACGATCCCTAGGGATAGATCGGTACTGATCCATAGTCTTTGATTCTTAGAGTTCTTCAATTTGCTTTTTGAAGTCCCGGTTTCCTTTCTCTTTATTTTTTATTTTCCTTCTCTATTTTTTTCACCAAACGATGAAGAACTATCCTATTTTGAAACAGGAGGTGGTAAATCTCTCTTGTTCCTTCTACAACTACTGGTTAATTGGTTAAGCAAGTCAAGAATTTCCCTCATCTGCATCCTCAATTCGTCTTGACTTTCATTCACCTCCTTCATTATCCCATCCATCTCAACCCGCGTCATCATATCCGAGGGATTCTAAATTTTAGTATAATTGGGTTGAGCGACTTCTTTGACATGTTGAGAACCAACGTTCTCATCATTATTAGTAGGCCTAGAGGCAATAGATTTATCCTTTCATGGGGCCATAACTTCAAACAATCCTATGATAGATTTTGTAGAAATTCAAATAATTAGGAATTACAGCAACAAAAACAATAGATCTACCTTATGGACTAAAGCAATCAAAAGTATAAAATAGACCCCAATAGCGTGAGATCAATACGTTCTCAATGAAAACTCAAAAATGTTTAGGCCAAAATTGACACAAACACCTAAAGATTAACGGTAGAGGATAAAGTGAAGAAAGTAAATTGAAAATGAGGAAAATGAGAACATATAACAATTATAGTGGTTCGGCTAACTAGAGTCATATGTCCACTTAAACTTCGTTGAAGTTTCTATTGAATTTTTACAAGGTTGTTCTTATGAACCGGTGATGATCCATATGATTACATAAGGAATACGAAAATTTGTTAAACAAGCAAAAGGATCCCCTAAACAATGCTCCTCCTCCTATATTTATAGCTTCAGATTGATGAAATTATCTCCTTTATGTTCTTGCCCATGTTCCCCACGTTCTGGAGAAGTTGAACTGAAAAGATCGTGGTCAACTCAGCTAATTTCAACAATCAGTATCGATCCATAAGATGGGTTGTGAATCCTTCCTCAATCTCATGTAAATGCTTGGTCAACTTGTGTCTTCGTCTTCTATACTTGATTGCATTGTTACGAGCTCAAACTCAAGTGGATTCCTTAGTTTGGAGGTTGGACATGAACACTTGACTTATCCGTCGTTCATTTGGGTTAAAAGCAATGGTCAAACTATCTTAGAGGATGTATACTAGCTAATAATGGCTTCGACTCTATGTAGTATATGACGTACAATAAAATTGGGCAACCGTCTAGGATCGGTATCGATCCATGATCACAGATCATTACAATTCCAAGACATTGGTTGTATTTTCGCATCTTGGATTTGGCAAGTGTAGTGGGTGGTGTGTAGGCCATTTTTGGAGGCTCTTGACAAGCTTGTGAACTTCATCTCTTGATCTTGTTTGATATTTGATTCTGGCAATTATCGCTCTAGACTCCTGCTTGGTCATATCCTTATTTGACTAGCTCGATTCGTTCGAATATGGCTTGGTTACAAGGCTGGATAACATAAGGACATCGCAAAAAATAGCTCTACCTTCATCCATGTTAGCTTGATCACTATTGGAATCGCTATCATTGTTTATAAACTTATTTCGGTCTCTTTTATATGCATCACATTTGTTGTGCAATTGATTTTAATTTCTAGGATAAAAATAAATGATATTCCTTGATACATTTTATGATATTATATATATTTTTCTTTCATCACGTACAATGTTTAATTCCCTTTCTACTAGCCTACCATAATCTCGTATTGACTTAATTTTCCAACTGATCTTAATGTCATAAACTCCTCATTCAAGAAGCTTGTTTGAATTATATCTAATGAGAAAACTCAATTAGCATTGGAGTTGCTCAATAACTCGATTAGAGTTTCATAACACATTGAAAGTTAACTCACCAACAAAAGAGTACACAACTCATCATCAATTTATACTCATATTACCAGTTAATTCAATATAACATATAACTTGTTCAAATGATCATGTGCATACTTTTCTTTATTTAATCTCGATCAAATTGACTTCCAAATAAGAAAAGACATACTAATAGGATAGTTCAACTCAGACAAAGATACCAATTTGTCCCATGTCACATTAAAGGATTCAGAACTAACTATATAGTGAAAAATGAATCATCAACATACTAAGAATTAACTGAAAACCCTTAAATCAATTCTTTTATATGTTCACACCCACATATTTGAGGTTTCTCTCCACCATATTTAGGTGGATCATGAATATTATTGAAGTATATAAAATATTTATAATTCTAGATTTTCAAGTTCAATAATTTTATCCAATAGAAGTATTAATCTTCGAAATAACAATTATGTTCGATACATAATTGATTTTCTAATTTCAAAGTTATCTTAAGAATTTCAATAATTTAATAATAATACTTCTTGTTTGGATCCAATTGCACAAAAATTCTAAAAGTGATAATAAATTACAAAGGGTTTTGCCTAAGATTTTGTATTATTCAAATAACAAAATTTTATTAATCAAAATAAATAATATGAATACATAATGATGATGGTATTGATTTCTAAACATACGCAAATCAATAAGGTTATTCTTTATTAATCATCAAGCAATTGTTCATTATTGATTTGAAAAGGTAAAAAAAAAGTTTGCATCGATAACCTTGATTGAGATCTTGCTCCTAAGTTAATGTCGTTGTGTTTGAAAAGAAAACAATTTGAAGAAGAGAACCCTTATTTTCCACATAATAAATCAATATGGCCATGCCATATACTTATATATGTAAGCAACACAATAAAGGCTATTGTCCTTTTCTTTTGTTAAAAAGGTACCTATCTAATTATAAATTCTAAATATACAATTATTGTTGGAATTTTAAGTGAATTAATTTAAAAAATATTAATTAATGGTAATAAAATTCATAATGAATGGCATTATATAACTATAATATATTTATGGGCTGTTATTATTGAGTCATTGCAAAAATTAATGGTAATAAAATTCAAAATGAATGACATCGTATAACGGTAATATATTTATGAGCTATTATCATTGAGTTGTTGCAAATATTAATGGTAATAAAATTCATAATGAATGATAATAATTTCAAATCCGTTAACATTCTCTCATTTTAGTAACGCATATAATTTCTATTCTGCCTATTTAAATGATCGATGGGCAGAAGGAAAAATAAAAGGAAACAGACAATTATCTTTCTTCTTCTTCTCCCTCTGCCATTTCTTTCTCTATAAAATTCTTCCAAGCAATTAAATTAGAAAGTGCTAAATTTAGAATGATTTTTTATCGTGAAAACAACAAATCAACCAAATTTTAGAGGCTGTTTTATCCTAGGGACAGAGTGATTAATAACTAGCCTTACACCTTGGGGCTAAGCCGTGAATCGTCTTAAAGAAAGTGATGAATTACACGGCTCAACCATTTCCAGCAATCAAATCCAACAATTTAAGATAATTCCACCTGTTGCAAATGGTCATGACCGATGATTTTATTGGAACGGTACTGCCAAACACCAACAAGCCCTTCAGGTTCGAGGGCTACACTTTAGAAGGTGGAAGCGGAAGATGCAATTTTTCCATGCAATGAAAAAGGTGGTCTATGTTTTGACTGCTAACAAACCGCCACTGTCTAATCCACCCACCGAAGCAGAGAGCAAGAAGTAGTAATCCTGGATAAGGCATAACTACCTATACAAATACTTCATTCTGAATGGCCTCTACGACGACCTATATGACTACTACAATCTAGAGGACAAATCGGCTAATGAGATCTGGGAGGCGCTCCAGAAGAAGTATAACATTGAGAAAGTTGGAGCAAAGAAACACATAGTAAGTCACTACCTTAAATATCATATGTCTAATGACAGGTCAGTAGAGACGTAATCTCATGAGCTTTAGAAAATAGCTCATGAGATTGTCCCTGAAGGTATGATTATTGAAGAATAGTTTCAAGTTGCAATACTTATTGATAAATTGCCTCTTAGTTGGAAAGAGTTCAAAAATAAGCTTAGACATAAAACTAAAGAATTTTCATGTGAATGTTTTATTACCAGCCTCCAAATTGAGGTGGAATCCTGAAAACATGATATGAAAAAGGAAGTGATTTCTACTTCCGCCAACACTAAGAAGGCAGTGGTTCTAAACTGAATCCTAAAAGCTTTAAGAATTAGAACCGTAAGCCTAATTAGAATTGCAGCAAGAATGAGAACCTTCAAAGGAACCATACTACATCACAACAACATCCACCCTTAAAAAATGATTCTGGCCAGCTTATTTGTTATAATGTAACAAACCATGTCATATGGGACAAAAGTGTTGGAATAGGCCTTGTTCTGCTCCTTAGGTGAACCTGACTGAAGCGTAGCCGCTAAATGCTATGATTATAAATATCAACCTTATGAAAGGATCAGAAGGATGATGGGTAGATACTGGTGCTACATGCCATGTCTGCTATGACCTTCCTATGTTAAAAACATACACTGATGCCGAGGACAAGAAATTGCTACTGGGTGACTCTCAAACCACTGCTATTGCTGGGATTGGAAGTGTTGAGCTAGTTTACCTATGGAAAAATTATCATACTGAAGGACGTGATGCACACTCCAGAGATGAGAAAGTACTTATTTTCGGGTTTTCTTCTTAATAAGGCGGCTTTACTCAAACTATAGGAGTTGATTTGTACACCATCACTATGAATGGTATGTTTGTGGGTAGGGGTTATGCTACTGATGATATGTTTAAGTTGAATGTTGAAAGCAATAAAGTATGTCCTTCTGCTTATATGTTGTGTTCATTTAATATATGGCATGCTAGACTCTGTCATGTTAACAAACATATAATAAAGAATATGAGTATCCTAGGATTAACTCCAAACATGTCTTTAAAAGATTTGGAAAAACGTGATTTCCGATCCATCTCCATTCTAGTCATGACTTCAGTTGGATTCTGGATCTCTGGTTGTTTTAGTTGAGCGGCTTCACCTACATGCTAAGGGTTCTGATTCTCAGCTTCAATGGTAGCTTTAGAATTAGTAGAACGGACTCTTCTGGATGAGGACATTGCAAATAACTTCTCTTAGATTTTTGGAAATTTGAATAGTAGAAAAGTAGGATCAGAAAATTGGATCTGTCTCTTAGATCTATGAAATCCAATATTAGTTGATGGCTCCAAGTAAAATAAGAAAATCTTTTCCGGCAAAACCACCAAAATGTTTGAACCAAAAATGGCACAAACACCCAATAGATTAAGTAGGGAATGAAAAGTGAAGAAAATAAATGAAAAAGGAGTAAGAAAGTACACAGAGTTTATAGTAGTTCGGCTAATCTTGGCCTACGTTCACATAATGATTTTTATTGCTTATATTCTGACATAGAGGTGGAAGTTTTTACAGGTCGGTATAACTCTGACAGAGATTACAAGAAATTAGAGAAATGAGAGTAAGAGCCAAAAGTTCCTGAAAAATGAGCCATACCCCTTTATTTGCAGAGGTAAGGAGCCTAAAATCTCTCCCAGAAGATCTTCACCTCGTTTTCCATTCCTTAAACTATTTCTTCAAGAAAATAAGGCGCTACCTCAGTTGCACATATCAGTACGACTCTAAGGGCTTGGGTCAGTACGACTCCAAGAGTATGGGTCGGTACGACTCCGTAAGATAGCCAATCTAGTCATCTTGAACTTTTTGCTTTGGCTTGTCTTGTTGTTAGCTTCATGATTTCATAGTTATTTGCACCAATATTAGCTTGTTTTTGAGTCCAAATGACGAAGTCATGGAAGAACAGAGTTCCCGATCAAAAGTTTGTGAGATCGATAGAGAATTGCATTGGATCAACAAAACAACACATGGTGTAGGCTTCTAGCATCAACTAGGATGTGTGAGCAGAAGATGTGTGAATATGGAGGTCAAAAAATGGATCGGTACCGACCTATGGAGTGGGGTTGGTACCGACCCACCAATTTGGTGGATTGTTGGTTCTTTTGGCTTGGATTAGTTTGCATTTGCCTTGTGACTCTGTTTTTGCTTGGTTTCTAGACTCTTGGGCTATTTCTCTGGGCTATATGCCTTGATAACTCCAAATTAGACTCATCCAATATGTCGGAATTTTCTTGGTCAAAAGGTTGGATAACACATGCCTCCCAAAGTACATTTCGTTTCAAACGTGATGTGCTTTGAATCGAGACAAGTCGAAACTGCTGTGAAGAACTTCACTATGTGTTTTGAATGGTTGTTATCCTTCCTATAAATCGATTCTATGAAAAGTTATGTCCATGGTCATCCGTCATGATGCTCTACCAGCATCCGGGATTATAAATCTGGATCATATCCTTATGACCTGTCATTTTAAGCTTAATAGTTTCAAACTGACTCCTTCTATGGATTTTTTAGGTTTGAGTCTGATTCCCTTTAATTCTAGTCATCAGGTTTTCCAGATATGTACTAGTACACATATATTCATGTGCACGTTCTTTGAGTAAAGAGTTTACATACATGGTCCATCTCATGCGTATACATAAACATATATCCATATGTGTGTGTGCCATATATATATATAAAAAACTTTAAGACTCGGTACATACCCCTTTTCTTGAGTCGGTACCGACCTAAAACTTGGAAGATTTTCCCAAGTCTTTTGCCTAAACTTTGGACCCAAGAGGGTTAAAGAAACCCATTTCCTCTATTCTTTTTTCCACTTTTGCCTTTGCTTTCCTACCGGTGTTGTGCGGATTCGGCCTCCGCTTTTGTTTTGAACTTAGGCGTAAATAAAACTCATACTTTTCTTTCCAAGCTCTATTTCGAAGGTGAATAACAAAGACTTTTATTTTTCCCAAGCCTTGCACAAATTTGCTTACGTATTTGAGAAATGTGCTTTCCATTTGATGTACTCGTGATCCATTCCTTTTCGTGACTATTGTCGGACTAAGCCATTAGCCTGTTCTACGGTTTAACAACCTTTTGTCGTTCTTGTGAGCGTAAAGCAATCGTTGGAGTGCCTATCTTTGGGCATTTATATGTATCCATATCGAATTCTAGAATCTGATCAAACCTCGATCACCTGGAAAGGTGATCTAAACATCCTTTTTTAGGGAACTTTAAATGCGATCGTGCCTGCCTCTGCGCATCGATCGAGGTTCGGGTGAGATCTCGCCTAACTTCGGGCGTAGACCTTTTGCCTTGCCTACTCCAGGCAATGTTTGAATGCCCTTGTTTCGGACCATGCCTAACTCCAGGCATTGGTCGAGGTTAACCGCTTAGGAAAGTGGCTAACGTATCCTTTTTCAGGATAGTGATCTTCGATCGGTCCAAAATCTGGGCACGGATTTGAGCTATCTACTTAAGACCGTAGTTTGTACATCCTCATCTTGGATGTTTACTTACGATCACGCCTACTCTAGGTATTGATCGATGCTATCATGAGATCCCGCCTACTCTGGACATAGATCTCTTCCTTGCCTGCTCCGGGCAAGATGTGAGTGCTCTTCCAAACTCTAAGCATGAGTTATCGGATGGATAGTCCTGTCATGTCCTTTTAGCTCATTGACCTTGCCAAACTCCGAGCAAGGCCTCAACGCTTTGACAGACTCTGGGCATGAGCTATCGGATGGACGGTCTTATCATGTCCCTTTTGGTAAGTATGGATAAGATCTTGCCTAAATCCAGGCAATGATCTTTGGCCTCGCCATCCTCTGGGTAAGGCATGGGAGCCCCACCAAACTCTCGGCATGAGCTAACAAATGGATGGTCACATCATTATCCATTTTGGTTTATACTCCTACCCCTATGTCAAAGGCCAGAGTTAGATGATGGAAGGTCGGGTCATGTATATGTTAGTTTATTCTTCTTTCCCCACGTTAGGGGCAAGAGTTAGATGATGAACAGTCATGTCATGTCCATTTTAGTTTATACTCCTACTGCCACGTCAAGGGCAAGAGTTGGTTGGTATCGATCTCCGGACACTGAGAGTGATTGAACTTCAATGGTCCAATCATGGACTATGGAAGTTTGGTTAGCATATATCTTCGGGTACCCGCGTGCTTGATGAGAAGGTATTTTCGGTTCCTTAGTGATTTTAAGTCCTGCAATCAATGCTTCATACTCTACTTCATTGTTCGTCATAGGAAAGTCAAGTCTTAGGGCGTACTAGATTGAACATTCCTCTAGAGTGACAAGTATAACTCCAACACAGGAACAATATTTGTTCGATGCACCATCCGTGTACATCTTCCACATAGCATTTTGCTCACCACTGCTCTTCGATGTATCATCTCATGTAGTGCATTCAGCTATGAAATTAGCCAAAGGTATACCTTAGATGGTTCTTTGAGGATGATATGATATGTCATATTGGATCGAATTAATGGTCCATTTCAACGGCTTTCCAGAAGTCTCGGGTCGCTACAAGACTTGTCGCAAAGGATAGTCGATAGGAACTTTGATTGGATAAGCCTTAAAGTAAGGGCAGAGCTTCCTTGAAGCGATCAACAGGTAGTATGAAAGCTTTTCCAGCTTTGATTAATTTCTTTCTACTCCTTCCAATTGCTTACTGATGTAGTAGACCAGTCGATGGATGCTGGATTCCTCACGTACGAGTGAGGCACTCAAAGCATGCATGGACACTGCCAGATATAAACAAGTCCTCGTCATCCACTGGCTTCAAAAGAATGGGGGGTCTCTCCTAGTGATCCACCGATTCCTGAATGTGTCTTTACACTACTTTGTCTAAGCGATGTTCCCCTTTTTCCTTCTTTAGTACGTTAAAGAAAGGAATGTATTTATCCGTTGCTATAGAGATGAATCGACTCAGGGCAGTGGGCTTCCTAACACAGCAGGAGAAACGCCGATTCTTAGAAAATTAGGGGTCAAATGTAACGGTTCACCCGACAGTTGGGACCTTCCCGATGTTGCCGGGGCAACGTCGATTCTCAAAAGGTTAGGGGTCGAATGTGACCATCGACCCGACGGCTTGGACCTTCCCGACGTTGCCGGAGCAACGTCAGTTCTCAAAAGGTCAGGGGTCGAATATGATCGTTGATCCGGCAGTTGGGACCTTCTCGATGTTGTCGGAGCAACGTTGGTTCTCAAAAGGTTAGGGGTTGACTTTGATCATTAACCAGGCGGTTTGGACCTTCCCGACGTTCCTGGAGCAATGCCGGTTCTTAAAAGGTCAGGGGTTGAATGTGACCGTCGACCCGGCGATTTGGACCTTCTTGACATTGCTAGGGAAATGCCGGTTCTAAAAAGGTTGGGGGTTGAATGTGACGGTCAACCCAACCGTTTGTGAGTCTACATCCCCGATATGTTATTTAAGGACAGTGGAGTGCTTCTTCGGTTGTGCTGATGGTTTGGCGGCACAGAATTTTTTGCTTGCAAGAACAGAATTACATTGGTTCAAGGAATAGACATTATTAATGAGTAGAAATAATGGCATGTCCTGCCTATTTACAATGCCACCAATGTCATTAGGATGCTTATTTGAAAATGGAAATAAGATAATGAAGAATGAGGTAGCATATTCATAAGTTGTTGCTTCGTCTTTTGGTGACCGGTTATGTAACGACCCAAAAATTTCGATCCCGAAAATTCCAGATAGTTATGGAAAAGAAGAAAGAAAGAAAGAAGAAAGAAGAACAAAAAACACAACATCTCACAGTCGCAGCGGATTAAATATAATAACAAATAATATTCTTTACACAAAGAAAGCTGTATTAGTCAATTACATTTTAATACATCAGAGTTACAACCATTTATACATGAACTGGACAGTTATATAACTTGTTCCAGATTACAAACTATACAGACTACACAGTCTCATATACACAGCGGAATACTCCATACGTTCCTGTCATCCAGCTCGCCTCCTGAGCTTCCGAACGTCCTTACCTGAAAATCTGTAATACTCGGTCTGACCCGAGCATTACATCAAAGTAACACCCGGGTCAGGCTGGAAACCAGCGTGAGTGAACTCATCTAACAAGAAATTCCAATCCATATAACTTATTTAAAACCCGGGGTAACTCGTACTTACTATACGTAAACATCTTATATAGTCACCACTTATTTTCACAAAACAATATCTAAGTATCCAACTTGGTTTAAATGGTCCATTTTATCCCAATTCAACCCATTGATCTCACATATCAATCAATAAAGAATTATAGAAAATTTCAAATCGAAGTGGTATCGGGTATTTACCGATACCCGATCCCGGTCTCTTCGAATTCCATGTCATCTCTAATCCAAGTTGTTAAGTTTTAAACAATATAATTCAAATCCAGGATATCATGCAACAATTCAACTCAGATAAGTAACTTACATTATTACAGTTTAACCCATTCATATCACGGCACATCTCAATCTCCTATCAGAGATAAAATCAATCCAAGTCATCCAATATCATTCAACCATCCATAACAAGGTTTATTAGATATATAATTCCTAATTAATTTAATTAATCTCCAATTAAATTAATTATCAACTTTAATCATTTAGATTACCTTAATCCTGCATATTCAACATTTATTAATTACAACCCAATAAATCATTCTTTAATCATCCATCTTAATTAATCATTCTTGATTAATTTATTCTTTAATTACTTTAAGTAATTAACCCTTGATTACCCATAGATTAGTTAGCCTTAACCATTCACATTAACTTTTAATTAATCTCCTTAATTAATTAATCACATTAATTAATGCTTCTCTAATTACTTAATTAAAATAATTACTTAAGAATTAATCACTTAACCCTCTTAATCAATCATTAATTAACTACAAACCATTTAATTAATAAATCATTCCTTGATTACCCTACAAATCAATTAATTAATCTTTAATTGCCTAATTAATTTCCACTTAATTATTACTAATTAATCCTTAATCACTTTCATTAAGTAATTATCTATCAACCATAAATTAATTAACCTTTAATTAATTCACCTTAAATTAATTACTCTCAAATTAATTTCTAAATTAATTAATCACTTAAATTAATTATTCTTTAATTAATTATTCTTTAATCACTTCATTAAACAGTTATCATTTAATTACCTTCATTAAATAATAAATTTTTAATCACTTAAGACTTTGAATTAATTAAAAGATAATCATTTATCTTAATTAATTACTTTAATTATCATTAAAATCTTTATTTGATAAACCTTGTAATTAATTTTCATTTATCACTTAACTTATCCTTTAAATTACATTAAGGATTAAAACACTTCATTTTATTATATTTTGGAATGAATTTAATTACATAATCTAATACATTTATTTTCTTTAAAACAAAATGATTTAAACATTTTAACTTAGCATTCTAAATCTTAAAAAAAACTGTTTAAAAACTTGTTAACATTTATTTTTAAAACCGTTACTTCAAAAATCTGAAGCCACATTCGAGTTAACCACCCAAATCCCCGAGACAAACCACGTTCACTTCGATCCCAACCCGAGAAACTCGCTCCCCTTCTCTACTTCGAGTCTACACGAAAACATTCCCGAGATGACTTCGAGTTTTAACCCACCATTCTTCTTCTCTAATTTTGCAACCAACCAGATATCAATGTGCACGGTAACGAACGTGCACGTGCACGCATCATCGGACGCTGCTCCGACCATCGTCGCCTTCGCCGAGAGTCGACCCTGACTTCCCTGCTTGATTACGACCATCAGTACTTCTATTCAACCATGGAAACGAGATCGAGCCCGGCTGAACCCAAACTTGAACAAACATCGCCCAAAAATCTTTCCGCGACGCCACCACCGACCACTGGAAACCACGCCACCCTGTCCAGAACCTCGCCGAAGACCAACGCTCCTATTCCACTCACCCTGTCCAAGACCGATGCACCATAGTCGGAGTATCGTCTCGAAATCAAGAACGAACCCATCAGGCTGTAAAACCCTACAATCCCATCACGACTCCGCCATGACGATCATTGAACTCTCCGGCCATTTTTCCTACCACCCCCGACCCACGAACTACCTTCGGCAATGATCACGAGATCCAACCTTTTCCCGATCGCCAGAAATTACCCTAAATAGGATTTCCGTTCATCCCACGATTTCTTCCCAAAAACAACATTAAAAATCTTGATTTTATTTTTAAAAATCTTAGTTTTCAAAGACAATTCAGACTATATAGGTGAGTTCGAGAATCATTATGTTTGAAGTTAACATGATCTTAAGTATTTCACTGTTTTCTTAATTTCTAGGAAATATTTAAACCTATTATACTTAATTATATATTTAGAACTTAAATCTTGATAATCCAAGCATACTTTGTCTAAATATCATAAACTATAGAAGGTTTGAGGAAGAGAAGATGATTTTCTTTTTAAAATTGTTTTTGAAACTGTAAAACAAAACAGGGGTACTTATATATCTATATATACAGGCATGCCTACTTAACAGATTTATATTTATAAACATACAAGCATTATTTACATTCATGCAAGCAACTATCACAACACTAATTCATATATCCATCACATGCAGCAAGTTGGAACAAATTAAAGCTTTTGTATAGATTGTTTTCTCACTTGTTATTTTAAAACTCTGTAACTTGAAAACAGAGAAGAACAGACATATCTAGACATACACAGTTTAAACACATATATACAGATTTCTCTAATATATATATATGCAAGGCCTAATTTATTTCAACAATTCACATGCAACAGATTTTAAACAAAATATAGGTTCGTTCTCTCACAGTTTTCAGTTTGAACAGATACTTACTTTTCATGTTCCAGTCAGGTATAATTGTTAACACACACACATATATATATATATATATACTTAAAATCATTTTTAAACAACATGCATAGCATAATTCAGATCATACTTATAAGATCATTGCATACTAGCTCAAGATTTATCAAATTTTCCAAGTTTACTCACCTGTATTTGGATAACAGAGGATAGAGCTTTTCCCTTTGATCTGGAATCTTTATTTTGAACTGAAATTAGAAGCCAGAATCTTGCTTACTTCAGTTGAATTGGAAGTTGTTTGATTATATTGATCTTACTTTGCTTTAGGTTGAAATTTTCTTTTGTTACTTTGAATTTCTTGATGTTGAGATGAATTTATTTTTGATCTGTAGTTTTAAATTGACTGAAACTTGAAGCCTTGAATTTCTCAGGTTTGGTTTTTATTTTCTTTTAGTTTAGAGAAGATGAAAGTGAGGAGTTTAGGAAATAGCCTGATTTTCTTTCTTATACATGTTATTTATATTTTTAAATTTTTAAGAGAACAAATTTGCCACATGTTAATTCATGCTATATTAATCTAACACTTGTATTTTTGCATGTGTTTATATTTTACAAATGTCATAAACCATATTTCTTATATTAACATATGTATTATATTTTATAAATTATGTATTAGGTTTTTAAATGTTTATATATATATTTATCTATTTTAAATGATGTTCTTTAAATATACAAACTATCTATTACAAGAAATATTTTCAATATATTTATTTGAATTTTAAATTCCAAATTTCAAATCACAATATTATGTATAAACAACACAAATTCTACTTATCTTTGAATTTCAATTCTCAAATTCAAATTTAATTTTAATTGACTCATATATATGTATTTAAATAACACACCTTAAATTTGTTTGTAAATAATAATTTTGCCAATTTTAAATAATTATACTAGGAGGATTACCAAACCAATACTTATTCCGATATATATATATATATATATATATATATTATTACCAGAATTATTTATTTAACTTATAAATCAGTATTTCTACAAATTTAATCCAGTTATTTTATCAATTACAGATGTCCAAAAATCCAGGTTATCACAGGTTAGTTGATGACCAATCTTTTATTAGTTTTTCTTAGCCCTTGTCTATTGGGCCTAAGCGGTTCTCCTAAAGCAGGTAGGCCCTAGGGTCTTGTAGTTTCCCCGACGTTCTACAGTTCCTTAACGTACTGCTGGAGCTTGTTATTCCTTATCTGCTCCTCAATCATAATTTTTCAGATGTTGACATTCATTTGTGTCATGTCCGCGAGTTTCATGGAAGTGACAATACTTTCCTAAGCACTTTTGTTCATCAGTTGCACCTCTCTGGGTAGCATCTTGTATTGCTCCATCCCCTGCGTGGCAAAGTAGATGTTTTCCAATGTATCGTTAAAATGTGTATATTCTTCAGATCTCAAGTTCCTCGGGCGCTCACTATTATCGTTGCATTGGCTACCTGGAGCCTGATTCCTCTTTCTCTGATTATTAGAACCCCCGGCACTAACTGCTACGTACGTAGAGTTTCCTCCGACCTGCTTGATTGCAGCATTACTTTGCATCACCTCGGCTGAATGTCTAGCATTATCTCTTCAAAGAGTGCTTGCCTCTTCCAATTGCAAGAATTGGTTCACTTTTCTATAAAAAATATACATCGTCGACGAGGGCTTCATTTCCAACCATCTCCCAAAATCGGTCTCAGGATGAATCCCCCTAATCAATGCCATCAAAATATATCATCCTTCACATTAATAACTTCTATTGCAGCTGTATAGAACATTTTCAAGAAGTCCTTCATTGACTCTCCTACACCCTGAAAGAGGCTTGATAATGATATTACGTCTTTCGGACGTGAGGAGTGTAAACGGAACTCCTCCAGAAATTTTCGCGATAACTTAGCGAAAGATGATATGGATCTCAATGGGAGCCGAGTGAACCGCTACCCCTTCCAAGTAGATCATAATGCAATGACATCTCATGGAATTGGATGCAGATTCCATATGTCGCTCGTACTTCATCAAGTGTTTCCTTGGATCCGTCTTTCCTTTATATAACGACATTGTTGGAATTACAAACCTCCATGGATAATCTGACACAAAATGTCCCCGGTGAACGGATTCCGACTAGGAGAAGTACCCATTCATTATTGGTTCTAATCCAGTTTTCACATACAAGTCTCTTGACTATATCTTCCAAATACTCTGGGCCCATAGGTTCGGTTGAACGACGGTAGTCGAGATCCGCCCCGAGTGTTCGGCCCGACAAACGCTCTTGGTTTAGCTCTCGATACCCAGGTTCCCCAGCTTTCGGGGGTTCCATTCGTCCAGCATTCCCCCCTATTTGATTACCGTGAGATGTATCATCAACAACAACACGATTTTCCAGATTCTGATCATCCATGGCAGGAGCAGAAGCCAGATCCACGCCGCCTTCCAAATGGCGAGTTTTGGGCCTACCATTGGTTGGGTCGGTACCGATTGATAAACGCATGCCCTAAGTTCGTCTTCTTCCTTGGTATGATGTTCCAGCAGTGTTTAGAGTCCTCTTCTTCTTCCTATCTCTCCTTCTTTTCTCGGATGATGAGGAACTTTCTAACTCTGAACTTAATCTCTCCTGCTCCTCCTACAACTGTTCTGAGTCAATTCATTCAATAGTCTCAAGCTCTCGTTTGATTCATCTCATTTTGAATAGTCTGGAATCTATCCTCCATTTGTTTCATCATCCGATCCATCTTAATTCTGGTCACGACTTCAGTAGGATTTTGGATCTCTGTTAATTCTGGTTGAGCAGCTTCATCTACATTCCAAGGATTCCGACTCTCAACTTCAGTAATAGCTCTAGAATTGGTAGAACGGTCTCTTCTTGATGGGGTCATTGCAAATAAATTCTCTTAGATTTTTGTAAATCCAAATAATAGAAAAGTAGGGTTGAAAAAATGGATCTATCTCTTAGATCTATGAAATCCAATAGTAGATAATGGATCCAAGTAGCTTGAGAAAAACTTCCCCAAAGAGAGCACCAAAATATTCGAACCAAAAATGGTACAAAGACCCAATAGATTACGTAGAGAATGAAAAGTGAAGAAAATAAATGAAAAAAGAGTAAGAAAGTACACACAAAGTTTATAATGGTTTGGCTAATCTTGGTCTACGTCCATTTAATGATTTTTATTGCTTATATTTTGACTTGGAGGCGGAAGTTCATACGAGTCGGTACAACTCCGACAGAGATTACAAGAAATTAGAAAAAGGAGAGTAAGAGCCAAAAGATTCTGAAAAATGAGCCCTACCCCCACTTTTTATATAGGTAGGGAGCCTAAAATCTCGCCCAGAAGATCTCCACCTCGTTTTCCATGTATTAGACTATTTCCAAAGAATATACGGCGCCATCTCAGCAATTTATATGGGCCGGTACGACTCCAAGGGCTTGGGTCAGAATGACTCCAAGGACTTGGGGTCGGTACGACTCCGTAAAATGGACAATCTGATTACCTTAAGCTCTTCGCTTTGGCTCATCGTGTGCTTAGATTCGTAATTCCATAGTTGTTTTGGAGTCCAAATGACGGAGCCATGGAATAATAGAGTTGCTGATTCTAGAATTCATGGAGATTAATAGAGAATTGCATTGGATAAATAAAACAACACCTCATATAGACTTCTAACATCAACTAGGATGTGTTGGCAGAAGATAGATGAATATAGGGGTCAAAGCACGAATCGTTACCACCAATTGAGTGGGGTCGGTACCGACCCACCACTTAGGTGGATTGTTGGTTCTTTTAGCTTGGGTTAGTTTGCATTTGCCTTGTGACTCTGTTTATGCTTTGTTTCTGGACTCTTGAGCTATCTCTCTGGGCTTCCTGCCTTGATAACTCCAAGTTCGACTTGTCCAATCTATCCGGATTTTTCCTGGTCAAAAGGCTGGATAATGGGTACTTAAAACTAAATTAAAACCCGATGGAACAGTTGATAAATATAAAGCTCGTCTAGTAGCTAAGTGTTTTAAGCAAAGAGACATTGTAGGTGAAGGAACTGGGCCAGCCCGCAGCGGAAGAAATAGGTGAGTTTCAAAAAATTTAACCATTTTGGATCTTTAATGGGCCTATGAAGTCTAAATATACTTAGAACTTTTCTAATTTTCTTTTAAATAAAATCAATATTTTATTTAGTTTTAAAGTTTTACTTTAATTTAATGTGCATGTAAATTAGAGTATATCAAATATACTCTTATGTACATATTTGTGTGTAAGAATAACTTATTAAATTTATTTAGAGAAGGAAATTTTTCATTTTATGTCTCTTAAATTATTCAATTAATGATGGGGCATAAATTTATTTAGAGAAGGAAACTTTTCATTTCCTTCCTCTTAACTTATTCAATTAATAAAGAGGCACACTATCTGTATGGAGAGAGAAACCTTTCATTTCTCTCTCTTTAATAAATTGATGGATCATATAAATGTCATTAATTAGCAACATGTATTGAAACGATCATGACTCGGCCTTCAAAAATCGGAACCCGTACTTCACTTGTACTCGAATGCCGAAGATTCAAACGCCGAATCTGGCTCGCCGGAGCTTATAACACGTTAAGTATAACAACACAGTGGAAGAAAGAAATGAATGATATCATATACATCACAAATGATACAATATCCAGAATATGATATACAACAATGATATCTATATGATACAAGAATATCAGAGACAAATAATAATGTTACAGTGGAAACAACAGAAGTGATAACTCCAAATGATATTTAAAAGAGAATGCGTCCAACAACTCCATCATCAAGCTCGAACCACCATCACGTTGCACCAAGATAAGCAAGGTCGGTCGTGATCTCCAAAAACTGAACTAGCTCCCGATAATCTACTAAACCTGACTATCTGAGAAACCCAACTCTAGAATGCCCGTGTGGGAAATTGTGGGCACCTAGAGTTTAGGAAGGGAATAATAAACTCCGGGTCAGTCATGGGACTGGTGTGAGTAAACAAAAACAGTTTATCTTTAAACAAACAACAAAAGAATTTTAAACATTGAAATCTGCAATGCTTTTTGGAAATGAAACTACCATAAGGCCTCCCGGCACACACACAATGCAATCACGCACATGGGGGAGATTTCTCCTTATGATAGTCAAATATGCTTAATACGAGAAAACTCTTTGATATTATCACTAGTGCATAGTGTGAAAGCATTTCGAAAATATAATATTAATCTTAGCCAGCATAGGTACCATTATACTATGCCTACTATAGCTACCATTTTAAATGGCAGGTTCTACAACTAAAACCGTACTGGGTTCGTATTGTTTCTTTGGATTTTCCAACAAATGGTCAGGCTAAGGAACTTCCTATGCCACATAGGAACGCCTCTGGAGGGACGTCCCGAGAACTTAACCAGCTCTTTGCCAACACAAGGTCGGGTTACCTCTTACTAGGTAACTACTACACGAGTATGCCACCCCTCGGTCGTTTGCGACCTTTATCCGAGGCGCCTCGATCACAAAGCAACAATCACACAGTAAATGAGATTGGAGCAACCACACAGGTAAAGTATCTGGGCTCCATACCATGACACCACCTTTTTCCAGAAGGAAATGACATACCCTAAAGGGAGCGACCCTCATAACCTTGTCGCATCTTCCTGTTTCGACCATTTCCGGGGTGTGAGGTCTGATGAGGTCTCGTCCACAAAGCTATGCTTTTCACAAAGCCATGCTTTGATCAACAAATAATTAGCAACACACAGCAACACTTAGCATGCCACACTACCAAATTGGGAGTATATCACTCATAACCTTCAACTACATAACCTCTGATCTCGTACGTCTCAGAGAAGGGTGTTAAGCTAAGAGAATAAATTCTCCGCCACCAAACAGAAATGTATTTGAAAGAAATCTGCTTATATCTCAAAGTGTAGTGTCAGACATACAACCATACAAGTCTGTTCCGGGTTTGAACAGAACCGAAGGCACTTCCAAAGAAGCCCTTGCAATCCGGGTATTCACAATCCCGATCAGACTTCCCATCACTTAGGGAATCTCTATACCGGAGCAACTCAGTGTAGAGACAATCGATAGGTTATCCTATCATTCTTACAAATACCCGGTCTTCAACACCGGTCTTCAAATGCTATCAATTTACGTCATATCACTATTCGGAATGGGTTATATGGCACAAAGTCCTCTCTCGGCTAAACCGAATAGTGAGCGCAATATTTTAAAACATATGGATATTGGGATTTCAGTTAAGTCACAACTTATTACCCAAACTTCTCTTCAAATGGTTTAAACAAATTACCATTTTCAATCTTTTACACAAAAAGATTCATTTCACAAAGTTCACCCAGTTTCATAAAGATCTATTCATAGATTTCCAAATCAATTTCCATTTCAATTGGATTAACTCATTAAATCTTTAAATCAAAGATTTAACTTATAGCTTTCAAAACACGTTTCCAAAGATTTATTCGTAACTTAGGAAACCATTTTCAATTCAAACTTGAAATTCCTTTTGACACAAATTGGAAATTCATTACTTATATGAAAGCTTCTATTATTTGAAAACAAATAGTTTTCATTTTAGAAGATCTGATTCATTTATACGAGTTAAACCCCTTGGGTTAAATTCAAATTCCCAAACCAATACTTTTAAAATGGTTTAAAATCATATAAACACATTTATAACATCTTAAGCATAATTTCCAAACATGGAATTCAATTCCAAATTTTGAATTCAAATTCAATTTAAATTATTTAAATTGAAAAACTTTACCAAGTTATTCAAAATAACTTTTATCTTGAAAACTCCTTTTCAAAAGCTTTAACATTTAATCCAAATCCATTTCCAAAATCAATTGAAAATAAAATTTCAATTTCAAAAACATTAAATTTAAATCATCTGTGACCTAACTGATTTCCTCGTGAAATCCATATTTGTGTGTGTAAAAGTGTGGTCTAGGGGTTTTACACACAATAGTGCAACATTACAAATCATCACAGATTTAAGATATCAATATCGATAAGCGGTATATTCCTACAACGCTTATCTTCCATTTACCAATTCACAGATAAATAATATACATTCATCACAGATAAATTATATTCATCACAGCTTGAATTAAAACAATTCATATCACACAGCATCACATAGTAGGGATATCAAACAATTCACAGCATTCAATAGAATACAATCATCCATAAGTAAGGTTAATGAATCATCTAATTAATTGAAACCAGATTAATCACTAACCCAGGTTAATTACAAATTATCTTAATTAATCAACCTCTAAACCAATTACATAATTAATTAACCCCTTAATTAATTATTTTAAGAAATTAAACCTTTAATTACTTACCATTAAGCAATCATCTCATAACAATTAATCATTAATCACCAATTTATCTAATGATTTTCTTAAGTTGATTAAACTAAATTAATTAAATTTGATTAATCAAAATATCCAAATTTAATTATAAGAAGTAATTAATCTTTAATTACTTTCATTAAATAATTTTATTTAAACCATTTATAATTGATTATTTAAATTACTTATTTCTTAGTTAATTATCTTCATTAACTAATAACATTTCTCTAATTATAAATAAATCTAAATCTTTAATTTATAAATTAAATAAATTATTCCTTAATTGTCTTATTAATTAAATCACTTAATTACTTTAATTATCTCTAAGGTAATCCATTTCTTTATTAATGACTTCATTAATATTAAACATTACACTTCTGAATTTAAATTCAAATAAAATATGAAAACTGTCAGGTTTTTACAAAAGCCTGGAACAACAACTGACTCAAATCGAACAAAATTTGCTTCGAGTCATTTCCTTCTTTTCTTCGAGTCAAGTACTAGAATAACTCGAGTCTACTCCGAGCTCGAACTTCTGCACACCACTAAAGTTCATCAGAACTTCAAACTGCACGGTGCACGTGCACGTCGCCAACAATCAACCCCAGTCACCACCACTTCATCGAGCAAGTTGTCGATCACCTACTAGTCAATCTACGACCACCAGCACGACGTCGTCTATTCGAAATCGAAATTGAGTTCGAAACTCAAACCTGGGAACAACACTAGAAACAACCCATCCAAACCTGTCAACGCCTTGTTCCAGCAATCCCGACCACCATATTTCCTACAACTTCGGCCAACTCCTCGTCTACGACCACGCTTCCATTACCTAAAGTCCTATTACACTCGATCAAGTAAAACAACTGTGGAGATCAAATTACCACGCCTGGCTAAAACTAGGGTTCTAAACAAAACTTGGTCGCCGCAACCACCACAACTCCTAGATCACCATACTGACATTTTTCCCATCATCTTCGATCGCTCCTCCATCAATACTGAAGATTCCGACCTCCCAGCATAAAACGATTATCAGAGATCATCAAAAACCCATATTTTGATGATCCCAGAACTGCACCCTAAATGCTTAACTAAAAATAGAGATTTTGGTTTCAAAAATCAAGTTTTTGTTTTAACATTTGATTCATATGCCTGAATCCATGAATTGTGAAGATTGAATTTTGACTTATTTAAAGCTTTGCTCTGTTCTTTCAATTTCCAGAGGAAATGCTAAGTTGTTTTAGTTTGAATACATTTTTAGATTAAAGCTTATGCTAAAACAAACAAGTTTTGTTTTGATCTTGAATTCAAATCATGCCTTGATCATGAGAACATGATTTTTGATGCTGAAACTAGAGCTTGAAACCAGAAATAAAGTATCACAGTGAATAACTGTGCACATACATTCACCCCTCACTCATGTGTATCCAGAAAAACATACATATATACAAATATTCTCATCACAGATACTTGCCACAGAATCATGTTTACAATTTTAAAAGGAAAGGTTACTCACTTTGATTTCCAGGAAGAAGAACAGAGTGTGAAATGTGAAACCAGGCTTGAGCTTTGCTTGCTGAAGCTTTCCTCTAATCCTCTGGTTTGCATTTGATTTGTTTTGATGTTTAAGTTGAATTCTTGTTTGAGTTTCAGCTGTTATTTTCTTTCAGTTTTTTTTCACAGCTTGAAGTGGAACGAATTTGAAATGAGGGTGATGGAAAGAAATGAAGTTTACAGTGTGTTCGTTTGTTTTAGTACTGGGTGATAAAAATGTGTTTGTACAATTGATCAGAGATATTTCTTTATATGTTGGCTTGACTAGCAGATTTTCTTTCCTTCTTGGTGGCTGATAGATATGGCATTAATTGCCTTTGTACAAATGAATATTTTTTTCATGTCTTCCTTTGCAAGCTTTTCTCATGTATATGTTTTTGTTTGTTTGGTTTCATACTTATCTACATATATTTCTTTCTTCTTTTGCAAGTGTACATACTTGAATGTATATATCTTCTTTTGCAAGCTTATAAATATTTATATCTTTCCTCTTTTGTTCATACTTATCCACTTTAGTTTGTACATAGATATTTATAATTGGTTATCATCATACACACTTACATTTATATCCATACATATATTTTTTTTTCCTTTACTTATATGTATGGTTACATACATATCTATTTATGGATATTTTTATATTGAATTTAAATGGTAAAGTTTACCTATACAAAAAGTTTATATTTTTTATCTTTTTTCTTATGCTTTGTAATATTACTTTATAATATTTTTCATAGATGATTTTATAACCATTTACTTAAAATTTAAATTCAAATCCAATGTATATATATATATATATAAAAATTCAAATCCACTCATATATGCACATATACATATACATTCACATATATATACAAGATTTAAATTCGAATGATTTAACACATATTTTATTTGAATTTAGAGAAACTCAAATCGATTTACCAATTAATTTCACAATTTTTATCCAAAAATTAAATTAACTATCAATTTAAATTTATATAAAATCCGAGATCGTTACATGTATATAGCATGAATGTAAGTATAAACAAATATATTATAGTGTAAATTCTATAAGTGCAACATGATAGGTGTTATCAATTGATGGCAATGTATAGAATATAAACAAAATTAAAAGGATAGCTAGTCACATAAAGGGAAAAATAGAAATAAATAAACGGTAACAACGATGATTGAATCAATTTCCCATTTCGTAAACTTAATTAATGCAGCATATAAATGACAAATTATAGGCATCATAATATAAGGATATAAAAAGATGAAATTAAATATATGTATATATTATTGCCTCATTTAAATTGTTTCCTCCTTTTGGAAAGAAATCTAATCATACTTTGAAAATATATATGAAATAAATGTAATAAATTTTATATATGCAAACATACATTGAAAATAATCGTGTGTATATAAGATTAAATCAAATCTTTCTACTTAATAAAAATTAGAGATTTATAGCAATCAATTCAAAAGTAGGTTTATTGTCAAAATATTAATTGTATGTATGTAATATTCAATAAAATATCTCTAATCAATACGAATTAGAGACTATATTAATAAAATTAAAATTCAGATTTATTGCCAAAACATTTTCCATTTTTTTAATTTCCAAAACAATACAAACACAAAATACATACATGTAGACTTTCAAATCTAAAATTTAATATTCTTTTATATGAATTAAAACATGAATCTTCAATAAAACGTTGTAATACTCATAAAAAAATTTAGCTTCATTTTTTAAAGTAAAATCCAATCAAAACAATATGAGCATACAAAATTTTAGATCTAAAGGATTATATTTTGAATCGAATGTTTACAATGTAGATCTATAATAAAACATCGTATTCAAACATATATAAATTTAATTCTAATTTAACAAAATAAGAAACCAATTGATAAATTGAACATACAAAATTTTTGATCTAAAAATTCGACTTTAAATCGAATGTTTACAACATAGTTCCAAAACAAAACATTATATTTAAACATATACAAATATTAGTTTTGATTTATTAAATAAAACACCAATTGATTCATTCAAGAAATAATTCAGGCTACACAAACAATTCTCAACTTAAATGAGGCAGTGATATGTATATACAAATTATGATGATTAAATTTCTCTTTCAACAAACATTACATCAAATATCATTATCTATTAATGAAAAACATGCCTTATTACCCAAAGCCTTGAAGCACATCTTGAAAATGGACTCCTTTTAGGATGTTGCCTAGAAGTCACACTTTGAATGATGATATCTCCTCAAAACTTCAAGATCCCCATCCTATCCTTGCAAGAGATGGATGAACCACTTTTGTTTTATTTATTTTTGAAGTTTTCATATGGAGTTGAAAGAATTTTGGAAAATTTATTTTTTTTTGTTTTCTGCCATGAAATGTTAGGAGGAGGGAAAGAAACAGACTGAATGAGAAAGAATGAATTGTACGTACAGAATTAATTAGAGAATATGTTTTATTTGAAAGATTGAATCCTTTTCCATTCTTTAATTAAAACTTCCCTAATTAATTCGGTTGATTGTTTCTCTCTCCAATCCTTTCTTTACACGTATGTTGTCAAATGACATAAATTTTCCACAAATCATGTCATCAAATGACATAAAATTTTCATAAATCATGTCATCAAATGACATAAAATTTCCATAAATCATTTCATGCAATTATCTTTAAATTACATCGATATCGTATATCAATGCGCGCAAATATAACTTTTATAAATGCATTAAAATAATTGCAAAAACTTTCAAACATCAAATGAATAATAATTAATATTTCTCAAATATCAATTAATTTAATCAATTTATAACATTTTATAAATTAATTAAATCATGTGATTTTTCAGAGAATTCATCATTACGGTTGTGCGACTCAAAGGTGTAAATTCGGCCAGTGATTAATATTGAACTATTCGAATATTAACGTTCACACTTCACTTAGCAAGTGATGTGACATTTTGGCCGAATTTATCGCTTATACATCTTTTGGAAAAATCCAATTTTACTTATTATAAGCGGTACCTAATAGTGACAATTATTTACACCAATTCTCTTTGTCAAAACTATATCACTTTGGATTTATGAAATTTGGTAATAGTCAAAATTCCAATATCATCCACATTCAACTTTATAGTCCAAATACAAAGTCCTTGGTTCAATAATAACAATTATTATTAACTAAAATGCTCTGGCCAGAGACTTTAACTTTGAGTAGACTTGAGCTGACCATGATTCTAACCCCATATAACTAAGGAGACGAATCCTCTCTTGAATAGTGCTTCACTTCCAATACTTCCACTCAACCCAACTATAGTCACTCGATGGAACGCCATGCCATGATTTGACTATAATCAAAGTGGAGCTTTCATATTGAAGGTCCACAATATTCTCAAGTCGAAAGAACTATGTAAATCAGTCACATCGATATTTTTTGTTTGACCATAGTTATATTAACTAATAGAAAACTATCGAATGAGTCATTTCATAGTTATCCAATAACTATCAATATGTAACCCCTAGGTTCCCCCAACCGTCATGAGTAATACACTGCCCAACATTTGGACAACCTTACATACTATAGTCTCAACGGATACATCGATATCTAGTCTCGATGCATCTTGACTAGGAACATTTAAAATGGTATATTTGTTTTATTGTGATAAATTACTCACGGTTATAACACTTTGTAACTGCTATCACAAAATATACCATTTATGGAGTTTCTATTAAATATGCTTTTAATTGAATTAATTAATTAATATAACCACATTATATCAAGTATATAATAGAAAGAAACACCTTTATTATGAACAAGATTGTTCAACGAGTTTGATATATGTAACAAATTACATAATTGCCCCTAGGGCATACCCCTAACTCTATCAATCTCCCATTTGCACTTGGGGTCAATTATGGAACCTTATTCCAAATTCTCTAATCGGTTTCTCAAAACCAGTTGGGCCGGTCCCTTTGTAAATGGGTATGCTATTATGTTTCAATTATCTACTTTGTCAATCAACTCTCTCCGACGGTGATAAACTACTTTATCACTTGGAAAAATTGGGAGTATGTCTCTCGACCTCTAGTGAGCTCTAAGTTCTATTATGAACCATATCGTGACATTTTTATCATATAACAATGTTATGAGATTCTCAACATTTGGAATCGGCTCAGTTATAAATTTATGCACTTATAATTTTATATACACTATTTTTATTGCGACAATATTCAAGACGATGTACATAGCCCTTTTTTTATTGAATAAGCCACAATCTTTTATTTGGAACATTTCCAACTTAAAGATTCTTAACTTGAATTTTTTATTGACAAACTACACTCAATATGTCTTATGAGGTTTGAGTTCGAACACTCTTTCACAAGGAGTTTTTATTTCTGTAAACAATTCTCTAGTATTTCATAAATACACAAGAACACTTCAAACAACCATTTAGTGATATCAATTTGGATTTGATATTTGCTTCATATATCAAATACACAAATAAATCATGATATCATAGACAACATAACATGTATGATAATTCCTTTTGCCAATGCAAAGGAATTAATCTTACATGTTCTGTATTAAACATTTTAATAAGGTGTCCTTGCATATAATTTGGGACATTCTCGACATCTTTTATACTTACTATAAAAGACATCATTTACTAATCCAATGTTGAGTATTAAAACAACTAAGGCTGATTTTAACATAAGTACATCGTTAAAATCAACAACGTGTTGTTTACTTATAGTTTAGAAATATCAATGCACTTTTTAACGTTCTTTCTTATGAACACACGCTTCCTCTGCACTTTGATTGAAAATCAAACTATTTGATATTTCTATCAAAATACTTATTCAATCTTGATGCTTATAAAATGATACTTTCGTATCATTTCTTGGATTATATCCAAAGACTCACAAACTTAATATCGCTCCCACTGAATTTGAGACATTTTTGGTTAATATGTGTAAACAGCTTACCACTACACCATAACAGCTATTTGGCAACACTTATTTTTTTCAATTGGCAACACTTATTTGCGTTGTAAATTAATCACAGCAATATCCGTTGCTAAGTTAAAAATGTGTGGCTAAAAATACATATTTGTAATTTTTTTATTGCCAACATATATTTTCGTTGGAAAATCTGGTTAAATTGAAATTAACCCAAAAGTTGCTGGGGCAAAAAGATAAATTAGCATGCTTTCTTACATCCGTAGCCCTAATACTTCTCAACGCTTATTGAATTCAGCGGAATTCAACTTTGGCCGCCCTCCAAACAAATCGACTTCAATGGCGCTCCAAACGAAATCGTCCTCTCCTTTTCTTTTGTTAAAAAACGTTCACTGCTCCCACTCAAAAAATAATCGCCCGCTCCTAGAAATTACCGCCGAAGCTTGCGTATTGGCCTGGAATTGTTGGTGCCGCAATTTAGATTTGGAAACACGCTGGAGTTGCTTGCGACCTAGCTTGCTCGAATCGGAGATGGATCTGAAAAGCAGTGCCAATTTTTGGATCTGGAGATGTTGTGCCTGCTATGTGAGTTGTGAAATCTGAAGCTGCGAGTTAGAGTCCTCCTTGGACATCAAAAATTCTCAGAGAAGAGCATAGTGTTTCTTTCGTTTGACGTAAGAGAAATTATACCAGACGTAACCTATAATTTTTTAAGCTTCACTTACTGTATTATTTGATTATGATATTAATTCTATGGTAACACGCTCATGCTTTATGTCTTCTTTTTACATTTATTACAGTAAATATGGTTCAGCGTTATTGTTGATAAATATTGGTTAATAACATCTTTCAAACCTTGTTTTCTCATTCGAATGCAGAATCTGTTTTGAAAATATGAAAATCTACTTGAGCCTCCTAGTGATAGCTGCATCTAATTCAAAAACAAATGATCCATAGAATTGAGCAATTAGTCCCTTGATTCCCCATTATATTTTGAAGGTTCACGTGTCTGCCAAAGTATTGGGAGCATGGTTGTACCTCTTTGTTCAAATGGTGCTAGATCCAATCCAGGTCATCTGATAACTAGAATCCAGGGCCATGAACTGATGGATATGGTGCTAGATCTAATCGACGTCATATGATAACTAGAATCCAACTGTAATAGTAGGGCCATGAACTGATGGATGCGGTGCTAGTTCTAATCCACTGTCCACAACCATGAAAGGTGATGAATATTTAAGCTTCCTTGTTACTTGTCCTTTTACTGCTACTTTCTTGTCCAAATTAGAAATGTGAACAGTAATCCTTGTTTTGCACAGCAATGCCAAATGATGAATATCTGCACATCCGAGAAATGTAAAATTTTCTTTTTGAACCCCTCAATATTATCACCGTGTTTTGTGACTTAGTAATTTTATGAGACATCCGACATGCATTAATATTTGGCATTTTTGAGGTCTTGTAGTTTTCTAATAATTATTCCCAGTATGCTGCTCTCAATTACACATTCTTAGCAGCAATGTTTATTGCAAGCATGTATCATTGGTCACATCACAGTTTTTTTATTTTGGCTTGTTTTGCCCTGGTAATCACTGATCATACTTTTTTTCCCTCTTGCAGACAACTCTTAAAGTTAAATCTTTCAGGAACATTGTCTACCCAGCTTGGTCTTCTATCCCATCTAAAAATTATGTAAGTTAATATATTTCGAACATAGACAAATATAATTAGTGTATTTTACCTTTAGCAATTTGGTCTGCAACATATATCCCGTCAGAAAATTACATTAGTTCATTCTTTTCTAAATGCAATAGCCGAACATGCCTATAAATGCCCACCTAGATTTGTGACTATAGAAGGGATGTAGTGTTTATTCAATTCTTTCTCACGGCCGATTTTACTTATATTTGTCTGTTACTTTATTATTATTTTTCCTGTAGAGATTTTATGTGGAACAACATTAACGGGAGTATTCCGAAGGAGATCGGAAATATCACATCCTTAAAACTTCTGTAAGTGGAATGTTCTTTTTCTGTAAATAAAAAATATGGTTGTTCATTTATTATCTCTGTAAAAGGATTACTGAACTATACCAAATTGCACTGGATATTAGAAAATCAGGATCAATTTACTTTTTGTGTGAAGAAATAAATATGAAAATCGAGCAATCTACACCAAAATAACTCATACAATTTAACCAGGTTTGTCCAATTTTCCTACTCATGCCATTGATTACATTATAGCTAAGCTAGTATGGTGCTACATGGTTGTCTTGAACACATAGGATGTTATGCAAGTTGGTAAGTAATACTAATTGACATGAAGTTTTGTTCATTTGTTTCCATTGCAAGTCATGTCTCTTGATTTAGCTTGTCGGGTGTTGCCTTTATTTGTTAGCAACGTGAATCATTGTCCCAAATTTTTACATTTTTGATTGTAATGCTTATGGTTTGGGTATAGTTTGAATCATAGGCCATCTATTTTCATGTTTATAACAATGCACTTGAATGCCTTTTATTTTCTTACAGGAAGAGAAAACCAGGTATGAAGAGAACCAGAGGATGTCTTACTAGATAGAAAACATTGCAAACCTGTTTATTTCATGATGATTTCAGCAATGTCTATGTAATACGACTATGATGTTTGAAAAGGTTCGTCAGCAAACTCTAAGCAGCACTTGTCTTTGATAGTTATAGTTTACCCTGTTGTGGACTGCAAGCTTTGTTTTTAACTTTACTAAATCCTGTTATTTTCATGCATCAACTATGTTGTATAAATGATATGGATATGAAGTTGTTATTTTGCTTCATAAATTCCATTTGGAGTTCAGGTGCAGTGCTTCGTCTCATCGAGAAGGGCCTACTTTCAGCTGAAACTATCATCCAAACTGAGGAAGCTGTCATCGCAAATTTGTTATATCCTGTATGTTACAGACTCGTATTCTTTATCATACTTTCTTTTCCAATATTTTGCTGCATAACCTTCATGTGATCTATGCAGTACTGGGTTATCAACTAAGCAAAGAAAACGACTTACAATTGCAGTGGAGTTAGTGGCAAATCCTTCGATTATATTCATGGATGAGCCAACGTCGGGTTTGGATGCAAGAGCTGCAGCGATTGTGATGCGAACTGTACGAAACACTGTCGATACTGGAAGAACTGTTATTTGCACTATTCACCAATCTAGCATTGATATATTTGAAGCATTTGGTGAGGTTTAAATTACCTTTTTTTACATTTATTTATTTATTAAGGAAGTATCTTAGATTCTTATAATTATTCCCACATTCATCTTTTAATTTCCTTCTTTTTCTTAATTGCAGCTTCTTCTCATGAAGAGAGGGGGACAAGTCATTTATGGTGGCAAGCTTGGTGTGAATTCACAAATCATGATAAATTACTTTCAGGTAAAAAATTCTTATAAAGAAGTATATACTATATAGTGTATACCTTATAGCAAAAACATAAGTGCATGTGCGCTTGACTATGCAGGCAATTCGTGGAGTGCCTCCAATTTCCGATGGTTATAATCCCGCGACATGGATGTTGGAAATCACCACCCCAGCGTGCGAAGAAAAGCTTGGTATAGATTTTGCCACTGTCTACAGAAATTCTGATCAGTCCAGGTAAATTCATCTTTTCATCTTTCTAAGATGTTATTTGTATTATTTTTTTACAATAACATAGCAACTGTAACATGTCTTAATTTTTGAAGGGAAGTGGAAGCTTTAATACATGAGTTAAGTACTCCAGAAGCATGCACAGAACCGCTGAAGTTCTCATCAAATTTCGCACAAGATTCTTTGACTCAGTTTAGGATATGCTTCTGGAAACAAAATCTTGTATACTGGAGAAGTCCACTGCATAACGTTATCAGCTTGGTTCCGACATGAAGAAAAATTATTGTCTAGCAATTACTTCTACTTCTTCTATAAAACAAGTGAAGATGGCTCGAGCTGTAAAAGCTATAACTGAAAAGAAGCAAGCCATGGATTTGTCTATTTGGAAATTGGAGATAGAAAGGCAAGTAGCTAATCAAGTTAATAATGCCATCAATTCCAATTTGACATTGTTATGAAGTAGTTGATTATGTATTGAATTAACCAACTTAATTATGTATTGTACTTGTTATGAAGTAGTTGACTATGAAATTTATGTTGTTATTTAATCATGAATATTGTAAATTTTGGGTTCCTATTGAATGTAGTATAATAATGCATATCATGTTAGTTATTAATTGTTTATTAATGTTAAAATAATTGACTATATTGAGAATGAAAATATTTCAGCGTTATAAGCGTTGGCAATTAAAATTTATCAACGCTTATAAGCGTCGGCATAGAAAATTAAACAATGTTGGATGGTTAATTTGCCAACGTTTATAAGCGTTGCTAAATAATATACACCAACGTTTATAAGCGTTGGCGAATACAATCTTCCAACGCTTATTAGCGTTGGAAAACTAAACTCCCCAACGCTTATAGGCGTTGGTAATAAATTGCGACGCCCCTACAGCGACGCTAATAAGCGTTGCTGAAACTGTTTGCGACAGTTATACTCGTTGGGAATCACCTGTTATGGTGTAGTGTACTCTAAATCGTTATTTAGAATTTTCTGTTTCAATGCATATGTACCAAAACACTAGGACTTATCAAGCGATAATTTTGTGTGTAAATCCGAATTGACTTGAACATGTTAAATATTGAATCTATTACGGTAATTTAAACAATAAAAATTTGCGATATTATTCTTATCAGCATTGCTCATTTAATTCCAACTGCATTAGTTTAACTCATAAAGACACAGTCGTGGTCGATGGATCTTATCCTTCAGTCACGACCACCAAAATCTATATTTTGATAACGTACTTGGAATTCATTCGGATTTGCGCATTATACCATATAGAGTCAACACTTTCAATGGTTTAATAAAACAAACTAGAATTATATATTTTCGACATTAATAAGAAACTCATAGTTTCTCTTCGATGTGCAAGAATACTTATTAGACATTCTAATGCTATGTATTCGCTTAGGTTAGTTAATTTCATTTCATCTCATATAATCAGATTGTATCCAAATCCATTTTGCTACCAATAATTCGTCAGAGAAATTTCTTCATAATGAAGTTGGTATATCTTGAAACAACAATTATTTCTCAGTGCAATAGAATAGGTATTCATAAACGTTTAATGAATTTCTTTATTTATAAAACTGATTTGGTTTTAGTTTACAAATATTATGTTTGAAACATAAATATGTCATCCAATGACAGTCTTTTCAAAATCCTTTTGACGAGATTCATACAAGATCCCTCATGAAAAATTATTACGTGCAATCTTTCGACTCACACAACCTGCCAACTGCTTGGCCTAGGATTTGTTGGAGTTTCTTATAAACCCTTATCTTGTAAAATTTTATAAACTGTTATTTAGATGAAATAATATTAACCTTGTGTACTACCCTTAAGTACATTACCTCATAAAGAAACTAACTCAACTTCACTCATAATTAATCGTACATTGTCAAACAATGTTCGATTATTCCATATCGATGCATCATTATGTATCACATGGAGGAGTAATTTTGATATTGAATGTTTATTCATTTTAGATACGCTCGGAACATTTTCCAACATACTGTAACGACCTGTAAATTTCGTGGATTTAATTTGGTTGAAATAATGAGTTGTGTAAATTTAATTTAGTAGAAAAAAAAAAGAAAAAAAAGGGATAATGAAATGAACGCTAATAAAATATAAGTGGTGATTTAAAACCTATTTACTAGCAATTTGAATAAATTTTAATAAATTAAATGGATAAGTATTATACCTGGATATAAATTTCATTTAAGGGAATTAACTAATATGTTAATGTAAAGTTAGAAAACATTGAAATAAATGATAATTCTATTCATACTTGTAAGAAGTTATTATAAGTTGCATGTCGAAAGGTTTGATTGATTTGGAATTTATATTTAATTTAAATGGAAATATTAAAGGCTTACAACAACGGAAAATTTAGGTAATAAAAGTGAGCATAAGGGAATGGCATTAATATAAATTAAGTTGGAACAAATTGGATGTAGAGAAATAAATGTAAGCATTTAATATATTAATTAATGTTGATTTGATGATAACGTTACTTAGTGATTTATTATAGAGTAAAGTGTGAACGTAAAGTAATAAAAGAATAGACTTATGTTAAGTAATAATTTGTGTATACACGGGATTTTAAACGGTGATTGTTAAGTAATAAACCTATATAGGCATGTAGGGAAATAGGTAACAATTTATATGTTGTTATTTTATTTAGTATGAAATAAAGGTTGGAATTCAAATCACAATTAGAGGAGAGTAGGTAGTACCTTATTAGGAAATAAATATAAGGGTAGATAACAACTATTATGAATTCCCTAATTAATTGGTTGATAAATTTATTTGAAATAACAATCATTTGAATGTGAGTAATTTCAATGTAGTTATTGATTTCAAGCGTTACTTTAATAATAAGTGTGGATAGGGGTATGTTAATGCCAGGAAATAAATCGGCGTTATATATTGAAATTTTGTTAGTGTTACAATAAGTAAAATTGAAATAGTTATTACGGATAAAAGTGAAACAGAAAATATGAATGCAATAGTGTGAGTCCAATATTTAATCCATCTAATTCAAATTTTAAGATTCATTAATTTAATAGATAGTCTCTGAATTTAAATGGATTTAAGGGAAATTTTTGAAATCGATAAATTTACCAACTTTCAATTTACTTTCAAATTTGTTAAACTATTGTAATTGATTTAGAAATATAAAAGGTTGTTTATTTATTTGAGGTTAAATTGTGAAATTGGGTTATTTCAATTAAATGGGAATTTAATGTTAAATATTACGTTAGTGGAGTTTTAGTTGGAAATCTAGAATAACAGTTTATTAGACCGTTAACCAATGCCAATTTATCTACTTGGTGATAATGGAGTGAATAAAAGAATTTAAAAAAACCAAATAAATGGATTTCATGGGCAATTAAGTTTAATTACTGGATAAATTGAAAATTTAAAACTAAATGTTGTGAATTTGGAATTTTTAACGATAAATGAATGTAATGATTTATTAAAAGATTCTAGATTTACCAAGTAATCCAAACTGATAATTTTTTTTGATAATTTAGAGTTGAAGTGGTAAATTTGATTTAATTAATTTATTTTGAATTTATTTAATTAATATAAAAGTAGCTAACAACTGTTATAGAAATTCCCTAATTGATTGATGAATAAATATATATGGAATAGTGATGGAATGTAAAGTTAATGGTAATTGTATAAAATCAATACAAGATAATGAATTGCATATTTTAGGTCTATAATAAAGTGTGGATGGAAATTTGATTGGTTAGATTAATTGAAGGGAATTCAAATTTAATGGGAAAGGTAAATGGATATTTGGTAATAAATTTGAACGGACTTAAATAGTGAATTTATTTAATTAAAATATATAATAAATAATGATTTAATGAAAACCAATACTCTGTGTATATCTATAATATTTGAGTGGAAATAATATACTTATAAATGTGGGATTGAGAGTATTACAACAATTATTAGGAGTTATATATAATTAGTTCATTCAACTAAATTGGAAATCATTGCAATAGATGTAAATTTAATGTTACGTTAAATAAATTAAGGTCATAAATGGGAAATAACGTAAATGAATTCTTCATTAAATGATGGTTAGTGTATATAAAAAAAGATGGAAATAAAGTTTATCAAGATATCGGAATTTAATTTACTATAAATAGGTTAATTGCAATCAAATGAGTTAAGTGTTTAAACGGGAATCAAGCTTTATGTATCTATTTGGATTTATTGCAATTAATTTAAAATTAAATATGTAATTATTACGTTAATTTAAATTATCGTTCTGCGCGTTTGTTTATCAGATCCATCTACTCTAATTCTAACCTATCTATATAAATCCAATTATAAACCCTAGCCTCCATCTATTCTCATTTATTTGTGCGTTCATTTTCTTCAATTCTTTCTCTTCCTAAATGGATGCAAATTTCAGATCCAATTCTATTCAAAAATCAAATAAAATTCAAAGTCCTCAGAAAATTCCAAAAAAATTTATGTTGTAGTTTTCATCGATACGGATCTAAGCGCAGTCTCTGTTTTTGCAATAGTCGCTTGAGTCAACCAGAAATCACGGTCCAACGTGTAAAATTCGAAACCCAAAAGGTTGAATTGGGGCTTTTTGATTTCTTCATCAATTTGCGAAATTGGAACATGGGTTTGGTGAGATTCGTCACTAGGGGTACACAGGAAACGCTGACGTGGCAAGTGGTAATAAGTAGGTTTGTTTTGTTTTGAATTTAATTTAAATTTGATTTCTCAAACGCGTTAATACGAATAACTTCCTCATACGTACTCCGATTCGCGCACGATTTTTTTTGTTAGGATCGTAATTAAATTCCAGATCTTTTGACGTTGGTTTGGATAGATTTGGAGATCGTCGAAATTTTGGGTTTAAATCGAATTTAAATTCGATTTAAATTCAAAAGGTAAGTGTTTTAACCCACTCACAACTTCTAAGATTTCTTATGTTTGTTAAATTAAATTTTGATGTGATTTAAAATTTATCTATGATTGTTTGGGCGTATATTTAATCATCATCTCAGTTAGATAACATTTAGTTAAATTTAATTGTTATTTAATTTTATTATTGCATATAATTTGACAGTTAAATTTATTTATTATTGCATATAAACTGCTAGTTTAACAGTTATTAATTTTTATTGAATATAAACTATTCCTTGATGCCTGTTATATTTCATATGCTTTATATTGATGTTTTGTTTAAATTGGATGATGATTGTAATAAATGGTTGTTTATTGATATTTGGATGAATGGATGCTATATTTTATATTGTATAAACTGCAAGTTATTATGCATTTTCATTCCATTCGGGATTGCGGTTTGAAATGATATATAACCGTAAACTTTTATTTTTAAAATTACGGATTGAAATGATAAATATCTGTATCACTTGACCATAGGATAGAAAATTATATACAGGCACCGTGGTCTATGTATAAAATATTTTAAAGTGATTTTCTATGGGTTTTGGAAAATAAGGGTTTATATATATACTAATTTTGATATTATATAAATATTATTTTATATATGGTTAAATTCTAAAATTTAAGCTATGTATGACTTGATGATGTTTTAAGTTTGATTTACGAATATTTCAAGTTTGAGCTTTATTTAAGTGATCTTGAATTTATTAAATAAATATTTCTAAACTAAATAATTGTAAATTGAATTAAGGTATATATAAGATTATCAGATTTGGTTGGAAATTTTGGAATATTTAAAGTCTTGAAATATATCAAAATTGAAATGTTTTATTGAAATTAAGGTATTATTGTTTTCAAAGTATTGGTTTTTGAAATTGTTATAACTTTGAAAGTAATATGGTTTGAAAAATGAATTTATTTGAAATGGAATTTATTTAAGAATTATCTGTGAATATATTGATTGGAAACCTACTGAAATTGAAATTTAGAATATGACTTCAAAAATGGGGTTTGGGTCTAAGATGATTTAAAAGAATATTTCAAGTTATCTAAGTTTAAGAAAGATTAGTGATTGGAAATTTGGTTTTATTTAAATAAGATATTATTGAATTGTTTTGGAAATGGAAATGATATATTATTGAATTGGGTTTTGAAATGGAAATAATACATTGATAATTTGGGTTTGAAATAGTAATTATATTTTGGTTTAAAGTATATACTATTTTGAAGTAAAGGATATGTTTTGAAAAAAAATATTTTGGTTTTAAGTATATACTATTTGAAATAATGAATATGTTTTGAAAGGGCAATGATTGTGTTTTAAAAGTATATATATTTTTAAATGACCACGGAGTTATAATATCGTTTGGTTGTTAAAGAGACCGGGATCGGTTATGGACATACTCTCCGTCGATACTGAAAACCACTTTGACAACTGTGTACGCGGTGGAGTTTCCAGAATGAAGTAGGATGGTGGCGACGATCCTAAGGTATATACGTGGACCCAACTCCCGTGAGTTGGCATAAGGTGGCTAAAACAGGAGCAATCGACAGGCCAAGGAGGTAGCACCTCTTATCGGACACACTTCTTCGATACCATTCTGTTACTTGTGATTGATTTGGTGCGCACCCTTGATTTGGGAGTGTTGTTCGAGGTGGGCGGTAGTGGTTGCTATGCGTCACCACCAGTCCGGATGCGTAATTGGTATATCTACCCTGGCATTGCCTTGTGTGTCGTGTCACCTACCATATCGAGCATTACTACGATTTGTGATTTCTTCCGTAGCCTGTGGAGTATCGAGGGTAGCCCCCATTTATGGGAGTATGCTAATACTGGATAGTCTACTGGGACTATTACGTGTTAAGGGGAATATTGGGTCACTCCTTAATGCTATTTAAAAGTATGTTAATTTTATATTACATTATTATAATAGCGAATATTAATACATAGTAGATAGTTTAACGGATCCTTAAGAGATGTGAATCCCGAACATTTCTTAAGTTACTGCACTCACGTTAGACACTGGATAGGAGATGTCATACCCCGTAAACATCTCTGACGCCGTTTACACTCATATTTATTTCATTGATTTAACTTACTGTAACGACCCGTATTTTTACGGATCGAAAAGTTGTTCTAATCTAGAATTTTCAACATTTTAGGTTGCTTCAGATTTTGGGAAGAATTTTTGGTTAAGTCCTAAGTCGTAGCCGACTTATGGGTTCTGGACGAGTTAGTAATGAGTCTGGGCGAGTTAAGGACTTAAGGGGTGAGTCGGCGACGACCTAAGGAGATAAGTCGTAGCTGGGCTGGGTTAGTAGGTTGAGGTTAACTCGGCAAGTGTTAAGTCGTAGGTTGTAAGTCGTTGCCGAGTTAAGGGATAGACGACCTAAGGAAATGTTGTGAGCGACCTAAGTGTTTGGGTGAGTTAAGTGATAGGTCGGCAGTTCGAGTTAGCGACCTAGTGGGGTGACCGACCTAAGAAGGTGAGCGTGTTAAGGGAGGACCGACTTAACAGTGTGGCCGAGTTAAAGTAGTCAGCCGACTTAAGAGTTGATGACTCATAGGAAGGGACGACATAGAGGACTGGGACGAGTTAGCGGGTTAGTAGTGAATGACTTAGTGCTAGGGCTTAAGTCGTAAGCGACTTAAGTATGGTTAGGTCATGGAGACCCTGTTGTGAGCGTTAGCAAGTTAGGTCGTTAACACGAGTTATGGGACATAGGTCGATTGGACGACTTAGGGTAGATCGCTAGGAAGAGTAAGTCGGAGGTCGTCTGTGTGATGAGTCGGTAGGTAGTTGAGTCGGCAGCGTGTGTTGAGTTGTGAGTTGGTAGGTCGTAAGTCGGCAGAGGGTTAGGTCGGCAACGACTTATAGGGGCGGATGACATAAAATCTGCCTATAAATAGAAGGGTTTGGCTCACTTTTTGGCACCGGTTTTCGAAGCAACGAAGTGCTGCCATTTTGAGAGCTCGACTACAACATTTTTTCATCTCTTTTCTCTTCTCTAATCTAGTGCTTCCATCCATCCAAGTTGAAGATCAAGATTGGAGATTCAAGAGCTAAAGTTGAAGATCTTCATCTTTTCAAGAGAGATTTCTTCATTTGAAGCGGATTTGTGATAGATCAAGCTTGATCCTTCGCTGTCCAGATCTGAAGCGTATTGATTTGGGTTGGTTTAGGTGATTTGGTGAGTGGTGATTATCTCTCACACGGATCCAAAGGAGTATATCGGATTGTTGGCCCGATTTGGTGTTAAAATAGTGATTTCCATGCATTTTCTTCATCCTAAGTATAGATCCATATAGATCCATTGTTCATGATGATGTTACATCCATTTTATCATATGTTAACCTATGCAAGTTCATTCATCAAGTTTGTAGAGATATAATCCATGTTTTCATGCTTATTGGACTTTCAACTCTTTAATTACGAAAATGCCATTATTGTTATAATTGTCTACTTAGATCATATTTGAATGCTTGATTGTTTGGATTGATGTTTGATTTGATTGATTGTTATGAACTAGATGATTGATGATTAGATTTAGACCGAAGACGATTCAAAAGCTAAGGGAAAGGCTCTTGAATTGGGAAAGCTGCTCGTGGCATATGTAGCGGGATGATGAAGCTCTTATGCATAGATTTGATGATGTAATGATGAGATGAGGCTTTGCGAGGATGTAATGAAGCGAGGCAATCATGTGATGAAGACTTGGTCTAATCCAGACGGGATCATTCCAAGCATGTTGATAACTCGGTGATATGATTCGAGTTGAGGATAATGAATGGATATGAGAATAGTCGTCGAGGAGGATGACTAGGAGGCTTGGATAGCATCGTTGTTGAAGGTTCTAGCATGCTCTAAGCAAGAGTACGTTTGGGCAGATTCGATAGTCCCAACGGCCAACTGTTGATGGTCGAGTACTCTGGGCAGATTCGATAGTCCTAGGCACGGGCTGCGACGACGTGCGGGAGTTATGTCTAGAACCGGGGTTTCATTAGCCCTTGACGGACGGCTGAAAGAATGTGCCGGTCATTCAATTAACGGTGATATCGAAGCAATGATAACAGTGATAGCCAGAGTCATGGATTGTTGGTTGTATCGTCATTCGAACTCAAGAGCGGTATTTTCTGGGTGCTTATCTGATTTAGGCCTTGGTACTTGGAAAACATCGCCCTTGACTCGAGTGATAGTAGCTTTACTTTAAATTGTATGCTCTGCTATGTTTGCTTCTGCTTAGTGTGTGTTTGGGGGCTATCACTGTAGAATGAGGTTGGAGTGGGAGGGTTGTATTCCTATTCCTTTTCCTTTATGCTCTTTTGGTATGTTGTTAGTTAATTTACTGCTCACTAAGACTGTTGTCTGACTCAAGGCTTTATGTTTTAATCCTTATTGCCTTGGGCTGTTCGTCCATTTTGGGACGGGCAGACTAGGTAGCAGGTGACAGGTGCTGTTCTCTTCTCACGATGCTGATATCGAAGACGAGCTAGAGGGTTGCATATTATCTTCTTATTATATGTACTGGATATTCCGCTGTTTTGTATTCTCTGAGAGATATGTAGTGAGGCTGGATGTATTGACTATGTGGATCCTTGTATTCAACTATTGTGGAGTTTTATATGATGTCATTTTGTTCTATAAAGCTTCACTATACATATGTTCTATTGTATTTTGTCCATGCGCTGTGAGTAATACGATAGATTCTGTTGTTTTAAGTCTTACCTTGACAATCGTCCATGGTCGCCTGGCACACTTTACAGCGCTCTTTCTCTAGATTCGGTGCAGGGGTCATGGGCGGTCGTCACATTTGGTATCAGAGCCAGGTTAATCGATTTTACCCAACGCTCGCCGTCGTAACTACGTATGAGAGACGTAATTGTATTTTGATGGATGAATACTATATATAATATAGTAGCTTGGTAGAGTTTGAGTCCTTTATGCAGTTGTTTCTCTAGATGTTCTAATCATTCCTTTTTATAGATATTGAGAATGAGTAGAAGAGGGAGACCAGCTGCTAGGGAAGGCCGTGCTACTGAAGAGACTGCTGATTATGCAGCCATGTTCGAAGCTATGATGACTTCGATCATGAGAAGGATACCAGTTCCGGGAGCGGCAGTTGATGTTGGAGTTCATGTTCAAACTCCAAAACCGGTGGATTTTGCTAAGTTGTGCAAGGACTACACTGCTCTTGGAGGAAAGGTTTTCTTGGGAACAGAATCTACCATTGAGGTCCAGAGGTGGATAGATGCTTGTAGAAGGATCTTTGGTGATTTGGGAATTGATGATGCAACTAAGAGGAAGTTGGCATCAAGGCAGCTTCAAGGGAGAGCCTCTGATTGGTGGAACTCTATTACCATCACTACTCCGGAAGAAGAGATTACTTGGGAGCAATTCCAAGTCAGATTTGAAGCTAAGTTCATTTCTACAGCTCAGAAGTCTGTTCTGTTCAAGAAGTTTGTAGAACTCAAGCAGGGTGGAAGATCTGTTCTTGAGTATGTTTCTGAGTTTGAAGCTTTGTCCAAGTATGCCCGGTCATACATTGAATCTGCTTATCAGAAGAATGAGAAGTTTGTGACCGGCTTGGATAGTTATCTTGGGAGACAGTTAGTGGATCATTTGGACGATTCATTTGAGAAGCTTGTGGAGAAAGCTCTTAGGTATGAGAGTCTGTTTCCTAAGGAAGGACCTGTTGTTGCTGTTACCAAGGGAGAATCTAAACCACAGCAGGGTGGGAACCAGAAGAGGAAGCAGCAGCAGCAGAAGGGTAAGGATGGCCAGAAGAAGCCGAAAGGCGAGGTGACTTGCTACAATTGTCAGCAGAAGGGCCATTTCTCTAAGGATTGTAAGAATCCTAAGGTACCGATGAAGTGTCACAACTGTGACAAGCCGGGGCATTTCAGGAAGAATTGTCCAGAACCGAGGAAGGACAGGCAGATTGTGCAAGCCTATGCTTTAGGAGCTGTTCCGTCGTCTTCGAAAGCTCCTACTGCTGAAGATAAGGGAAAGAGTGTGGTTGTTCAAGGTACTCTTTTCCTATGTGGTATTCCAGTTAGAGTTTTGTTTGATACTGGAGCATCGCATTCGTTTGTTTATAATGAACTAGTAGGCCGGTTAGATTTGAAGCCGGATATTGTTGATAGGCCATTGGTTGTGACTAATCCAGTTGGGGGTTCGTCTTGTTTGTGTATGTTATGCCGTGGTCTAGTTGTGTCGAGTCATGGTTGCTCTTTTGTTTGTGATTGCTTTGTTCTGAACTTTGCGGGGTTCGGAATTATTTTGGGTATGGACTGGCTTAGGAAGTATGCGGCTAAGGTTGATTGCGAAAGGTTGGAAGTGACAGTCGAGAATGTGGAGGGGCGAAAGATTGTGATACGATGTAAGCATGAAGAAGGCGTCTTCATGAGCTTCATGTATTCGCTAGTTGTTCCACGGGATGGACTGTCATCAGTGCCGATCGCTAATGGATTCGAGGATGTCTTTGACGAAGTCAAAGGGTTGCCGCCGCATAGAGAGATCGAGTTTCGTATAGATCTAGTTGAAGGAGCCAGACCTGTTGTGATGCCTCTTAGGCGGATGGCGCCTAGGGAACAGCAAGAGTTGAGGGTGCAAGTTGATGACCTTTTACAGAAAGGATTCATTCGGCGTAGTGTGTCCGAGTGGGGTGCACCAGTTGTGTTCGCAACCAAGGCAGATGGGTCGTTGAGATTGTGTGTAGATTATCGTGAGCTGAACAAGGTGACTAAGAAGAACAAGTATCCATTGCCGAGAATAGATGACTTGTTTGATCAGCTTCACGAAGCAAAGGTGTTTTCTCAGTTGGATTTGGCAACGGGATTTCACCAGTTGAGAGTAGCTAAGGATAGTGTGCCGAAGACTGCTTTTAGGACACCATCCGGTTTCTTTGAGTGGCTGGTAATGCCGTTTGGATTGACTAACGCGCCAGCATATTTTGTGGATCTTATGAATAGAGTGTTCAGAGATCAGTTGAACAAGTTCGTACTTGTGTTCATGGATGATATTCTGATTTATTCCAGAACGGAAGAGGAGCACAAGACGCACTTGCGTATTGTTTTGGAGATCTTACGGAAACATCAGCTGAAGGCTAAGTTTTCGAAGTGTCACTTCTGGAAGGGTGAAGTGAGGTTCTTAGGCCATGTGATTTCTGGAAATGGAATAGCGGTTGATCCCGCTAAGGTGGCAGCAATCCAGGATTGGGTTAGACCTAAGAATGCATCAGATGTGAGAAGTTTTCTTGGATTGGCAGGATATTATCGACGGTTTATCAAAGACTTCTCCAAGATAGCTGCACCGTTAACAGGATTGACGAAGAAGAACCAAGTGTTCAGTTGGAATGCTAAGTGTGAGCAAGCCTTTGGAATCCTGAAAGAGAGATTGACGAGTGCTCCTGTTTTGACTATTCCAAGTGGGAATGATGAGATGGTGGTTTACACCGACGCATGTGGTACTGGACTTGGAGCAGTGCTGATGCAGAAGAATAAAGTTGTTGCGTATGCAAGTCGACAACTGAAGCCGCATGAAAGGAATTACCCAACTCATGATTTGGAGTTAGCGACGATTGTATTTGCTCTGAAGATGTGGAAACATTATCTATTGGGAGTTCGATTCGAGTTGTTTACAGATCATAAATCCTTGAAGTATCTTTTCTCCCAAAAGGATTTGAATCTTCGGCAGCAACGTTGGCTAGAGTTTTTGGCATCATATGATTTTGGTATAGCTTATACTCTGGGAAAAGGTAACGCAGTGGCAGATGCGTTAAGTCGAAGACATGCAGGATTGGGAGCCATGTTTTCAGAATGGAAGAGTCTCGAGTATTTAGCTGGATTTGACTTCAGGCCTAGATGTGAATTGGAACCTGAGATGTTGGCAAACTTATCGATAAGACCCACTCTTGTGGAAAGAATTGGCGAGGGCCAAAAGCGAGATGATAAGCTTGTCAAGATTATCCATGAATTGGAATCTGGATTGGATCCAGAAAAGGATAAAGGATTCGAGGTCGATTGAGAGGGTTGGCTTCGGAAGCAAGGACGACTAGTTGTTCCCGATAAAGATGAATTGAGGAGTGAAGTTCTGAAGGAAAGTCATCACTCGAAGCTGACAATTCATCCAGGTGGAAATAAGATGTATCGGGATATGAAGAGAACCTACTACTGGGAAGGTATGGAGAAGGATGTTGGAAATTTTATTTCCAAATGTATGAACTGCCAGTTGGTAAAAGCCGAACAGAAGAAGCCAAGCGGATTGCTTCAACCATTAGAAGTTCCTACATGGAAGTGGGAGCAGATATCGATGGATTTTATTGATGGACTACCTAGAACAAGAACGGGAAATGAAGGGATTTGGGTCATTGTGGATCGTTTGACCAAGAGTGCGAGATTCATTCCTGTTCGATCGACTAGGACTGCATCAAAGTTAGCTGAGTTGTATGTTAAGTGGATAGTCCGATTCCATGGTATTCCGAAAAGTATAGTGAGCGATCGAGATCCATTGTTCACTAGTGGATTTTGGAAGAGCTTCCAGGAAGTTTTGGGAACCGAGTTGTGTTTGAGTACAGCTTATCACCCTCAAACAGATGGTCAGACTGAGAGAGTCAACCGAGTTTTGGAAGATCTCCTCAGAGCTTGTGTTTTGGATTTCGGAGGATCATGGGAAGATCACCTTCATTTGGTGGAGTTTGCATACAACAACAGTTACCAGTCAAGTATTGGTATGGCACCATATGAGGCATTGTATGGAAGACCGTGTAACTCTCCAACATGTTGGTTGGAAACTGGAGAAAAGCTGATGCTTGGGCCAGATATGATTCGTCAGACTTCAGATTGCATAGAGATCATTCGGCAACGAATGAAGGCAGCCCAAGACCGTCAGAAGAGTTATGCTGATAAGCGTCGAAAGGATTTGGAATTCGACGTAGGAGATATGGTTTTTGTGAAGATTTCTCCACTGAAGAATGTTATTCGATTCGGGAAGAAAGGAAAATTGACTCCGAGATTTGTTGGACCATTCCCGATCATCGAGCGAATTGGAAAGCTCGCCTACAGATTGGAGTTACCAGAGAAGATGTCGGGTGTGCACAATGTTTTTCATGTATCATATCTACGGAAGTATGTGCACGACTCGAATACAGTTGTTTCTGCTGATAGCTGTGAAGACTTCGAAGTTGATCCAGTCAATAGAAGACCTCGTAAGCCGCTTCGTGTTGTTGAAACCGACACGAAACAGCTTAGGAGGAAGGTAGTTAAGTTGCTCAAGGTACAATGGAGTGACGATGATAACGACTGTACGTGGGAGGTGGAAGAGAGGATGAAGGCAGCTCATCCTGAACTCTTCAAGGTATGGTCCTAAGGTGTCGTATCATCTAACAACATTGTAACTTGTTCTGAGTCTTAGAATTCTGTACGCTAAGCTAGAATTGGATGCATGGGTTGTTGATTGCTATGGATGGTAGGCGTGCAGAATAGTTTTTGATTGCTTTGTTTGTATGGAATTTCGGGGGCGAAATTCCTAAGGGGGAGAGAATGTAACGACCCGTATTTTTACGGATCGAAAAGTTGTTCAAATCTGGAATTTTCAACATTTTAGGTTGCTTCAGATTTTGGGAAGAATTTTTGGTTAATTCCTAAGTCGTAGCCGACTTATGGGTTCTGGACGAGTTAGTGATGAGTCTGGGCGAGTTAAGGACTTAAGGGGTGAGTCGGCGACGACCTAAGGAGATAAGTCGTAGCTGGGCTGGGTTAGTAGGTTGAGGTTAACTCGGCAAGTGTTAAGTCGTAGGTTGTAAGTCGTTGCCGAGTTAAGGGATAGACGACCTAAGGAAATGTTGTGAGCGACCTAAGTGTTTGGGTGAGTTAAGTGATAGGTCGGCAGTTCGAGTTAGCGACCTAGTGGGGTGACCGACCTAAGAAGGTGAGCGTGTTAAGGGAGGACCGACTTAACAGTGTGGCCGAGTTAAAGTAGTCAGCCGACTTAAGAGTTGATGACTCATAGGAAGGGACGACCTAGAGGACTGGGACGAGTTAGCGGGTTAGTAGTGAATGACTTAGTGCTAGGGCTTAAGTCGTAAGCGACTTAAGTATGGTTAGGTCGTGGAGACCCTATTGTGAGCGTTAGCAAGTTAGGTCGTTAACACGAGTTAAGGGACATAGGTCGATTGGACGACTTAGGGTAGATCGCTAGGAAGAGTAAGTCGGAGGTCGTCTATGTGATGAGTCGGTAGGTAGTTGAGTCGGCAGCGTGTGTTGAGTTGTGAGTTGGTAGGTCGTAAGTCGGCAGAGGGTTAGGTCGGCAACGACTTATAGGGGCGGATGACATAAAATCTGCCTATAAATAGAAGGGTTTGGCTCACTTTTTGGCACCGGTTTTCGAAGCAACGAAGTGCTGCCATTTTGAGAGCTCGACTACAACATTTCTTCATCTCTTTTCTCTTCTCTAATCTAGTGCTTCCATCCATCCAAGTTGAAGATCAAGATTGGAGATTCAAGAGCTAAAGTTGAAGATCTTCATCTTTTCAAGAGAGATTTCTTCATTTGAAGCGGATTTGTGATAGATCAAGCTTGATCCTTCGCTGTCCAGATCTGAAGCGTATTGATTTGGGTTGGTTTAGGTGATTTGGTGAGTGGTGATTATCTCTCACACGGATCCAAAGGAGTATATCGGATTGTTGGCCCGATTTGGTGTTAAAATAGTGATTTCCATGCATTTTCTTCATCCTAAGTATAGATCCATATAGATCCATTGTTCATGATGATGTTACATCCATTTTATCATATGTTAACCTATGCAAGTTCATTCATCAAGTTTGTAGAGATATAATCCATGTTTTCATGCTTATTGGACTTTCAACTCTTTAATTACGAAAATGCCATTATTGTTATAATTGTCTACTTAGATCATATTTGAATGCTTGATTGTTTGGATTGATGTTTGATTTGATTGATTGTTATGAACTAGATGATTGATGATTAGATTTAGACCGAAGACGATTCAAAAGCTAAGGGAAAGGCTCTTGAATTGGGAAAGCTGCTCGTGGCATATGTAGCGGGATGATGAAGCTCTTATGCATAGATTTGATGATGTAATGATGAGATGAGGCTTTGCGAGGATGTAATGAAGCGAGGCAATCATGTGATGAAGACTTGGTCTAATCCAGACGGGATCATTCCAAGCATGTTGATAACTCGGTGATATGATTCGAGTTGAGGATAATGAATGGATATGAGAATAGTCGTCGAGGAGGATGACTAGGAGGCTTGGATAGCATCGTTGTTGAAGGTTCTAGCATGCTCTAAGCAAGAGTACGTTTGGGCAGATTCGATAGTCCCAACGGCCAACTGTTGATGGTCGAGTACTCTGGGCAGATTCGATAGTCCTAGGCACGGGCTGCGACGACGTGCGGGAGTTATGTCTAGAACCGGGGTTTCATTAGCCCTTGACGGACGGCTGAAAGAATGTGCCGGTCATTCAATTAACGGTGATATCGAAGCAATGATAACAGTGATAGCCAGAGTCATGGATGTTTGGTTGTATCGTCATTCGAACTCAAGAGCGGTATTTTCTGGGTGCTTATCTGATTTAGGCCTTGGTACTTGGAAAACATCGCCCTTGACTCGAGTGATAGTAGCTTTACTTTAAATTGTATGCTCTGCTATGTTTGCTTCTGCTTAGTGTGTGTTTGGGGGCTATCACTGTAGAATGAGGTTGGAGTGGGAGGGTTGTATTCCTATTCGTTTTCCTTTATGCTCTTTTGGTATGTTGTTAGTTAATTTACTGCTCACTAAGACTGTTGTCTGACTCAAGGCTTTATGTTTTAATCCTTATTGCCTTGGGCTGTTCGTCCATTTTGGGACGGGCAGACTAGGTAGCAGGTGACAGGTGCTGTTCTCTTCTCACGATGCTGATATCGAAGACGAGCTAGAGGGTTGCATATTATCTTCTTATTATATGTACTGGATATTCCGCTGTTTTGTATTCTCTGAGAGATATGTAGTGAGGCTGGATGTATTGACTATGTGGATCCTTGTATTCAACTATTGTGGAGTTTTATATGATGTCATTTTGTTCTGTAAAGCTTCACTATACATATGTTCTATTGTATTTTGTCTATGCGCTGTGAGTAATACGATAGATTCTGTTGTTTTAAGTCTTACCTTGACAATCGTCCATGGTCGCCTGGCACACTTTACAGCGCTCTTTCTCTAGATTCGGTGCAGGGGTCATGGGCGGTCGTCACATTTGGTATCAGAGCCAGGTTAATCGATTTTACCCAACGCTCGCCGTCGTAACTACGTATGAGAGACGTAATTGTATTTTGATGGATGAATACTATATATAATATAGTAGCTTGGTAGAGTTTGAGTCCTTTATGCAGTTGTTTCTCTAGATGTTCTAATCATTCCTTTTTATAGATATTGAGAATGAGTAGAAGAGGGAGACCAGCTGCTAGGGAAGGCCGTGCTACTGAAGAGACTGCTGATTATGCAGCCATGTTCGAAGCTATGATGACTTCGATCATGAGAAGGATACCAGTTCCGGGAGCGGCAGTTGATGTTGGAGTTCATGTTCAAACTCCAAAACCGGTGGATTTTGCTAAGTTGTGCAAGGACTACACTGCTCTTGGAGGAAAGGTTTTCTTGGGAACAGAATCTACCATTGAGGTCCAGAGGTGGATAGATGCTTGTAGAAGGATCTTTGGTGATTTGGGAATTGATGATGCAACTAAGAGGAAGTTGGCATCAAGGCAGCTTCAAGGGAGAGCCTCTGATTGGTGGAACTCTATTACCATCACTACTCCGGAAGAAGAGATTACTTGGGAGCAATTCCAAGTCAGATTTGAAGCTAAGTTCATTTCTACAGCTCAGAAGTCTGTTCTGTTCAAGAAGTTTGTAGAACTCAAGCAGGGTGGAAGATCTGTTCTTGAGTATGTTTCTGAGTTTGAAGCTTTGTCCAAGTATGCCCGGTCATACATTGAATCTGCTTATCAGAAGAATGAGAAGTTTGTGACCGGCTTGGATAGTTATCTTGGGAGACAGTTAGTGGATCATTTGGACGATTCATTTGAGAAGCTTGTGGAGAAAGCTCTTAGGTATGAGAGTCTGTTTCCTAAGGAAGGACCTGTTGTTGCTGTTACCAAGGGAGAATCTAAACCACAGCAGGGTGGGAACCAGAAGAGGAAGCAGCAGCAGCAGAAGGGTAAGGATGGCCAGAAGAAGCCGAAAGGCGAGGTGACTTGCTACAATTGTCAGCAGAAGGGCCATTTCTCTAAGGATTGTAAGAATCCTAAGGTACCGATGAAGTGTCACAACTGTGACAAGCCGGGGCATTTCAGGAAGAATTGTCCAGAACCGAGGAAGGACAGGCAGATTGTGCAAGCCTATGCTTTAGGAGCTGTTCCGTCGTCTTCGAAAGCTCCTACTGCTGAAGATAAGGGAAAGAGTGTGGTTGTTCAAGGTACTCTTTTCCTATGTGGTATTCCAGTTAGAGTTTTGTTTGATACTGGAGCATCGCATTCGTTTGTTTGTAATGAACTAGTAGGCCGGTTAGATTTGAAGCCGGATATTGTTGATAGGCCATTGGTTGTGACTAATCCAGTTGGGGGTTCGTCTTGTTTGTGTATGTTATGCCGTGGTCTAGTTGTGTCGAGTCATGGTTGCTCTTTTGTTTGTGATTGCTTTGTTCTGAACTTTGCGGGGTTCGGAATTATTTTGGGTATGGACTGGCTTAGGAAGTATGCGGCTAAGGTTGATTGCGAAAGGTTGGAAGTGACAGTCGAGAATGTGGAGGGGCGAAAGATTGTGATACGATGTAAGCATGAAGAAGGCGTCTTCATGAGCTTCATGTATTCGCTAGTTGTTCCACGGGATGGACTGTCATCAGTGCCGATCGCTAATGGATTCGAGGATGTCTTTGACGAAGTCAAAGGGTTGCCGCCGCATAGAGAGATCGAGTTTCGTATAGATCTAGTTGAAGGAGCCAGACCTGTTGTGATGCCTCTTAGGCGGATGGCGCCTAGGGAACAGCAAGAGTTGAGGGTGCAAGTTGATGACCTTTTACAGAAAGGATTCATTCGGCGTAGTGTGTCCGAGTGGGGTGCACCAGTTGTGTTCGCAACCAAGGCAGATGGGTCGTTGAGATTGTGTGTAGATTATCGTGAGCTGAACAAGGTGACTAAGAAGAACAAGTATCCATTGCCGAGAATAGATGACTTGTTTGATCAGCTTCACGAAGCAAAGGTGTTTTCTCAGTTGGATTTGGCAACGGGATTTCACCAGTTGAGAGTAGCTAAGGATAGTGTGCCGAAGACTGCTTTTAGGACACCATCCGGTTTCTTTGAGTGGCTGGTAATGCCGTTTGGATTGACTAACGCGCCAGCATATTTTGTGGATCTTATGAATAGAGTGTTCAGAGATCAGTTGAACAAGTTCGTACTTGTGTTCATGGATGATATTCTGATTTATTCCAGAACGGAAGAGGAGCACAAGACGCACTTGCGTATTGTTTTGGAGATCTTACGGAAACATCAGCTGAAGGCTAAGTTTTCGAAGTGTCACTTCTGGAAGGGTGAAGTGAGGTTCTTAGGCCATGTGATTTCTGGAAATGGAATAGCGGTTGATCCCGCTAAGGTGGCAGCAATCCAGGATTGGGTTAGACCTAAGAATGCATCAGATGTGAGAAGTTTTCTTGGATTGGCAGGATATTATCGACGGTTTATCAAAGACTTCTCCAAGATAGCTGCACCGTTAACAGGATTGACGAAGAAGAACCAAGTGTTCAGTTGGAATGCTAAGTGTGAGCAAGCCTTCGGAATCCTGAAAGAGAGATTGACGAGTGCTCCTGTTTTGACTATTCCAAGTGGGAATGATGAGATGGTGGTTTACACCGACGCATGTGGTACTGGACTTGGAGCAGTGCTGATGCAGAAGAATAAAGTTGTTGCGTATGCAAGTCGACAACTGAAGCCGCATGAAAGGAATTACCCAACTCATGATTTGGAGTTAGCGACGATTGTATTTGCTCTGAAGATGTGGAGACATTATCTATTGGGAGTTCGATTCGAGTTGTTTACAGATCATAAATCCTTGAAGTATCTTTTCTCCCAAAAGGATTTGAATCTTCGGCAGCAACGTTGGCTAGAGTTTTTGGCATCATATGATTTTGGTATAGCTTATACTCCGGGAAAAGGTAACGCAGTGGCAGATGCGTTAAGTCGAAGACATGCAGGATTGGGAGCCATGTTTTCAGAATGGAAGAGTCTCGAGTATTTAGCTGGATTTGACTTCAGGCCTAGATGTGAATTGGAACCTGAGATGTTGGCAAACTTATCGATAAGACCCACTCTTGTGGAAAGAATTGGCGAGGGCCAAAAGCGAGATGATAAGCTTGTCAAGATTATCCATGAATTGGAATCTGGATTGGATCCAGAAAAGGATAAAGGATTCGAGGTCGATTGAGAGGGTTGGCTTCGGAAGCAAGGACGACTAGTTGTTCCCGATAAAGATGAATTGAGGAGTGAAGTTCTGAAGGAAAGTCATCACTCGAAGCTGACAATTCATCCAGGTGGAAATAAGATGTATCGGGATATGAAGAGAACCTACTACTGGGAAGGTATGGAGAAGGATGTTGGAAATTTTATTTCCAAATGTATGAACTGCCAGTTGGTAAAAGCCGAACAGAAGAAGCCAAGCGGATTGCTTCAACCATTAGAAGTTCCTACATGGAAGTGGGAGCAGATATCGATGGATTTTATTGATGGACTACCTAGAACAAGAACGGGAAATGAAGGGATTTGGGTCATTGTGGATCGTTTGACCAAGAGTGCGAGATTCATTCCTGTTCGATCGACTAGGACTGCATCAAAGTTAGCTGAGTTGTATGTTAAGTGGATAGTCCGATTCCATGGTATTCCGAAAAGTATAGTGAGCGATCGAGATCCATTGTTCACTAGTGGATTTTGGAAGAGCTTCCAGGAAGTTTTGGGAACCGAGTTGTGTTTGAGTACAGCTTATCACCCTCAAACAGATGGTCAGACTGAGAGAGTCAACCGAGTTTTGGAAGATCTCCTCAGAGCTTGTGTTTTGGATTTCGGAGGATCATGGGAAGATCACCTTCATTTGGTGGAGTTTGCATACAACAACAGTTACCAGTCAAGTATTGGTATGGCACCATATGAGGCATTGTATGGAAGACCGTGTAACTCTCCAACATGTTGGTTGGAAACTGGAGAAAAGCTGATGCTTGGGCCAGATATGATTCGTCAGACTTCAGATTGCATAGAGATCATTCGGCAACGAATGAAGGCAGCCCAAGACCGTCAGAAGAGTTATGCTGATAAGCGTCGAAAGGATTTGGAATTCGACGTAGGAGATATGGTTTTTGTGAAGATTTCTCCACTGAAGAATGTTATTCGATTCGGGAAGAAAGGAAAATTGACTCCGAGATTTGTTGGACCATTCCCGATCATCGAGCGAATTGGAAAGCTCGCCTACAGATTGGAGTTACCAGAGAAGATGTCGGGTGTGCACAATGTTTTTCATGTATCATATCTACGGAAGTATGTGCACGACTCGAATACAGTTGTTTCTGCTGATAGCTGTGAAGACTTCGAAGTTGATCCAGTCAATAGAAGACCTCGTAAGCCGCTTCGTGTTGTTGAAACCGACACGAAACAGCTTAGGAGGAAGGTAGTTAAGTTGCTCAAGGTACAATGGAGTGACGATGATAACGACTGTACGTGGGAGGTGGAAGAGAGGATGAAGGCAGCTCATCCTGAACTCTTCAAGGTATGGTCCTAAGGTGTCGTATCATCTAACAACATTGTAACTTGTTCTGAGTCTTAGAATTCTGTACGCTAAGCTAGAATTGGATGCATGGGTTGTTGATTGCTATGGATGGTAGGCGTGCAGAATAGTTTTTGATTGCTTTGTTTGTATGGAATTTCGGGGGCGAAATTCCTAAGGGGGAGAGAATGTAACGACCCGTATTTTTACGGATCGAAAAGTTGTTCAAATCTGGAATTTTCAACATTTTAGGTTGCTTCAGATTTTGGGAAGAATTTTTGGTTAATTCCTAAGTCGTAGCCGACTTATGGGTTCTGGACGAGTTAGTGATGAGTCTGGGCGAGTTAAGGACTTAAGGGGTGAGTCGGCGACGACCTAAGGAGATAAGTCGTAGCTGGGCTGGGTTAGTAGGTTGAGGTTAACTCGGCAAGTGTTAAGTCGTAGGTTGTAAGTCGTTGCCGAGTTAAGGGATAGACGACCTAAGGAAATGTTGTGAGCGACCTAAGTGTTTGGGTGAGTTAAGTGATAGGTCGGCAGTTCGAGTTAGCGACCTAGTGGGGTGACCGACCTAAGAAGGTGAGCGTGTTAAGGGAGGACCGACTTAACAGTGTGGCCGAGTTAAAGTAGTCAGCCGACTTAAGAGTTGATGACTCATAGGAAGGGACGACCTAGAGGACTGGGACGAGTTAGCGGGTTAGTAGTGAATGACTTAGTGCTAGGGCTTAAGTCGTAAGCGACTTAAGTATGGTTAGGTCGTGGAGACCCTATTGTGAGCGTTAGCAAGTTAGGTCGTTAACACGAGTTAAGGGACATAGGTCGATTGGACGACTTAGGGTAGATCGCTAGGAAGAGTAAGTCGGAGGTCGTCTATGTGATGAGTCGGTAGGTAGTTGAGTCGGCAGCGTGTGTTGAGTTGTGAGTTGGTAGGTCGTAAGTCGGCAGAGGGTTAGGTCGGCAACGACTTATAGGGGCGGATGACATAAAATCTGCCTATAAATAGAAGGGTTTGGCTCACTTTTTGGCACCGGTTTTCGAAGCAACGAAGTGCTGCCATTTTGAGAGCTCGACTACAACATTTCTTCATCTCTTTTCTCTTCTCTAATCTAGTGCTTCCATCCATCCAAGTTGAAGATCAAGATTGGAGATTCAAGAGCTAAAGTTGAAGATCTTCATCTTTTCAAGAGAGATTTCTTCATTTGAAGCGGATTTGTGATAGATCAAGCTTGATCCTTCGCTGTCCAGATCTGAAGCGTATTGATTTGGGTTGGTTTAGGTGATTTGGTGAGTGGTGATTATCTCTCACACGGATCCAAAGGAGTATATCGGATTGTTGGCCCGATTTGGTGTTAAAATAGTGATTTCCATGCATTTTCTTCATCCTAAGTATAGATCCATATAGATCCATTGTTCATGATGATGTTACATCCATTTTATCATATGTTAACCTATGCAAGTTCATTCATCAAGTTTGTAGAGATATAATCCATGTTTTCATGCTTATTGGACTTTCAACTCTTTAATTACGAAAATGCCATTATTGTTATAATTGTCTACTTAGATCATATTTGAATGCTTGATTGTTTGGATTGATGTTTGATTTGATTGATTGTTATGAACTAGATGATTGATGATTAGATTTAGACCGAAGACGATTCAAAAGCTAAGGGAAAGGCTCTTGAATTGGGAAAGCTGCTCGTGGCATATGTAGCGGGATGATGAAGCTCTTATGCATAGATTTGATGATGTAATGATGAGATGAGGCTTTGCGAGGATGTAATGAAGCGAGGCAATCATGTGATGAAGACTTGGTCTAATCCAGACGGGATCATTCCAAGCATGTTGATAACTCGGTGATATGATTCGAGTTGAGGATAATGAATGGATATGAGAATAGTCGTCGAGGAGGATGACTAGGAGGCTTGGATAGCATCGTTGTTGAAGGTTCTAGCATGCTCTAAGCAAGAGTACGTTTGGGCAGATTCGATAGTCCCAACGGCCAACTGTTGATGGTCGAGTACTCTGGGCAGATTCGATAGTCCTAGGCACGGGCTGCGACGACGTGCGGGAGTTATGTCTAGAACCGGGGTTTCATTAGCCCTTGACGGACGGCTGAAAGAATGTGTCGGTCATTCAATTAACGGTGATATCGAAGCAATGATAACAGTGATAGCCAGAGTCATGGATGTTTGGTTGTATCGTCATTCGAACTCAAGAGCGGTATTTTCTGGGTGCTTATCTGATTTAGGCCTTGGTACTTGGAAAACATCGCCCTTGACTCGAGTGATAGTAGCTTTACTTTAAATTGTATGCTCTGCTATGTTTGCTTCTGCTTAGTGTGTGTTTGGGGGCTATCACTGTAGAATGAGGTTGGAGTGGGAGGGTTGTATTCCTATTCGTTTTCCTTTATGCTCTTTTGGTATGTTGTTAGTTAATTTACTGCTCACTAAGACTGTTGTCTGACTCAAGGCTTTATGTTTTAATCCTTATTGCCTTGGGCTGTTCGTCCATTTTGGGACGGGCAGACTAGGTAGCAGGTGACAGGTGCTGTTCTCTTCTCACGATGCTGATATCGAAGACGAGCTAGAGGGTTGCATATTATCTTCTTATTATATGTACTGGATATTCCGCTGTTTTGTATTCTCTGAGAGATATGTAGTGAGGCTGGATGTATTGACTATATGGATCCTTGTATTCAACTATTGTGGAGTTTTATATGATGTCATTTTGTTCTGTAAAGCTTCACTATACATATGTTCTATTGTATTTTGTCCATGCGCTGTGAGTAATACGATAGATTCTGTTGTTTTAAATCTTACCTTGACAATCGTCCATGGTCGCCTGGCACACTTTACAGCGCTCTTTCTCTAGATTCGGTGCAGGGGTCATGGGCGGTCGTCACACTTACATAAGATCTTTTAGTTCTGATTCGAGTGTTTTTCTTTTCAATTCGCTCGGGTCAGCCCGAGCATTTCAGGATTTGAAGGCTTTTTTTCTGAAGGACGAAGACGAAGATTTTATTATTACTATTTGTTAAATATTCCACTACACCATTGTATTCTGCTGCATAATTATCATTCTCTGGTATGTGTAACTCTGATATGTATTGTATAAGTATAATCAAATGTTTTGTAAAACAGCTTCATGAACTATTATTTGATTATTATATTTATCGTTCCGCTGCAAGATTCTATTTTGTTTCTTTTATTTCTCCACTTTTTCTTATTTACCCATAACAATCCACCCTTCTGTATGGTCTAAGTTGGCACGTGTGTCTGCTTAAGCATACAAAAAGGTGGGATGTTACAGTTGGTATCAGAGCTTTGGTTTAGCGATAAGCCTTAGCCTTGTGTGGTCTGACTTTTTATTAATAGGGTAGTAATACCCTATGGAAGTCGCTGAGTGTATATATATGAGAGAGCGTATTTGTTAGTGTTATAAAAAGGTTTTAATATTGTGTTAATCTGTTCCGTTTTGTATTTATAAATTCTGGTTGATGCATGGGACGCTGTGACATCAATAGGGATTTCTAAACACTTAATAGGACAGACCGAAATAATATTTGTTTTTAATATATGTGAATGAAATAATTTTGCCTATTATATTTTCTATATATAAAAAAAGATATTTTATAAGAATATATATTTGGTTGCAATAGACTGGGTGTTAGGAAATGAAATTTATAAATAATAGTTGAAATAAAATATAGGATAAAATAAGTGAAAATTTGGAAATTTAGAACTTAAGTCCGGGTTTTTGAAGATTTCTTTCAATTAATTTTGGAATATAATAATAATATTGTTAGAAGTATTTTCTGATATAAATATTTCAATAGAATTTGAAAGAAATGTTTTAAAAGAAATTCCGCAAAGAAATAAGTTGTACTCCCCTCTTTAAAATAATTTCGGTGATGGCGGCCGCATCATCGGCATTCATTTTTGAGTTTCAAAGTGGGAAGGCCACTGTAGTAGTTTTACTACAAGATTATTTTATTTTAAATTGTTTTAAATATAATTGGATATAAATTATAAGTATATATATTATCTATTATTTTAAAATGAGTTTTGAATAAAATCCGGTATTTAATTCTTAAGTTTCCATTAATAAATAGTCCTAATTACTGAAGTGAATTGGAACGTAGGTAATGAATAAATTGAAACCTCTAAAAGGTAAGAGATTTAATGCTAAGTTATAATGGAAATAAAGAGAAAGTGGAAATAGTAACTTATAAGACAAAGGTAAAAATTTATTGAACAATGAATCAATTAAAAGAAACGAGAAACTTGTATAACTTTCAATTACACCTTTAAATAACATATATAACTTACCAAATATTAAAATTTGAAGTGTTTAAATTGTAATAGAATATTATACAAGTAAAAATTTGAAATAATGAAAGTATTCAATGAAATTGTTGTTAAATGAGAATTTAATGTTATAAGCTTGAGTATAATTGAAATTTTACCATGTAAATATAATTAAAGGTAAGTATGGCAAATAGATGATTGTAAACTTAAGTAATTAAAGTATAAATAGATGAGGTCATATAATTATAAATGAATGTAATATAATAAAGATAAATTGTTAACTTAAGAAAAGGATTGAAGTTATTTGAAAATAAAATTGAAAGGAATAAATGAAAATAAATAAAAAGATAGGTCGTTATGTGAATAAAAAGAATCAAACAACAAATGTATGAATTGAATGAATAAGAATAGACTAAAACTATTGCTGAAATTGTTGTTTGTCGTGGTTGTGGTTGTTGGGTAAGGGAACTTTAATTTTGTTGGGATGGATGAATAATCCATTGTGTTAAATCTACGACTGTTGAGTAAATGATGCACTTGATGATTTATTCTTCATTCCATACAATTTAAAAGTTTTGAACCCGAACAACTATTTGTTGTTGGATTAAATGGTTGCTTTGTTTTGTGTGTGTATGTTGTTTGTTGAAATTGATGGTTGTTGTATTGATTGGTTGTTAATGATTGAAACCACTTAAATATTTCACTTTATATAAATTGTTAACCCTTTGGATTTAATAAGTGAAATGCAGGTTATGGAAGCAATTGCTACTGCTTTTGGTTCCATAATAAGCGTAAATTGCCGACAAATAGGTACGTTTCGGATTACGATTTATAGCGCTATTTTATATATATTTCCCCTAGTTGGGATATAATATTTTGGATAATATATGTAATATAAATTGTTATATTTTGGATATTATATTTTCTCCCGTGCTCCCCGTACAAAGGAGACTCTGCCGAAATTTTTCGTAAATTTTTGGACTTAGAAAATTATTTTGAAATGCTTCTCCAAACTTTATTTATTCAAGTATAAAACGATATAATGATTAAAATGGGTATATTTTATTTAAAGTAATGAATTTTGTAAATTATTGTTTATAAAGTTAATATTTTGAATAAGATGTATTGTTTATCTAATTCTTCCTTCTCCTTTTTTTTCCTTTTCGGGGACGAAAAGTTTTGAGTGGGTGAGAGTGTAACGACCTGTAAATTTCGTGGATTTAATTTGGTTGAATTAATGAGTTGTGTAAATTTAATTTAGTAGAAAAAAAGAAAAGAAAAGGGATAATGAAATGAAAGCTAATAAAATATAAGTGGTGATTTAAAACCTATTTACTAGCAATTTGAATAAATTTTAATAAATTAAATGGGTAAGTATTATACCTGGATATAAATTTCATTTAAGGGAATTAACTAATATATTAATGTAAAGTTAGAAAACATTGAAATAAATGATAATTCTATTCATACTTGTGAGCAGTTATTATAAGTTGCATGTCGAAAGGGTTGATTTATTTGGACTTTATATTTAATTTAAATGGAAATATTAAAGGCTTACAACAACGGAAAATTTAGGTAATAAAAGTTAGCATAAGGGAATGGCATTAATATAAATTAAGTTGGAACAAATTGGATGTAGAGAAATAAATGTAAGCATTTAATATATTAATTAATGTTGGTTTGATGATAACGCTACTTAGTGATTTATTATAGAGTAAAGTGTGAATGTAAAGTAATAAAAGAATAGACTTATGTTAAGTAATAATTTGTGTATACACGGGATTTTAAACGGTGATTGTTAAGTAATAAACCTATATAGGCATGTAGGGAATTAAGTAACAATTTATATGTTGTTATTTTATTTTGTATGAAATAAAGGTTGGAATTCAAATCACAATTAGAGGAGAGTAGGTAGTACCTTATTAGGAAATAAATATAAGGGTAGATAACAACTATTATGAATTCCCTAATTAATTGGTTGATAAATTTATTTGAAATAACGATCATTTGAATGTGAGTAATTTCAATGTAGTTATTGATTTCAAGCGTTACTTTAATAATAAGTGTGGATAGGGGTATGTTAATGCAAGGAAATAAATCGGCGTTATATATTGAAATTTTGTTAGTGTTACAATAAGTAAAATTGAAATAGTTAATACGGAAAAAAGTCAAACGGAAAATATGAATGCAATAGTGTGAGTCCAATATTTAATCCATCTAATTCAAATTTAAAGATTCATTAATTTAATAGATAGTCTCTGAATTTAAATGGATTTAAGGGAAATTTCTAAAATCGATAAATTTAGCAACTTTCAATTTACTTTCAAATTTGTTAAACTATTGTAATTGATTTAGGAATATAAAAGGTTGTTTATTTATTTGAGGTTAAATTGTGAAATTGGGTTATTTCAATTAAATGAGAATTTAATGTTAAATATTACGTTAGTGGAGTTTTAGTTGGAAATCTAGAATAACAATATATTAGACCATTAACCAATGCCAATTTATCTACTTGGTGATAATGGAGTGAATAAAAGAATTTAAAAAAACCAAATAAATGGATTTCATGGGCAATTAAGTTTAATTGCTGGATAAATTGAAAATTTAAAACTAAATGTTGTGAATTCGGAATTTTTAACGATAAATGAATGTAATGATTTATTAAAAGATTCTAGATTTACAAAGTAATCCAAACTGATAATTTTTTTTGATAATTTAGAGTTGAAGTGGTAAATTTGATTTAATTAATTTATTTTGAATTTATTTAATTAATATAAAAGTAGCTAACAACTGTTATAGAAATTCCCTAATTGATTGATGAATAAATATATATGGAATAGTGATGGAATGTAAAGTTAATGGTAATTGTATAAAATCAATACAAGATTAATGAATTGCATAATTTAGGTCTATAATAAAGTGTGGATGGAAATTTGATTGGTTAGATTAATTGAAGGGAATTCAAATTTAATGGGAAAGGTAAATGGATATTTGGTAATAAATTTGAACGGACTTAAATAGTGAATTTATTTAATTAAAATATATAATAAATAATGATTTAATGAAAACCAATACTCTGTGTATATCTATAATATTTGAGTGGAAATAATATACTTATAAATGTGGGATTGAGAGTATTACAACAATTATTAGGAGTTATATATAATTAGTTCATTCAACTAAATTGGAAATCATTGCAATAGATGTAAATTTAATGTTACGTTAAATAAATTAAGGTCATAAATGGGAAATAACGTAAATGAATTCTTCATTAAATGATGGTTAGTGTATATAAAAAAAGATGGAAATAAAGTTTATTAAGATATCGAAATTTAATTTACTATAAATAGGTTAATTGCAATCAAATGAATTAAGTGTTTAAACGGGAATCAAGCTTTATGTATCTATTTGGATTTATTTCAATTAATTTAAAATTAAATATGTAATTATTATGTTAATTTAAATTATCGTTCAGCGCGTTTGTTTATCAGATCCATCTACTCTAATTCTAACCTATCTATATAAACCCAATTATAAACCCTAGCCTCCATATATTCTCATTTATTTGTGCGTTCATTTTTTTCAATTCTTTCTCTTCCTAAATGGATGCAAATTTCAGATCCAATTCTATTCAAAAATCAAATAAAATTCAAAGTCCTCAGAAAATTCCAAAAAAATTTATGTTGTAGTTTTCAACGATACAGATCTAAGCGCAGTCTCTGTTTTTGCAATAGTCGCTTGAGTCAACCAGAAATCACGGTCCAACGTGTAAAATTCGAAATCCAAAAGGTTGAATTGGGGCTTTTCGATTTCTTCATCAATTTGCGAAATTGGAACATGGGTTTGGTGAGATTCGTGACTAGGGGTACACAGGAAACGCTGACGTGGCAAGTGGTAATAGGTAGGTTTGTTTTGTTTTGAATTTAATTTAAATTTGATTTCTCAAACGCGTTAATACAAATAACTTCCTCATACGTACTCCGATTCGCGCACGATTTTTTTTTTAGGATCGTAATTAAATTCCAGATCTTTTGACGCTGGTTTGGATAGATTTGGAGATCGTTGAAATTTTGGGTTTAAATCGGATTTAAATTCAATTTAAATTCAAAAGGTGAGTGTTTTAACCCACTCACAACTTCTAAGATTTCTTATGTTTGTTAAATTAAATTTTGATGTGATTTAAAATTTATCTATGATTGTTTGGGCATATATTTAATCATCATCTCAGTTAGATAACATTTAGTTAAATTTAATTGTTATTTAATTTTATTATTGCATATAATTTGACAGTTAAATTTATTTATTATTGCATATAAACTGCTAGTTAAACAGTTATTAATTTTTATTGAATATAAACTATTCGTTGATGCCTGTTATATTTCATATGCTTTATATTGATGTTTTGTTTAAATTGGATGATGATTGTAATAAATGGTTGTTTATTGATATTTGGATGAATGGATGCTATATTTTATATTGTATAAACTGCAAATTATTATGCATTTTCAATCCATTCGGGATTGCGGTTTGAAATGATATATAACCGTAAACTTTTATTTTTAAAATTACGGATTGAAATGATAAATATCTGTATCACTTGACCATAGGATAGAAAATTATATACAGGCACCGTAGTCTATGTATAAAATATTTTAAAGTGATTTTCTATGGGTTTTGGAAAATAAGGGTTTATATATATACTAATTTTGATATTATATAAATATTATTTTATATATGGTTAAATTCTAAAATTTAAGCTATGTATGACTTGATGATGTTTTAAGTTTGATTTATAAATATTTCAAGTTTGAGCTTTATTTAAGTGATCTTGAATTTATTAAATAAATATTTCTAAACTAAATAATTGTAAATTGAATTAAGGTATATATAAGATTATCAGATTTGGTTGGGAATTTTGGAATATTTAAAGTCTTGAAATATATCAAAATTGAAATGTTTTATTGAAATTAAGGTATTATTGTTTTCAAAGTATTGGTTTTTGAAATTGTTATAACTTTGAAAGTAATATGGTTTGAAAAATGAATTTATTTGAAATGGAATTTATTTAAGAATTATCTATGAATATATTGATTGGAAACCTACTGAAATTGAAATTTAGAATATGACTTCAAAAATGGGGTTTGGGTCTAAGATGATTTAAAAGAATATTTCAAGTTATCTAAGTTTAATAAAGATTAGTGATTGGAAATTTGGTTTTATTTAAATAAGATATTATTGAATTGTTTTGGAAATGGAAATGATATATTATTGAATTGGGTTTTGAAATGGAAATAATACATTGATAATTGCGGTTTGAAATAGTAATTATATTTTGGTTTAAAGTATATACTATTTTGAAGTAAAGGATATGTTTTGAAAAAAAATATTTTGGTTTTAAGTATATACTATTTGAAATAAAGAATATGTTTTGAAAGGGCAATGATTGTGTTTTAAAAGTATATATATTTTTAAATGACCACGGAGTTATAATAACGTTTGGTTGTTAAAGAGACCGGGATCGGTTATGGACATACTCTCTGTCGATACTGAAAACCACTTTGACAACTGTGTACGCGGTGGAGTTTCCAGAATGAAGTAGGATGGTGGCGACGATCCTAAGGTATATACGTGGACCCAACTCCCGTGAGTTGGCATAAGGTGGCTAAAACAGGAGCGATCGACGGGCCAAGGAGGTAGCACCTCTTATCGGACACACTTCTTCGACACCATTCTATTACTTGTGATTGATTTGGTGCGCACCCTTGATTTAGCAGTGTTGTTCGAGGTGGGCGGTAGTGGCTGCTATGCGTCACAACCAGTCCAGATGCGTAATTGGTATATCTACCCTGGCATTGCCTTGTGTGCCGTGTCACCTACCATATCGAGCTTTACTACGATTTGTGATTTCTCCCGTAGCCTATGGAGTATCGAGGGTAGGCGCCCCCATTTATGGAAGTATGCTAATACTGGATAGACTACTGGAACTATTACGTGTTAAGGGAATATTGGGTCACTCCTTAATGCTATTTAAAAGTATGTTTATTTTATATTAGACATTATTATAATAGCGAATATTAATACATAGTAGATAGTTTAACGGATCCTTAAGAGATGTGAATCCCGAACATTTCTTAAGTTACTGCACTCACGTTAGACACTAGATAGGAGATGTCATACCCCGTAAACATCTCTGACGCCGTTTACACTCATATTTATTTCATTGATTTAACTTACATAAGATCTTTTAGTTCTGATTCGAGTGTTTTTCTTTTCAATTCGCTCGGGTCAGCCCGAGCATTTCAGGATTTGAAGGCTTTTTTCTGAAGGATGAAGACGAAGATTTTATTATTACTATTTGTTAAATATTCCACTACACTATTGTATTCTGCTGCATAATTATCATTCTCTGGTATGTGTAACTCTGATATGTATTGTATAAGTATAATCAAATGTTTTGTAAAACAGCTTCATGAACTGTTATTTGATTATTATATTTATCGTTCCGCTGCAAGATTCTATTTTGTTTCTTTTATTTCTCCACTTTTTCTTATTTACCCATAACAATCCACCCTTCTGTATGGTCTAAGTTGGCACGTGTGTCTACTTAAGCATACAAAAAGGTGGGATGTTACAGTTGGTATCAGAGCTTTGGTTTAGCGATAAGCCTTAGCCTTGTGTGGTCTGACTTTTTATTAATAGGGTAGTAATACCCTATGGAAGTCGCTGAGTGTATATATATGAGAGAGTGTATTTGTTAGTGTTATAAAAAGGTTTTAATATTGTATTAATCTGTTCCGTTTTGTATTTATAAATTCTGGTTGATGCATGGGACGCTGTGACATCAATAGGGATTTCTAAACACTTAATAGGACAGACCGATATAATATTTGTTTTTAATATAGGTGAATGAAATAATTTTGCCTATTATATTTTCTATATATAAAAAAAAAGATATTTTATAAGAATATATATTTGGTTGCAATAGACTGGGTGTTAGGAAATGAAATTTATAAATAATAGTTGAAATAAAATATAGGATAAAATAAGTGAAAATTTGGAAATTTAGAACTTAAGTCCGGGTTTTTGAAGATTTCTTTCAATTGATTTTGGAATATAATAATAATATTGTTAGAAGTATTTTCTGATATAAATATTTCAATAGAATTTGAAAGAAATGTTTTAAAAGAAATTCCGCAAAGAAATAAGTTGTACTCCCCTCTTTAAAATAATTTCGGTGATGGCGGCCGCATCATTGGCATTCATTTTTGAGTTTCAAAGTGGGAAGGCCACTGTAGTAGTTTTACTACAAGATTATTTTATTTTAAATTGTTTTAAATATAATTGGATATAAATTATAAGTATATATATTATCTATTATTTTAAAATGATTTTTGAATAAAATCCGGTATTTAATTCTTAAGTTTCCATTAATAAATAGTCCTAATTACTAAAGTGAATTGGAACGTAGGTAATGAATAAATTGAAACCTCTAAAAGGTAAGAGATTTAATGCTAAGTTGTAATGGAAATAAAGAGAAAGTTGAAATAGTAACTTATAAGACAAAGGTAAAAATTTATTGAACAATGAATCAATTAAAAGAAACGAGAAACTTGTATAACTTTCAATTACACCTTTAAATAACATATATAACTTACCAAATATTAAAATATGAAGTGTTTAAATTGTAATAGAATATTATACAAGTAAAAATTTGAAATAATGAAAGTATTCAATGAAATTGCTGTTAAATGAGAATTTAATGTTATAAGCTTGAGTATAATTGAAATTTTACCATGTAAATATAATTAAAGGTAAGTATGGCAAATAGATGATTGTAAACTTAAGTAATTAAAGTATAAATAGATGAGGTCATACAATTATAAATGAATGTAATATAATAAAGATAAATTGTTAACTTAAGAAAAGGATTGAAGTTATTTGAAAATAAAATTGAAAGGAATAAATGAAAATAAATAAAAAGATAGGTCGTTATGTGAATAAAAAGAATCAAACAACAAATGTATGAATTGAATGAATAAGAATAGACTAAAACTATTGTTGAAATTGTTGTTTGTCGTGGTTGTGGTTGTTGGGTAAGGGAACTTTAATTTTGTTGGGATGGATGAATAATCCATTGTGTTAAATCTACGACTGTTGAGTAAATGATGCACTTGATGATTTATTCTTCATTCCGTACAATTTAAAAGTTTTGAACCCGAACAACTATTTGTTGTTGGATTAAATGGTTGCTTTGTTTTGTGTGTGTATGTTGTTTGTTGAAATTGATGGTTGTTGTATTGATTGGTTGTTAATGATTGAAACCACTTAAATATTTCACTTTATATAAATTGTTAACCCTTTGGATTTAATAAGTGAAATGCAGGTTATGGAAGCAATTGCTACTGCTTCTGGTTCCATAATAAGCGTAAATTGCCGACAAATAGGTACGTTTCGGATTACGATTTATAGCGCTATTTTATATATATTTCCCCTAGTTGGGATATAATATTTTGGATAATATATGTAATATAAATTGTTATATTTTGGATATTATATTTTCTCCCGTGCTCCCCGTACAAAGGAGACTCTGCCGAAATTTTTCGTAAATTTTTGGACTTAGAAAATTATTTTGAAATGCTTCTCCAAACTTTATTTATTCAAGTATAAAACGATATAATGATTAAAATGGGTATATTTTATTTAAAGTAATGAATTTTGTAAATTATTGTTTATAAAGTTAATATTTTGAATAAGATGTATTGTTTATCTAATTCTTCCTTCTCCTTTTTTTTCCTTTTCGGGGACGAAAAGTTTTGAGTGGGTGAGAGTGTAACGACCTGTAAATTTCGTGGATTTAATTTGGTTGAATTAATGAGTTGTGTAAATTTAATTTAGTAGAAAAAAAGAAAAGAAAAGGGATAATGAAATGAAAGCTAATAAAATATAAGTGGTGATTTAAAACCTATTTACTAGCAATTTGAATAAATTTTAATAAATTAAATGGGTAAGTATTATACCTGGATATAAATTTCATTTAAGGGAATTAACTAATATGTTAATGTAAAGTTAGAAAACATTGAAATAAATGATAATTCTATTCATACTTGTAAGCAGTTATTATAAGTTGCATGTCGAAAGGGTTGATTGATTTGGAATTTATATTTAATTTAAATGGAAATATTAAAGGCTTACAACAACGGAAAATTTAGGTAATAAAAGTTAGCATAAGGGAATGGCATTAATATAAATTAAGTTGGAACAAATTGGATGTAGAGAAATAAATGTAAGCATTTAATATATTAATTAATGTTGGTTTGATGATAACGCTACTTAGTGATTTATTATAGAGTAAAGTGTGAACGTAAAGTAATAAAAGAATAGTGTGAAGACCCAAAAGTTGGCCTTCGAAAATCGGCACCCGTACTCCACTTGTACTCGAATGCCGTAGATTCAAATGCCAAATCTGGTTCTCCGGAGCTTATAACAACATTAAGTAAATAACACAGCGGAATAAAAAGAATATAGATATACAACATCTGATACAATATCCAGATACGATGATGATACAATGAATATCTATATACATCAGAGATATGATACAATAAATTGCAGCGGAAAGAAAAAATAGATAACACCAGCAGCGTAACAGAATGTCTCCAATAGAATGCTCCAAGATAAGCAACGTCAGTCCATGAACTCCAAGAACTGAACTAGCTCCAGATAATCTACTAAACCTGAATATCTGAAAAACCCAACTCTAGACTGCCCGTGTGGAAAATAGTGGGCACCCAGAGTTTAGGAAGGGAACAATAAACTCCGGATCAGTCATGGGACTGGTGTGAGCAACAAAAACAGTTTATCTTTTTAAAAACAAATAGCAGAGAATTTTAAGGTCAATTCGCAATGCTTTTTGAAAATGAAACTACCATAAGACCTCCCACCACACACACAATGCAAACGCAGACTTGGAGGAGATTTCTTCTTATGTTAGTCAAAGATGCTTACTACGCAAAATCAAATCATTTTTGATATTATTATTAGTGCATAGTGGAAAAACATTTCGAAAGTAGAATATAAATCTTAGCCAGCATAGGTACCATTATATTATGCCTGCTATAGCTGCCTCCTGAGGAGACAGGTTCTACAATTTGCAATCGTAAAGGCTCGTATTGTTTCTTTGGATTTCCAACAAATGGTCAGGCTAAGGAACTTCCTATCCACGATGGGTACGTCCCTGGAATAGACGACCCGAGAACCTAACCGGATCTCTGCCAACACAAGGCCGGGTTACCTCTGCAAAAATAGGTAACTACAGACACGCGTATGCCATCCCCCGATCGTCACCGATCTTCCCGAGGATCCTCGATCTCCAACAACCACATAATAATAATAATGCAGTAACCACAGAGGTTAAGTATCTGGGCTCCATACCATGATACCACCTTTATCCAGAAGGAATGACATACACTAAGGGGCGCTACTCCCTAGAACCTTGCCGCATTCTTCCTGTTTCGACCATTTCCGGGGTGTGAGGCTCGACGAAGTCTCGTCCACAAAGCTACGCTTTGTCACAAAGCCATGCTTCGGGTCAAACAAATGATCAACCTATGATCACAAAGATATAAGATCAAACAAATGATCATATCACAAATGATCAAACACTGATCACCACACAGCAACACTCAGCATGCCACATTACCAAATTGGGATATATCGCTGATAAATTTCAACTACATAACCTCTGAGCTCATACGTCTCAGAGAAGGGTGTTAAGCTAAGAGAATAAATTCTCCGCCACCAACAGATATGTATTTGAAAGAAATCGGCTTTGTATCTCAAAGTGTAATGTCAGACATGTATCCATACAAGTCTGTTCCGGGTTCGAACAGAACCGAAGGCACTTCTTACGAAGCCCTTGCAATTCCGGGTATTCACAATCCCGTCCGGACTCCCCATCACAAAGGGTGATAAAATCTCTATACCGGGGACCAGTCGGTGCAGAGACATTCGACGAGTTGTCCTTTCGTTTTTGTAAATATCCGGTCTTCAACACCGGTCTTCAAATGCTATCCATATACGACGTATCACTATTCGGAATGGGTTATATGACACAAATGTCTTTTCCCGGCTAACCCGAATAACGAGCGCAATCTTCAAAAACATATGGATATGTGATTTCAATTAAGTCACAACTTAATAATTCAACTTCTTTCTTCAAATGGTTTAACAAATTACCATTTCAAATCTTTTAAACAAAAAGATTTATCTCACAAAGTTCACTCAGTTTTCACAAAGATTCATTCACAGTTTTTCCAAAACAATTTCTGTTTCAATTGGATTAACTCGTTAAATCTTTAAAATAAAGATTCAACTTATAGTTTTCAAAACAATTTCATTTCGATGTTTTAAACAAATCATCATTTTAAATCTGTTAAAAATAAACAGATTCAAATTTAGCTTTCAAAAAGAATTCATTTATAACTTGGGAAACCATCTTTCAATTCATACTTGAAATTCCTTTAAATTGGAATTTCATTTCTTATATATATACAAAAGCTTTTATCATTTGAAAACAAACAGTTTTCATTTAAGAACAATCCAATTTTATTTGCATGGGTTAAAGTCCTTGAATTATATTCACATTCCAAAATCAATACTTTTTTAAAATAGTTTAACCCATATATAAACATCTTTAATCCCTAGTTTCAAATTTTAGAATTCAATTTTTAAACTTGACTTTAAGTTTTAAATCAAATTATTTAAACTTCCAAAATTTCATCAAGTTATTCAAAATTAAATTTCATCTTTGAAATTCCATTTCAAAAGCTTTTCACTTTAAACCCAAATTTCTAATTTCAAAATCAATTGAAATTAAAATTTCAATTTCAAAACATCAAATTTAAATTATCTGTGACTTAACCGATTTCCACGTGAAATCCATATTTGTGTGTGTAAAAGTGTAGTCCAGGGGTTTTACACAATGGTGCACAACAACAATCATCACAGATATATCGATAAGCGGTATAATCGATAACGCTTATCTTCATTCACAGATTCATAGATAAAATAAATTTATCAGTCACAAGGATTCATCATTACAATTCGATGTGGGTTTCGGATAACCAACTGGAATCCGACTCCCTGTCGCATCGAAATTCAAGTACCGTTTTACGGGTCAAGGGTTTCATATTCACATAGTAATATATCACAGAAATAGAAATCAGAGCTAAGTAGATTACAGATCACAGCATAATCAGGGTATATCACAAAACATCAAAATCAGGGATATCAAACAATTCACATTCAATAGAATCCAAACATCCATAAGTAAGGTCAGTTAATATCTGATTAATTCAAATCAGATTAATTTCTTATGAATAAATTTCAAATCCTGGTTAATTAATTACAACCCATTTTAATTAATTATTCTTTATCATTTATTAATTAACCTTTAATAATAAATTAATAAATCTTAATTAATCAATCATTCTTTTAATCATTAAATAATTATCCTTTAATTATTTAATTATCTTTTAATTTATTTATTTGATTAACCCTTAATTTATTACCATTTAATTAATTATCCTCAATTATAAATTAATTAGCTTTAAATTTATAATTAATTGATCTTTAGTTAATTATGAATCATTTATCAATATAAAATTAACTTAATTTTTAAGTTAACACATTAAACATTTAAATCAATATCTTAATTACTTAATTAAGTTTTATTTAAAATAAACCCTTTTCAAATCTAAGTTTAAAACATTTTAATTAAACTTAATTTACTTTAGAAATATTGTTATTTCAAAACTTTTCAACAACTTGAAAACTTAGATAAACATTTTTATTTACAAAGAAACTGGGTTTAACAAAATTTGTTTAAATAACTTGATTTTTGTTTAAAAGTTAAAGCTGCTTTTACCCTCAAATCACAGACCCGAGAAAAACCCTCAAAGACACCGAGATACTCTCGGGTAATCACGCAAATTACCTGCTTCGAGTCGTTCTTGCAAGGCACTCGAGCACGAACGCGAACATCTGTTTTCTTCTCAAAACTTCATCTTCCCCAAAACCATCTTCCCAGTGCACACAACGTGCACCGTGCACCTACCCACGAACTTCCGGCCGCCGTTGAGCGTCTCGATCATCCCCTACAACCACTCGAACACGTGGGAACCCAAATACAAACCCAGATCGAAGAAAATTTGATCGAATCAAAATTTCGTTCCTAGCTCGAAAAACTGCAGTTGACCCAACCAACTAAAACGCCTCGCCGCCGCTCCTCCTGACCATCAGAAATCACGCGAGCTTGACTAAAGCTTAGCCACTTCCCCACGAACCTTTTCCCCATTGTTCGGTCCAACTCGATGCGCCACCGTTGCCATTCCAGCCTCGTCAACTACGACCACCAAAATCTATCATAAAACCCTACTTTGATCCACCGCAATCACCACACCCATTATAAAACTTCTTGGGCATTTTTCCCAGGCTTCATGACCTACCAGGAAGCTCCAACTTCGATCACGAGGATAACGATGTTGCCGATCACCGGAAATTGGATAAAAACCCATTCCAGTTCAACTATAAACTGCTCTAAGCACACTTGACTAAAAATCACCATTCGAGTCTTAAAAATCCTACTTTTACATGTAGATTCAAGTTATATAGTTGAATCAGAAGTCTAGAATATTTGAATTTATCATAAGATTTTGTTTTACTGTAAATCTCAACTTTTCTTCAACTGTATATACTTATACTTTAGGAAACAATTTTTAAATTATAGTTCCTACTCAAACACAACTATTTCGTTTTAAAACCCAAGCCTGATACTAATTTGGAAATAAGAAATTTAAATTTTCTTGTTTGATATTATCCTGTAAGCTAAACAGAGAAGAGAAGAAGATAAACACTGGTACATATACATACATATACACACAGATGTAACTGGCAATAGATTCATATTTTTAATAACAGAAATGATGTTATTCACATTAACTTCAAGTATATATATATATATACCATCAGAGATTAAACAGATTTAATCTAAAAAGGGTGGTTTGCTCACCTTAGGCTGAGAAGAAGAAAACAGAGCCTGCTCCTTTATTTGAAACAGCCTGAGAAATTACAAGTTGAAGCTTCCTTGGTCTCTGATGTTAAAATTTAAGTTTGTTCTAGCTTTTAAAATGTTGCTACCTTAGATTCTCTCAGTTTTTAGTGAACGAGCCGAGATGAAGTTAAGGTATATAAAAATAAAAATGTAGGCAGTGTTGTACAGGGATATGCATATTGTATAGGGTGATAGTATCTTGTACGAGTGATAAAATATTGTTTGTACTAAGGATACCTTTGCATTAATGGCTTACAACCTTATGCAGGCTGAAATGATCCTAAGCAAACTCCAATTGACTTTGCCCCATGCCTTGCATTTAATGCATGTCCCTTTATGTTTTACACTTATACTATTTATTATGTGTGAAGTATGCACAGTTCTTGCTTTGTTTTTCTTTTATTTTTGGTTTACTTGCATCATTTTTGACTTCGGCTGTAGCATGTTTTGAAGATGATAATGATAGCTTTCTTTTGTTTATTACTTTATCTACTATCTACTTTCTTTTACTTGCCTACTCATCCTTTACATATATTTACTTATTCGTTTTGTTTTCAAGTGTACATGCTTATTTGGTTTGCTTCCCTTTTAACTTGCATTTTATTTTATTACTTTATAAATAATTTTCTATTTTAACATTGTTGTTAAAAGCTTACTTTGTATTAATTTACTTAGATATGTAATAAAAATCTAATCTGTATAAAACTATATATACATTCAATATACACCCATATATTCACATATACACTATTTACAATTTTTTAATTTAAAATGATTTATACATAATATACTTGGATATCGGGGAAACTCGCTCCATTTAATCAATTTAATTTCACAATTTTTTATTCAAAAATTTATTTAATTACTCAATTAAATTCAAAAATTCAATAAATTATTAATTTAAATAAATTTAAATTTCGGGGTCGTTACAAACTTCCCCCCTTAAAAGAATTTCGTCCTCGAAATTCGCAGGCACGAAAACAAAGACAGATAGATCAAAGATAAATTTGATCTCCTATAATTCCTCAAACATAAGATACGGATTTCGAATTCAAGTCGGAATATCTCAGAATACATACCAATTTGTCCCTCTTCGGACTTTGGTATTCACAAGAAATTTCAAATAAAATTTCAAATTCGGTTTCAAACGAAATCATTTTATTGATACAATTCAATTTTAGCTTCATACTCGATTAATCAATTTAACTCCATTTAAAATTTCCAATTTATTTCAAATTTCTAACCTCAAATTTCAAATTTCAAATTCAATAAAGTTTAAATCAAAAAGCTGATAAGAACTGATGAAGATACAAAGTAAAGATCCTCGACAATGATCCGTAGAGCCATCATCACACCGAAACTTCTTTCTGGAGCTGTCACGAAGCAATCAAAAGAATTTGGAAACGAATCAAAGAATTTGATAAAGAAAGATGTTTCCACTGTTGCAGGGTATTGACCATTATAGTCGTATTCCTTTGTCCCCTATCTCGTCTTCTTCTTGCACTCATACTCACTATCAGTGGATAGTAAGAGAATTTACTGAGACATCCAGACGGATATCTGAGAATTACTCATTCTAGAGTTTACTTCACTCTATCTCTAATGAGCTACTTAACGTGTTATACTCCTGAGCTAAAGTTCAACCTTAGCTCTGATACCAAATGTGAAGACCCAAAAGTTGGCCTTCGAAAATCGGCACCCGTACTCCACTTGTACTCGAATGCCGTAGATTCAAATGCCAAATCTGGTTCTCCGGAGCTTATAACAACATTAAGTAAATAACACAGCGGAATAAAAATAATATAGATATACAACATCTGATACAATATCCAGATACGATGATGATACAATGAATATCTATATACATCAGAGATATGATACAATAAATTGCAGCGGAAAGAAAAAATAGATAACACCAGCAGCGTAACAGAATGTCTCCAATAGAATGCTCCAAGATAAGCAACGTCAGTCCATGAACTCCAAGAACTGAACTAGCTCCAGATAATCTACTAAACCTGAATATCTGAAAAACCCAACTCTAGACTGCCCGTGTGGAAAATAGTGGGCACCCAGAGTTTAGGAAGGGAACAATAAACTCCGGATCAGTCATGGGACTGGTGTGAGCAACAAAAACAGTTTATCTTTTTAAAAACAAATAGCAGAGAATTTTAAGGTCAATTCGCAATGCTTTTTGAAAATGAAACTACCATAAGACCTGCCACCACACACACAATGCAAACGCAGACTTGGAGGAGATTTCTTCTTATGTTAGTCAAAGATGCTTACTACGCAAAATCAAATCATTTTTGATATTATTATTAGTGCATAGTGGAAAAACATTTCGAAAGTAGAATATAAATCTTAGCCAGCATAGGTACCATTATATTATGCCTGCTATAGCTGCCTCCTGAGGAGACAGGTTCTACAATTTGCAATCGTAAAGGCTCGTATTGTTTCTTTGGATTTCCAACAAATGGTCAGGCTAAGGAACTTCCTATCCACGATGGGTACGTCCCTGGAATAGACGACCCGAGAACCTAACCGGATCTCTGCCAACACAAGGCCGGGTTACCTCTGCAAAAATAGGTAACTACTGACACGCGTATGCCATCCCCCGATCGTCACCGATCTTCCCGAGGATCCTCGATCTCCAACAACCACATAATAATAATAATGCAGTAACCACAGAGGTTAAGTATCTGGGCTCCATACCATGATACCACCTTTATCCAGAAGGAATGACATACACTAAGGGGCGCTACTCCCTAGAACCTTGCCGCATTCTTCCTGTTTCGACCATTTCCGGGGTGTGAGGCTCGACGAAGTCTCGTCCACAAAGCTACGCTTTGTCACAAAGCCATGCTTCGGGTCAAACAAATGATCAACCTATGATCACAAAGATATAAGATCAAACAAATGATCATATCACAAATGATCAAACACTGATCACCACACAGCAACACTCAGCATGCCACATTACCAAATTGGGATATATCGCTGATAAATTTCAACTACATAACCTCTGAGCTCATACGTCTCAGAGAAGGGTGTTAAGCTAAGAGAATAAATTCTCCGCCACCAACAGATATGTATTTGAAAGAAATCGGCTTTGTATCTCAAAGTGTAATGTCAGACATGTATCCATACAAGTCTGTTCCGGGTTCGAACAGAACCGAAGGCACTTCTTACGAAGCCCTTGCAATTCCGGGTATTCACAATCCCGTCCGGACTCCCCATCACAAAGGGTGATAAAATCTCTATACCGGGGACCAGTCGGTGCAGAGACATTCGACGAGTTGTCCTTTCGTTTTTGTAAATATCCGGTCTTCAACACCGGTCTTCAAATGCTATCCATATACGACGTATCACTATTCGGAATGGGTTATATGACACAAATGTCTTTTCCCGGCTAACCCGAATAACGAGCGCAATCTTCAAAAACATATGGATATGTGATTTCAATTAAGTCACAACTTAATAATTCAACTTCTTTCTTCAAATGGTTTAACAAATTACCATTTCAAATCTTTTAAACAAAAAGATTTATCTCACAAAGTTCACTCAGTTTTCACAAAGATTCATTCACAGTTTTTCCAAAACAATTTCTGTTTCAATTGGATTAACTCGTTAAATCTTTAAAATAAAGATTCAACTTATAGTTTTCAAAACAATTTCATTTCGATGTTTTAAACAAATCATCATTTTAAATCTGTTAAAAATAAACAGATTCAAATTTAGCTTTCAAAAAGAATTCATTTATAACTTGGGAAACCATCTTTCAATTCATACTTGAAATTCCTTTAAATTGGAATTTCATTTCTTATATATATACAAAAGCTTTTATCATTTGAAAACAAACAGTTTTCATTTAAGAACAATCCAATTTTATTTGCATGGGTTAAAGTCCTTGAATTATATTCACATTCCAAAATCAATACTTTTTTAAAATAGTTTAACCCATATATAAACATCTTTAATCCCTAGTTTCAAATTTTAGAATTCAATTTTTAAACTTGACTTTAAGTTTTAAATCAAATTATTTAAACTTCCAAAATTTCATCAAGTTATTCAAAATTAAATTTCATCTTTGAAATTCCATTTCAAAAGCTTTTCACTTTAAACCCAAATTTCTAATTTCAAAATCAATTGAAATTAAAATTTCAATTTCAAAACATCAAATTTAAATTATCTGTGACTTAACCGATTTCCACGTGAAATCCATATTTGTGTGTGTAAAAGTGTAGTCCAGGGGTTTTACACAATGGTGCACAACAACAATCATCACAGATATATCGATAAGCGGTATAATCGATAACGCTTATCTTCATTCACAGATTCATAGATAAAATAAATTTATCAGTCACAAGGATTCATCATTACAATTCGATGTGGGTTTCGGATAACCAACTGGAATCCGACTCCCTGTCGCATCGAAATTCAAGTACCGTTTTACGGGTCAAGGGTTTCATATTCACATAGTAATATATCACAGAAATAGAAATCAGAGCTAAGTAGATTACAGATCACAGCATAATCAGGGTATATCACAAAACATCAAAATCAGGGATATCAAACAATTCACATTCAATAGAATCCAAACATCCATAAGTAAGGTCAGTTAATATCTGATTAATTCAAATCAGATTAATTTCTTATGAATAAATTTCAAATCCTGGTTAATTAATTACAACCCATTTTAATTAATTATTCTTTATCATTTATTAATTAACCTTTAATCATAAATTAATAAATCTTAATTAATCAATCATTCTTTTAATCATTAAATAATTATCCTTTAATTATTTAATTATCTTTTAATTTATTTATTTGATTAACCCTTAATTTATTACCATTTAATTAATTATCCTCAATTATAAATTAATTAGCTTTAAATTTATAATTAATTGATCTTTAGTTAATTATGAATCATTTATCAATATAAAATTAACTTAATTTTTAAGTTAACACATTAAACATTTAAATCAATATCTTAATTACTTAATTAAGTTTTATTTAAAATAAACCCTTTTCAAATCTAAGTTTAAAACATTTTAATTAAACTTAATTTACTTTAGAAATATTGTTATTTCAAAACTTTTCAACAACTTGAAAACTTAGATAAACATTTTTATTTACAAAGAAACTGGGTTTAACAAAATTTGTTTAAATAACTTGATTTTTGTTTAAAAGTTAAAGCTGCTTTTACCCTCAAATCACAGACCCGAGAAAAACCCTCAAAGACACCGAGATACTCTCGGGTAATCACGCAAATTACCTGCTTCGAGTCGTTCTTGCAAGGCACTCGAGCACGAACGCGAACATCTGTTTTCTTCTCAAAACTTCATCTTCCCCAAAACCATCTTCCCAGTGCACACAACGTGCACCGTGCACCTACCCACGAACTTCCGGCCGCCGTTGAGCGTCTCGATCATCCCCTACAACCACTCGAACACGTGGGAACCCAAATACAAACCCAGATCGAAGAAAATTTGATCGAATCAAAATTTCGTTCCTAGCTCGAAAAACTGCAGTTGACCCAACCAACTAAAACGCCTCGCCGCCGCTCCTCCTGACCATCAGAAATCACGCGAGCTTGACTAAAGCTTAGCCACTTCCCCACGAACCTTTTCCCCATTGTTCGGTCCAACTCGATGCGCCACCGTTGCCATTCCAGCCTCGTCAACTACGACCACCAAAATCTATCATAAAACCCTACTTTGATCCACCGCAATCACCACACCCATTATAAAACTTCTTGGGCATTTTTCCCAGGCTTCATGACCTACCAGGAAGCTCCAACTTCGATCACGAGGATAACGATGTTGCCGATCACCGGAAATTGGATAAAAACCCATTCCAGTTCAACTATAAACTGCTCTAAGCACACTTGACTAAAAATCACCATTCGAGTCTTAAAAATCCTACTTTTACATGTAGATTCAAGTTATATAGTTGAATCAGAAGTCTAGAATATTTGAATTTATCATAAGATTTTGTTTTACTGTAAATCTCAACTTTTCTTCAACTGTATATACTTATACTTTAGGAAACAATTTTTAAATTATAGTTCCTACTCAAACACAACTATTTCGTTTTAAAACCCAAGCCTGATACTAATTTGGAAATAAGAAATTTAAATTTTCTTGTTTGATATTATCCTGTAAGCTAAACAGAGAAGAGAAGAAGATAAACACTGGTACATATACATACATATACACACAGATGTAACTGGCAATAGATTCATATTTTTAATAACAGAAATGATGTTATTCACATTAACTTCAAGTATATATATATATATACCATCAGAGATTAAACAGATTTAATCTAAAAAGGGTGGTTTGCTCACCTTAGGCTGAGAAGAAGAAAACAGAGCCTGCTCCTTTATTTGAAACAGCCTGAGAAATTACAAGTTGAAGCTTCCTTGGTCTCTGATGTTAAAATTTAAGTTTGTTCTAGCTTTTAAAATGTTGCTACCTTAGATTCTCTCAGTTTTTAGTGAACGAGCCGAGATGAAGTTAAGGTATATAAAAATAAAAATGTAGGCAGTGTTGTACAGGGATATGCATATTGTATAGGGTGATAGTATCTTGTACGAGTGATAAAATATTGTTTGTACTAAGGATACCTTTGCATTAATGGCTTACAACCTTATGCAGGCTGAAATGATCCTAAGCAAACTCCAATTGACTTTGCCCCATGCCTTGCATTTAATGCATGTCCCTTTATGTTTTACACTTATACTATTTATTATGTGTGAAGTATGCACAGTTCTTGCTTTGTTTTTCTTTTATTTTTGGTTTACTTGCATCATTTTTGACTTCGGCTGTAGCATGTTTTGAAGATGATAATGATAGCTTTCTTTTGTTTATTACTTTATCTACTATCTACTTTCTTTTACTTGCCTACTCATCCTTTACATATATTTACTTATTCGTTTTGTTATCAAGTGTACATGCTTATTTGGTTTGCTTCCCTTTTAACTTGCATTTTATTTTATTACTTTATAAATAATTTTCTATTTTAACATTGTTGTTAAAAGCTTACTTTGTATTAATTTACTTAGATATGTAATAAAAATCTAATCTGTATAAAACTATATATACATTCAATATACACCCATATATTCACATATACACTATTTACAATTTTTTAATTTAAAATGATTTATACATAATATACTTGGATATCGGGGAAACTCGCTCCATTTAATCAATTTAATTTCACAATTTTTTATTCAAAAATTTATTTAATTACTCAATTAAATTCAAAAATTCAATAAATTATTAATTTAAATAAATTTAAATTTCGGGGTCGTTACAAATAGACTTATGTTAAGTAATAATTTATGTATATACGGGATTTTAAACGTTGATTGTTAAGTAATAAACCTATATAGGCATGTAGGGAAATAGGTAACAATTTATATGTTGTTATTTTATTTAGTATGAAATAAAGGTTGGAATTAAAATCACAATTAGAGGAGAGTAGGTAGTACCTTATTAGGAAATAAATATAAGGGTAGATAACAACTATTATGAATTCCCTAATTAATTGGTTGATAAATTTATTTGAAATAACGATCATTTGAATGTGAGTAATTTCAATGTAGTTATTGATTTCAAGCGTTACTTTAATAATAAGTGTGGATAGGGGTATGTTAATGCAAGGAAATAAATCGGCGTTATATATTGAAATTTTGTTAGTGTTACAATAAGTAAAATTGAAATAGTTAATACGGATAAAAGTGAAATGGAAAATATGAATGCAATAGTGTGAGTCCAATATTTAATCCATCTAATTCAAATTTAAAGATTCGTTAATTTAATAGATAGTGTCTGAATTTAAATGGATTTAAGGGAAATTTCTGAAATCGATAAATTTAGCAACTTTCAATTTACTTTCAAATTTGTTAAACTATTGTAATTGATTTAGGAATATAAAAGGTTGTTTATTTATTTGAGGTTCAATTGTGAAATTGGGTTATTTCAATTAAATGGGAATTTAATGTTAAATATTATGTTAGGGGAGTTTTAGTTGGAAATCTAGAATAATAATATATTAGACCATTAACCAATGCCAATTTATCTACTTGGTGATAATGGAGTGAATAAAAGAATTTAAAAAAACCAAATAAATGGATTTCATGGGCAATTAAGTTTAATTGCTGGATAAATTGAAATTTTAAAACTAAATGTTGTGAATTCGAAATTTTTAACGATAAATGAATGTAGAGATTTATTAAAAGATTCTAGATTTACCAAGTAATCCAAACTGATAATTTTTTTTGATAATTTAGAGTTGAAGTGGTAAATTTGATTTAATTAATTTATTTTGAATTTATTTAATTAATATAAAAGTAGCTAACAACTGTTATAGAAATTCCCTAATTGATTGATGAATAAATATATATGGAATAGTGATGGAATGTAAAGTTAATGGTAATTGTATAAAGTCAATACAAGATAATGAATTGCATATTTTAGGTCTATAATAAAGTGTGGATGGAAATTTGATTGGTTAGATTAATTGAAGGGAATTCAAATTTAATGGGAAAGGTAAATGGATATTTGGTAATAAATTTGAACGGACTTAAATAGTGAATTTATTTAATTAAAATATATAATAAATAATGATTTAATGAAAACCAATACTCTGTGTATATCTATAATATTTGAGTGGAAATAATATACTTATAAATGTGGGATTGAGAGTATTACAACAATTATTAGGAGTTATATATAATTAGTTCATTCAACTAAATTGGAAATCATTGCAATAGATGTAAATTTAATGTTACGTTAAATAAATTAAGGTCATAAATGGGAAATAACGTAAATGAATTCTTCATTAAATGATGGTTAGTGTATATAAAAAAATATGGAAATAAAGTTTATCAAGATATCGGAATTTAATTTACTATAAATAGGTTAATTGCAATCAAATGAGTTAAGTGTTTAAACGGGAATCAAGCTTTATGTATCTATTTGGATTTATTGCAATTCATTTAAAATTAAATATGTAATTATTACGTTAATTTAAATTATCGTTCAGCGCGTTTGTTTATCAGATCCATCTACTCTAATTCTAACCTATCTATATAAACCCAATTATAAACCCTAGCCTCCATCTATTCTCATTTATTTGTGCGTTCATTTTCTTCAATTCTTTCTCTTCCTAAATGGATGCAAATTTCAGATCCAATTCTATTCAAAAATCAAATAAAATTCAAAGTCCTCAGAAAATTCCAAAAAAATTTATGTTGTAGTTTTCATCGATACGGATCTAAGCGCAGTCTCTGTTTTTGCAATAGTCGCTTGAGTCAACCAGAAATCACGGTCCAACGTGTAAAATTCGAAACCCAAAAGGTTGAATTGGGGCTTTTTGATTTCTTCATCAATTTGCGAAATTGGAACATGGGTTTGGTGAGATTCGTCACTAGGGGTACACAGGAAACGCTGACGTGGCAAGTGGTAATAGGTAGGTTTGTTTTGTTTTGAATTTAATTTAATTTTGATTTCTCAAACGCGTTAATACGAATAACTTCCTCATACGTACTCTGATTCACGCACGATTTTTTTTGTTAGGATCGTAATTAAATTCCAGATCTTTTGACGCTATTTTGGACAGATTTGGAGATCGTCGAAATTTTGGGTTTAAATCGGATTTAAATTCGATTTAAATTCAAAAGGTGAGTGTTTTAACCCACTCACAACTTCTAAGATTTCTTATGTTTGTTAAATTAAATTTTGATGTGATTTAAAATTTATCTATGATTGTTTGGGCATATATTTAATCATCATCTCAGTTAAATAACATTTAGTTAAATTTAATTGTTATTTAATTTTATTATTGCATATAATTTGACAGTTAAATTTATTTATTATTGCATATAAACTGCTAGTTAAACAGTTATTAATTTTTATTGAATATAAACTATTCGTTGATGCCTGTTATATTTCATATGCTTTATATTGATGTTTTGTTTAAATTGGATGATGATTGTAATAAATGGTTGTTTATTGATATTTGGATGAATGGATGTTATATTTTATATTGTATAAACTACAAGTTATTATGCATTTTCATTCCATTCGGGATTGCGGTTTGAAATGATATATAACCGTAAACTTTTATTTTTAAAATTACGGATTGAAATGATAAATATCTGTATCACTTGACCATAGGACAGAAAATTATATACAGGCACCGTGGTCTATGTATAAAATATTTTAAAGTGATTTTCTATGGGTTTTGGAAAATAAGGGTTTATATATATACTAATTTTGATATTATATAAATATTATTTTATATATGGTTAAATTCTAAAATTTAAGCTATGTATGACTTGATGATGTTTTAAGTTTGATTTACGAATATTTCAAGTTTGAGCTTTATTTAAGTGATCTTGAATTTATTAAATAAATATTTCTAAACTAAATAATTGTAAATTGAATTAAGGTATATATAAGATTATCAGATTTGGTTGGGAATTTTGGAATATTTAAAGTCTTGAAATATATCAAAATTGAAATGTTTTATTGAAATTAAGGTATTATTGTTTTCAAAGTATTGGTTTTTGAAATTGTTATAACTTTGAAAGTAATATGGTTTGAAAAATGAATTTACTTGAAATGGAATTTATTTAAGAATTATCTGTGAATATATTGATTGGAAACCTACTGAAATTGAAATTTAGAATATGACTTCAAAAATGGGGTTTGGGTCTAAGATGATTTAAAAGAATATTTCAAGTTATCTAAGTTTAAGAAAGATTAGTGATTGGAAATTTGGTTTTATTTAAATAAGATATTATTGAATTGTTTTGGAAATGGAAATGATATATTATTGAATTGGGTTTTGAAATGGAAATAATACATTGATAATTTGGGTTTGAAATAGTAATTATATTTTGGTTTAAAGTATATACTATTTTGAAGTAAAGGATATGTTTTGAAAAAAAATATTTTGGTTTTAAGTATATACTATTTGAAATAAAGAATATGTTTTGAAAGGGCAATGATTGTGTTTTAAAAGTATATATATTTTTAAATGACCACGGAGTTATAATAACGTTTGGTTGTTAAAGAGATCGGGATCAGTTATGGACATACTCTCTGTCGATACCGAAAACCACTTTGAAAACTGTGTATGTGGTGGAGTTTCCAGAATGAAGTAGGATGGTGGCGACGATCCTAAGGTATATACGTGGACCCAACTCCTGTGAGTTGGCATAAGGTGGCTAAAACATGAGCAATCGACAGGCCAAGGAGGTAGCACCTCTTATCGGACACACTTCTTCGATACCATTCTGTTACTTGTGATTGATTTGGTGCGCACCCTTGATTTGGGAGTGTTGTTCGAGGTGGGCGGTAGTGGCTGCTATGCGTCACCACCAGTCCGGATGCGTAATTGGTATATCTACCCTGGCATTGCCTTGTGTGCCGTGTCACCTACCATATCGAGCTTTACTATTATTTGTGATTTCTCCCGTAGCCTGTGGAGTATCGAGGGTAGCCCCCATTTATGGGAGTATGCTAATACTGGATAGACTACCGGGACTACTACGTGTTAAGGGGAATATTGGGTCACTCCTTAATGCTATTTAAAAGTATGTTTATTTTATATTAGACATTATCATAATAGCGAATATTAATACACAGTAGATAGTTTAACGAATCCTTAAGAGATGTGAATCCCAAACATTTCTTAAGTTACTGCACTCACGTTAGACACTGGATAGGAGATGTCAAACCCCGTAAACATCTCTGATGCCGTTTACACTCATATTTATTTCATTGATTTAACTTACATAAGATCTTTTAGTTCTGACTCGAGTGTTTTGTCTTTTCAATTCGTTCGGGTCAGCCTGAGCATTTCAGGATTTGAAGGCTTTTTTTTCTGAAGGACGAAGACGAAGATTTTATTATTACTATTTGTTATATATTCCACTACACCATTGTATTCCGCTGCATAATTATCATTCTCTGGTATGTGTAACTCTGATATGTATTATATAAGTATAATCAAATGTTTTGTAAAACAGCTTCATGAACTGTTATTTGATTATTATATTTTATCGTTCCGCTGCAAGATTCTATTTTGTTTCTTTTATTTCTCCACTTTTTCTTATTTACCCCATAACAATCCACCCTTCTGTATGGTCTAAGTTGGCACATGTGTCTGCTTAAGCATACAAAAAGGTGGGATGTTACACATACTCACTTATTCGATCAAATCAAATCATTTCTATCGCATGTTATTTTATTTACTTCTGTTTTATATCCTATAAGTTTACCATAGACATGCTACATGTGTATCAAATACACATGTCCATGTCGACGATAACTCATCGATGAATATAATAAAGTACGTGGAACCGTTTTGGTATTTATAGAATTACAATTGCATACATTTATATGTATCAATCCGAAGAGTTCATCAACTCTTATGATACTCACATTAAATGGGTGCATAGCCCTTTATTGTTTGAGATATAATTAATAAGTATCATATGATTCAAAATCATACAATAAAAATATTTCTCAAAACTACGGCTTAGTCTATAATTCCAAAACAATTGTAAATAATATTAGATACTTTTGTATTTTCCAATGCATAACTTTTGTCAAAAAATTTTTACCACATTATATTTTTGTTTCACAAAGAATATTCATAATATTCATATTGAAATATAGCTATGTCTATTTTATTTTTTCAGTCGATACCGAAAAATAATCATTATTTCAAAAATAATGTATGGTAAGTTTTACGAAACAATTTTCATACTAAGATGCAATTAATAAGTGCCATATGGCATGCTCCCACTATTTCCACCATTATTATAATAGTGTACTAAATTCGGAGGTCCATCATTCACTTAATACAATTTGTTTATTTCATACACTGCAACTATTTACAGCGGAGAGTTCATTGATCAGATATCTTGAGCTCAAAGAAATAAATCTCATAGAAAACAATTTTCTATATGAAATACATTTCAGAACAGAAACATAGTTCTTATTCCAATATTAAGTATCAATTATTATTACAATTCCCATTTCCAATGTTTCTCTATGAAGCAGAAATGACTATTCATTCTCTTTATCCCAACCATACTTTGAATTACATCTATTCTTATACATTCATTTTCCTTTAAAGTGGTTAAACTATTCAAAAGAAAACCATACTACAACATCATAACAAACTTTTTACAAAAGCGCATTCGATTATCCTTAACATTTAAGGACATCAAATATGTTGCACTTTACGTAAACCGATCAAAATGACATTTCAACGATCGAGTTCTTAGATCTATCTTATAGTTTTTGGTCTTGTGTTATATTAACACAACATGATCCCTTTTGTAATCAATCAGATTGAATACTTGATCTCGCACTAAGTTTTATTTGGTTTTTCGAATGAACTTATTTCATCGAAATATTGTACATTGTAAACTTTGACCGTTCGCCATATAACATTTAAATGCAATTTTATATGGATCAAATATCCATAGTCTTATATTGCTTTCTAAGTTAGAAAATCATAGAATTCAATACATGATCTTGACCAAATAAATGCGTAAGTGACCAAACCATGAATGTATTCAGTAGTTGTAAAATCAGGCACTTGCATGGGTGTAGAAACGTTAACATGCAATAGGAATTTAATAGTGGGTATTATATTATATTTCCATTTGTCAATTTTTAATTCAATTCATTTGTATATATTAATTTATAAACATTTTACCAATCATATGAAATGCACAAATTTATCATTGTAGATAATTATAACATTATTTAGCATATGTTCTTACAATATTAGAAAGGTTAAATGCTACCATTTCATTTTTCTAATAAGGCTCCCACTAGTCTTTTATGTTTCTCCAAACTCTAAGATGAAACATAGAAGTCTCTCGACTTCACTAGTGGGTGTTAGGACTCGTTTGTCTTGGTATTCTGACCTTGAGTTTTCTCACCAAATCATAGCCCCACAAACGATGGATAACTCCTTATCGGTTGTATCACATACAACTCCTAACCCATGTTTCTTTGTCCTAATCTCATTTCAACCTTGAGTTTGCTCAACAAATCGAAAGAGATTGTTCACTCATACCCACCATATCGTAAAGGCTTGAGTATAGTATATGTACCTTGAGTTTGCTCAACAAATACATATAGTTATCTTACCTCGTCTATTCAATATATTAATAATACTACACATAACATCCCTAGCTTGAGGTTGCTCAACAACTAAGGAGTATGCAAGTAATTTATTAATATATGTATAGTAGAGGACAACATTATATTGAAGATTCATAATCTTTAATATATTATATCGAGTGATAACGACTTATGGAATAATGTATTTCATGAAATACCCTCAAGATTCAATTGTCGGACACATTAGAAATCAAGGTATTTTACATATATATTTATTCCTTAAGTCTATTTGGGTTTCTTTAATGTTCCACCTTTAGTTTATATATTCATATTATATTGTTATATAACTTTTATATTTCATATTACTTATATGATAGTCTTAGGTATAATATTTTATTTAATTAAATCTTATTTAATTAATTTAAATTATTGAACTCTTTAATTAATTTTACATTAGTATTCCAATACAACATTTATATTGGACATATCTACTATAACCTTTATAGCGTATACTATAACCTTTATAATATAACACATATATCTTATATATGCATATTTTTATTTAATTAATTAACATTTAATTAATTTATTTAATTAAACAATTTTAATTAAACTATATTAATTTCAAAATCTATCTTATATACATACATGTAATACTTATGTTATCCCAAACACATTAAAATAACATAACATATTTCAACATATATAATACATGCATATAAGTATTAATTAATTAACTCATTTAATTTATTTATTTTATTATTCTTATTAATAAATTTTTAAATTTCGAAATTAATATTTAAATAGTTTCAAACATTTTGAAGTTTTCATTACCTTTTCAAACATTTTGAAAATTTATGTTCTATTATAACCTTTTATAATAAACATGTTTTTATTTTAAATTTAACTTTTAAAATTAAAATCATGTCTTAATTTTCAAAACTATTTTGAAAATCAGCCCAAGGCCTAATTCAAATTGGGCCTTTTCTATTAGGGGCAACCTTTGGGCTCACATCACCCTTCAGGCCAAGCAGGTAACCAGGTAGGACAGGGTACTTGATTACCCAATTCAAATCCTAGACATCACCTTTCTAGACACCGTACTAAGTGCACAAGCTTAATTAGTTAGCCCTAACATGACTAATTTAGACCGCACAGGCTATTGGGCTCCGATACTGTTGAAGGAACTGGGCCAGCCCGCAGCGGAAGAAACGACTGAATTTCAAAAAAATTAACCATTTTAGATCGTTAATGGGCCTATGAAGTCTAAATTACTTAGAACTTTTCTAAGTTTCTTTTAAATAAAATCAATATTCTATTTAATTTTATAAATAAAGTTTTACTTTAATTTAATGTTGTGATGCCCCACCTCTATGCTCATAATAACAAAGAGTATTAAAAGAAATACTGTCTATTATTACGAAGAATAAGGCTGGATAGGAGCGACCATCCGTAATTGGCCTTACACTAATATTGGTTATCTCGATAGGAGTGGTATATACTTTTTATTTTTCATCTATTATTTATTTACTCCCATCGACATATCCCATTATCAGTATAAAACAAACTACGATAGTTCATAATAGTTTAGGACATTAGATATAACAATAACACAGATAATATAAATGCGGAACACAGATTAACAAAAATCTCATATATATATAACCGATGTCAATTACAATATAGTTGACACGATACATATGATACAACTACAACTATCGACTCTAGAAGTTATATATACAAGTACATTCTCGACTAATATACATGAATACATATCGTTCTATACAATGACACGACTACTACAAAATGACACTGACAACTTCAGAAGATGTAAAAAGTCTTCAAACCTCGAACAGCAACTCAAAGAAGGAAATCTACAACCTGAAATAACTCGAGTCTGACCCGAGTATTACATTCAAAAGAAAATAATACACGGGTCAGTCTAATTCAAACTCAGTTATTAATGCACAGTAGCAATAATAATCAATATCAAATAGACGACAGTCACAGAAATCTCGTATATCCATGTAATACCCTAAAATTTTGTGAAAAATCATTTTTATAAAATGATTTAATTTTTGAAATATTAAGATTTAAATATGGTGAAATTTTTGGGAATAAATAGTGTGCAAGGATATGTGGGCACATGCACACTGGAAATGGCACAAGGAAAAGATTCAAAAATTTCTGGAAAAAAATGATGATAATAAAATAAATAAACTAAGCAAGGAAGCATTTCAAATGTGATTTTGAAATATAGATTATTAATCAAATTAAAGATGTTTTTTTTATGCATGAAAAATTAAATATTCCCAGTAAAAAAAAGATCAAATAAAAATATGTACACTTATGCACCTGTATATTTTCTATGAGCAGAAAGTGTTAAAGCAAAACAATAAAAAGGAAACATTAAAAATGACATGAAATGTAATACAAGTCAATATGCTTGTGTAGGCAAAAATAGCAAAGGGGATTCTCAGAAATAATTAAAATATAAAATATGGTAGTCACACTTTTAACATGACTAGGTGAGTGGCCATTTTCTGAAAAAGTAAAGGGAAGAAAATACTGCCTTCAACTAATTATTATGGCCGGGTATTAAGGAGGAAAATGAATGAAAAATGCATGAAGATGGTTAGGTCAGAAATGGAATTTTGTTTTAACAAAACCCTAGTGGAAAATGCATATAAATAGGCAGTCTTAGCCAGTAAAATTATCTTTACCCCGAGCTGCACAAAAATAAGAAAGGAAGAAAAATATTGGAAGGAAGGAGAAAACACACATACAAGGGTTTTCAGGATCAATAAGAAGAAATATTTAGGTGAGTAATCTCACTAGATTCATGGCATTAAGACCTGATATGAGGCAGCCAAGTACTTATGTTGCTATTGATATTTTCTGATTTTTGTTAATCACTGTTATATTAATGTTGTTGAATGGATTTTATTTTCTTGAGCTGATATAATGTGTATTATGGATGCTCTTTGGATGAATTCCTTTGATCTGTTTGAATGGTTGCTATGGATGTACATACTACTATTTGTTTACATTTTGAAAAAAAAGAAGCTAAGGCAACAAACCTCAAAATCAAGGAAGGAATACACACTACTGATGGGGATCTATGGCAGGAAATTATTCTTAAAAAAAAAATATTATGAGCTGCATTATATTTTATATAAGTGCTGAGGCTTAAGAAAAGAAAGTGTAAGGGATGCAATAGAAATTTCTGTGTGCTGATTCCCTCATGAAATATCAAAATTCACAAGATAAAAATTGTGATTCAGCTAGATCTTGAATCTAGTTCAATCACAGTTACTTGTAAGTCATAATAACATAGCATGCCATGGTTCCACCCTCAGTTGTAGATGTACTTTTATATGATTTAAAGTTAAGACCTCTTATAGCAATATTTATGAAATGATTATCTGTTTGTTTTTGAACAAAATACTTGCAAGATAAAGGGAGATGTCTTTTTTTATATACACTGTGACATGTCCACATAGCTATCTGATGATAGGATTTTTAACCAACACTACTAGTAAATATACTAGGGTTATGAGCCAAGAAGGCTGCTGGAATGCTTGTCATATTTGAAGTATGCAAGTTGGAACATGGTTTGTTTAAGCCCTGAGATCTTTGTGCAATGATGTGAATTAGTTCATTGCAATGTGTCCCTGTGATTCCTTACTAGCAGATGAGGCTAGGGATTTAAATTAATGAAAACAACCTGTAAATGAAGAAATAGGAAAATGATGATTTCCTAGGTTGGTTGGAATGGAACCCTGGTTATTCCATTGAATATACACACTGTAGACTGATATTCAAGATTGAATAAATAAATTTGTGTGAATAAATGATAGATAAAGATATCATTCTTGTATCAAAGTGTATGTAACATAATAAAGCAGTGGAATACATGCATACAAAATAAGTATTAAGGCTCATCACCCAGAGCTTAATGTTTTGAATATTTTGATGTTGCTCATACCAGATCTTAGATCTGACCCTTGTTTGCTCATGGCATATGGGGGTGTCTCATTTTAAAATGAGGCAGCCACTCATGCTCTTTCAGGGATCGCAGGCACTAAGTAGAAAATGAAGTTATGGCTATTATGGAGGAGTGAATGAACATGCTAGCTAGTTTCAATAAGAGCTTAAATTGATTATATCTGCATGTATTCAGGAAAAATTATGTTTCTAAGATTTCCAGTCATGTAATGAATATTCTATGGTTAGTGATCAAGTTGCTCTTATGTTCTGTAAAGTGTTAGATTAAATTAGTTGTTCTGTCGAAATCGTTGTGTGTTAAGGTTTGATTTGTTTTTGAAGTAGAGTCTGGAACATAAACAAGAAAAATATGCTCAAGTATTAGCTATGGAAACCTGGTAAAGAAATATACAATTATGTGAGCAATTGCTTTGCAATTATATTATGTATTAGACAATCTTAAGTCATTTTAAAACACTGAGTTTTGGAGTAAATTCAGAATTTACCTTGAAGTATACCTTTAAGTATCTAATTGTTTTTTTTCCTCTGAAATATGTCTACAAATGGTTCAAGTCTACTTTCTAAATTGTTTTGAGAAAAGTAATTGTATGGGAAGGCTACAGGTATGATGCAAATGACTGGCATTTCAATTACCATGATCAGGTACCTGGCATGACACTAGGCACATGAGTTAACCAGCTTCAAATAAGTGAAGTTTTGGTTGATTATGTTTGGTTGTGTTTTGACAGTAAAATGCCTTTCAAAAAGCTTTAGGTCATTTAGCAAATGTTTTACCATAACCAATTTTCAAAGTCATAACAGATATACAATCTGGACAGGCTTGCACAAGCAAACCTGGAATTATTCTTATGAATATTTTTAAGTTCAAATTCTTGACATAGCAAATCTTACGCAAATACACAACTCACTATGTGTCATGTGGGCTAAGATTAAGGCAAACAAGTCACAAAGATTGAATCTTAAATAAGAAAGTTTTTAGAAAATACATAAGTGGAAAATGATAAGTGAATATATCATTTCTGGCCTTAGCCAAATATCAATACCTTTGATCCATGATCTGAAATAAAAACCTCAAGAATCTTGAGATTTAACTGTCATGGTAAATTGATATTAAAGACTATCAATCAGAAGGAGCAAGTTCATATAAGTTAAATACGCATAGGATTTACTGACTTATTACAAATATTCAAAAGTATATAGTAATTAACTTTAGGCAGAATTGCCCAAATCCAAATCAAACAAAATACTCTTGTTTAACAAAAAAATATATACTCTGAATTTAAACAAGAGAAACACATACATCTTCATATGTATGTGTATATTATTAGGGATACACTGATATATTTATATTGGTAATGAATTTTGAATCCTGGTTGAATTGTTTGAAAAAAAATGACTCTGATAATTCAAAGGAAGTTTAAATCAAACTTAAAAGTGCAAATGAATATAGGTGGACATCCAGATACACATAAATTAAATGTGCATTTGCATGAACACATATTTATATATATATATATATATATATTAATCCTTATGAAATTAAGGTAGAAATAGGAGGGTCATTTCAGTTGGTATCAGAGCACTTGGTTGCATTGACTGCTAAGTATTATAGAAATGTATTATGTCTGTTTATTTTGGATGAAATAATTTAGATAAGAAAATAGTAATCATAGAAGTACTCATAATATACTAATACCATTTGCCCAGAATTTAGTTAGCAGACCATGGTAGGAAGAGGATCTCATCACAATGCAGGACCCAGTGCACCTCAAATGCTTGATATGCAAGAATTTGTGAGGGTTTTAAGAGATGGAATTGGGCATAGGCCTGAGAATCCACATGAAGAGCTATCAAAACTACTGAAGACTTATTCCAATTTGGGAGGCAGGAGTTTTGAAGGAACTGAGAATGTGATGGAGATTCAAGCATGGTTGAGAACACTTGATAGGATTTTCAATGACATGCAGTTAGATGATCAAAGGAAGAGGCAAGTAGATTCAAGACAACTGAAAGGGGTAGCTTTAAGCTGGTGGGAGGTGATCATAGCTGGAAGAAATGAAAATGAAATCACTTGGAATCAGTTCAAGGAGATGTTGGAGGCAAGATTTGTACCAGCATCAGCCAAGACCACTTTGCTTGAAAAATTTATCAAACTTAGGTAGGGAACTTTGAATGTCACTGAATACACTCAAAAGTTTGAGGGGCTATCTAATTATGGAGCAATGCTAGTGGCAGATGAAGCATCCAAAAATGATAGGTATATAAAAGGTCTGAACCCAGGACTTAGCAGAGCTATGCTACCATATGCAGATAGAACTTTTGATCAAGTAATTGATCTGGCATTGAAACTGGAACAAC